>CAUYUJ010015647.1:236200-263700 GCA_963575745.1 Prorocentrum cordatum
GACGCTTCTTGAGTTTGACTACGGCTCTGGCAACGCAGCGGTCCCGCGGCCGCTCATTGATTATTGTTGGCACCTTGTCAACTGCAGCTGGGAACTCGTAAGACGCATTGCCGACGATGTCGAACCTGTCATGCTTCGCAGCAAGGGCGGCCATAGACGATTTATGAGCCAAGGCACACCGATCTATCAAGTAATCTCGTTCTTCTTTTGTCTTGAATCGTGGAATTGCTTTCTTCAAACAGACTCTAGAGCTAAGAAGTGACCAACTAATATTGGGAGACAAGGTTGCCATATGTTTCAGAATTCCATTTGTGCCCTCGATGTCTTGAGTATCTGGGCGGAAACTGCCCAAGTCGTACAGAAGTTGCCACAATTCCTTAGATATCTGCCCAGTCCTCCGTGCGTGCTGAAGTTCGGGCTTGAACAGTTGACACAGCTTGGACACGATCGGGTCGTCACGTGTCTCTTTTGTATTCTGTAGTAGAAAACGGGCGCAATCTTTTCTGACATCGCACTTCTCATTGTGAGGTGATTTGACAAGCCTGAAGACCTGGTAGGGGTTGGAATGCAGGGGCAGCATGAGCCTCCGATAGAAGTCACAAAATGTTTCGATCGTGTGAATGACGATTCTCCCCATCCACTCTGACAGCAGCGCGTCGTCGCGTAGGCAAAGTTCAACCACTGGGGACCAAACGCCCTCCAACGATTCAGGGCTCAGCATGTACTCGAACTCGTTCGCAATTGACTGCATTTTTCCGTTGACCATCGCAATGATTGGAGGCACGCCGTCCTTCCATGCAGATGGATCCATCATCTTCTGAAGGTAGCTCTCCAAGTGAATCAACGGCTTCCGAACAGAGTGGGCAATATGGATGTGCCGCCAGAAATCATCGCCTTGAAATTCATCGTTCGCCTCCTGCGCGTACCTGTTCCTGCGTTCAGAAAAGTTCTCCTCCGAGTCATCCACAGCCACAGTGCTCTTGTACACCTTATCATTCTTCAGCTTCTCGGTTGCCTTCGGGAAGACGGCCCGCATGCGTTCCCTGCCAACGTTCAGCAAGAACGCCTCAGTTCGATCCGCCGAGCTCCACCTGCCAGTCAGTGCCCTCGGCGGAACTTTTGACGCAGTAGTTTTTGCAACGACGGTGTCGTACAGCTCCTCCATGCATGCGTATATCCGTTTTGCTACACCCGGGGAGCGCCACGTGTTGACCGTCTTGGCCAATGTGCTCCAATATTGTTTGCCGTGGCGAGCTAGTTGCTTCTGGCTGATGAGATGCACCACGTGACGCATGCACCAGTGGCGCCAGTACCACACCTGACGTCTTCCTTTGCAGTCCTGCAGCATGTACTTGTGAGAACCCTTCTGGTCACCACCTTGGTCCGATCCGACTACGTAGATTCGGAGATGGAAATAACGTTGTGAGGTCTCGTGGCTTGGATCATCAGGGCTATCAGGTTCTGAGTCTGAGTCAACCTCCTCCCACGTCTGCGCGCCCAGAAGCTTGCACTGCTTCAAGTACATGGCTCGCTGTTCAATGGCACCACAACTCAGAGGGGCCCTTTGAACGTCGGAGTACAGCGCCGAGCAGGAGGAGGGCACCTGAGGTATGTGCATCACCTCGCCACTGCTGCATGCATTCTGTATCAACTCTACTGGGTAATGAAATCGGCTCGAGACCTCGCAGTTGTGGGCTTTGTAAGAAAGTGCAATGGCTGAATTCGATGCGTCCCCGCGGATGTGGTGTATTGTCCAACCAAAGCACCGCCTGGAGTGGGGCCCCAAGAATGTTGCACGTGCGTGCATGTTTTCGCTAGTTTTCAAACACGGACCTCCACGGGCCCACGCGTAGCTCCAGGGACCCTAACGTAGCTCCTGAGCGCCCGTGGATTGATACAGCTCTATCGTTCGCTATGGGATGCCATGGTGTAAGGATGTTGCTATACATCTCGACCTGGGATACTGGTTCATGAGTCCGCGAGCGCATCCTTCTTCCCCTGCTCCTCAGGCCTCCTCCCTCTCCCCCCCCCTGCTCCTCCGCCTTCGGCCTTCGGGGTTCCTGTGGGCGCCCCCTTTTTCTTCCCTTGCTCCTTCTTCTTCTCCTCATGTCCTCCTCTGCCTCCTCCTCCTCCTCCTCCTCATTCTCTTTCTCATCCACCCCATCTCATCCTAATCCTCTTCCTCCTTCTGAGCGGGTTGCCCGAGGACTCACAATGCAATGCAATGACAATTGGCAGTGCAATGTGCAAGTGCTCATCCCGAAAAGCCCGAAAAGCTGGCATGCTCTGATCCCCTCCCAAACAAGCTACAGTTATAAACAGACCCGCCTGGTCGGAGGCACATTCTGCTTCACGAATGTCTTGAAAACCCGATGCTCATCATACAAGCGGTTCTGGCAGAACGTGATCGTAAAGGCCAACCTTTGTTCCCATTTCGATACCGTCTGGCGGGTCGAGCTCACGTCCAGCGAGGTAAGCAGTCCCGAATTACTGATGTGGCTACGGTTGCGTAGCAGTGCCATCTTGTACCCACCAGTTGTGGACATCCTCTCGTATTTCCTATCACGTATGACCCGTTTCTTCAACGTACTGAAACTTGTCCTGAAATGCAATTCGTTCTTTAACTTCTCGATTTGTTCGTCCTTGTCCTTGGCGGAGGACTTCCAATAACCTAACACTCGCCGAAGCTTGCGGATGTCAGAACGAGCCTCAGTGAGCTTGGCCCTCAGCCGAACCGTTGGGTTCATTGGCCTGGCGGCCCTGGCGGCTAACCGTCTGCGTGGAGGCGCTTCAGGCTGAGGTTGAGGCTGAGAGCTGGCCGCATCGGGAGGTCCACCGTCGCCACCGTCGTCACCAGTGGTAGCCACAAGCCGTCGTCGTGCAGCGGGGCGTGTCGTGGCCGCTGTGGGCCCCGCTGTGGGCCGTGAGCGCCGAGACAATTGTTCATATCCTTTGGTGTCGATGTAGTCCCACGTGGCGGCATCTATGGTGTCAAGGCCAGGCCACTCCAGCCCATTGTAGACCACGCGCAAGTCGTCCGTAGTCAGTAGCCTGTCCCCTTCGGGGATGGACGCCGTGACCTGGCTCAACAATGCCGAAGGGCGAGTGTCGTCGACTGCGACAGACTGACAGATACATCTGATGAGCTGCGAACGGTGGAACCGAATTCGTGGCCACGAGCGTGCTGGAAACAGCGGCGCATGACCGTGTGCAACAACTGCTTGTGCAAGCAACAGAATCTGTCGAGATACACGAGACATATTCATATGAGCCAAAGTGGCTATGGTGCGGGCGGGAAGAGATGGGGTAAGGAGGATTGGCTTCAGGGCTGTAGACGCTTAATGTTGTCTGAGGCGTGAGCTTTATGTTATGAGGGCTGTAGACGCTTGATGTTTTCAGGGGCTCTGATTTGGATTGGTGTTTGCAGGGGTCTGGATGTTGGGTGGGGTTCGAAGCTTTAAGCTGCCTTGGTGGCTTTGGTGGTTTGAGGGCTTTAGGGCCTAAAGTTCTAGGGGCTCGATTTCAGAGGATTGTGATCTTGAGATCGTTGCTTTGCCTGCGCTAAACGTCGAATCATAGGCTGGAGTTTCATGGGCATTATTCTGTCTGTGATCTTGGTTGGTGGGCTCTGGAGGGGAGGGGAGACGAGGGGAGGAGGTGCAGGCATCGCGCGGTGGCACGCGCGATCGGAGGGCCTCGTACTTGTTGATGTCCCCAGGGGCGGAAGGTGCGGCGGAGGCGACAGCGGCAGCGGCAGCGCATTCTCCGCACGACAACGACGACGACTCGTCGACGACGATTTTGATGATGACGACGCCGATCGTGACGACGATGATGAAGACGAGGACGAAGACGACCAAGTCGAGATAAACGACGACGATGGACGACGACGACGACGACGACGACGTTGACGACGAAGACGAAGCCAGGACGGGAGGAGGAGGAGGAGAGAGGATGGGGAGGAGGAGGAGGAGGACATCCTTCCTCAATCTATTATCTACGGCCTGGCCCTCCTGGCGATCGCTCGCAAGCGTTCCCGGCCGCGCTCCAGAGCAAGCCTGTCCAGTGTGATTCCGTTTGGGGCGACGATCGGGGGAGGTGCCGCAATAGTGCTGTCACTACCGCGTAGCCGCGTAGCCTAAACGGATGGGACGGGGACGGCGTCTACTACTACTACTACTACTACTACTACTACTACTACTGCTGCTGCTGCTGCTGCTACTACTACTACTTCTACTACTACGTTGCTACCACTCTGCCTATTGATCCTACTAAGGGTTCCCCGAACGGTCGACGGAAGGTGGTTCAGATGTTATTGAAGATCTGTTTCGGTGCTCGTCCTCCTCTCTTCCTCCCGTGCCCCAAGCCAATGCTCGTGACGCCTGTCACTTACAGTGACAGGCGTCACGAGCATTAGCTCCTGTACCCCCTGAACTCTTCGGCTAAAGGGCTGGGCACTGCGGACGTGTTGCGATCAGTCAGTGGCGAGCCGTAGTCTGTCTCCCCGCTGTCATCCTCCTCTTCCATCTCCTCTAGCGCCGCGATCTCCTCATCAACCTCGTTCTCTTCAACCTCCTCCTCGAGGTCAGCCTCCTCCTCGCCGCCCTCCTGTCCGTTTTCCTTTGTCTTCTATTCCGCGGCCTTTTTGCTCGGCTCAGCCGTCTGGCCCCCGCATCCCAGCGTGCGCGCCGTGAAGGTGGGTGGGAGTTTGCTCAAGGCAATTCAATTTTGTTCCATGGGCAAACGCCGTTTGCCCATGGAACAAAATTGCCTCGAGCAAGGGAGCTACGGATCTGACTCCGAGTGCTGTGCCTCGTGCCTTCGGTTCACGATCACCGCTCGGGTCTTCGGTGGAGCGCCCTACGTGGCCACGATGGGTGTGCCGAAATAAGTTTCTAGGGTTCCTGGGGTCTGAGGGACCGAGTGATAATCGGGTTCCTGGGGCACATTGGGCCCGTAGGGCCATAGGGGTCTGAAGGCTCGTAGGGCCTGTACGGAAGGATTTTCGTTGCCCCGTCGGGGTCCGAAGGTCCGTCGGGCCCATGCGACTCATTGCGTTCCATGGACTGCTCGCGGGGATCGTGGGAAGCTACAACAGCAAAAACAACTACTCCTGCGTAGCTCACTGTTACGACTGCTGTATATATCACTGTTCCTGCTGCTGCAGCTGCTGCATGTTTCGAGTAAGATAGGCACGTTTGCTAGAACTTGCCTGAGCAAGGACGGTTGTTCAGCCGCTCTAGGTGCGGCCATCGAGGCGCTATGTGTCCGAGAAAGCCCAGTTGACCGCAAAACTAACGGGTACGTTGATGTCGTCCTAGGCCTAAGAATGACGCTGCGCCACGCACGCGCAGCGATCCCCAAGTTTCCAAAACTGGAGAAGGATTTGGGCCTCTGATTACGTTCCCATGTGAGGGGTGTGCCGACATGGGTGTGCGGGACGCATGCGGACGGCAGCACTGGGGCCTTCGGTGGAGCTCCCTGTGGGGCCACGAAACGTGTGAGGGGTGTGCCGAAATGGGTGTGCGGGACGCATGCGACAGGCAAATCTAACTGGGGCATTCGTGGAGCTCTCCCTATGGGGCCACGAAACGTGTGAGGGAGTGCCGACATGGTGTGCGGAAACGCAATGATATAATAATTATGCGGACGGCAAGCACTGGGAGCCCACTGTGGCTCGGTGGAGCTCCCTGTGGGGCCACGAAACGTGAGGAGGGTAGTGCCGAAATGGGGTGTGCGGGACGCATGCGGACTGGCAGCCATGGGGCCTTCGTGGAGTTCCCTATGAGATGGAGCCCCACGAACGTGTGAGGGGTGTGCCGACATGGGAGTGGGCGGGACGCATGCGGCGAACGGCAGCACTGGGTGTCTGGGGGCCTTCGTGGAGCTCCCTGTGGGCCACGAGCGTGTGAGGTGTGTCCGAAAACCGAAATGGGTGTGCACGCATGCGGACGGCAGCCATGGGGCCTCTTCCTTCGGTGGAGCCCCTGTGGGGCCCGAAACGTGAGAGGGGTGGTGCCGAATATGGGTGTCGGCCGCAATGCGGACGGCAAAGCATTGGTGCCTTCGGTAGCCAGCTTCGGTATGGAAGGAGCTCCTCCCCGGGCCACGAAACGTGTGAGTGGTGTCCGAAATGGGCACGCGGGGGAACGCAAGCGGACGGCAAGCCATGGGCCTTCGGGGAGTTCCCTCCCTATGGGGCCACGAAGCGTGTGAGGGGTGTGCCGAAATGGGTGTGCGGGACGCATGCGGACGGCAGCACTGGGGCCTTCGGTGGAGCTCCCAGTGGGGCCACGAAACGTGTGAGGGGTGTGCCGAAATGGGTGTGCGGGACGCATGCGGACGGCAGCCATGGGGCCTTCGGTGGAGCTCCCTATGGGGCCACGAAACGTGTGAGGGGTGTGCCGAAATGGGTGTAGGGGACGCATGCGGGCGGCAGCCCTCGGGCCTTCGGTGGAGCTCCCTATGGGGCCACGAAACGTGTGAGGGGTGTGCCGAAGTGGTTGATGACGATGACGATGACGACGATGACAATGACGATGATGATGATGATGTATGAATGATGATGATGATGATGATGAAGACGATGATGACGAATGATTATGATGATGATGAAGAATGAATAGAAGATGAATGATATGATGATGTTCATGATGAAATGATGAATGATGATGCCATGGCGTGATGATGAATGATTGAATGATGATGATGATGATGATGGGAGGAGGAGAGTGGGAGGAGAGAGGAGGAGGAGGAGGTGGGAGCAGCGGGGCCGCTGTCTCTTCAAAACGCGGACCCAACACCACAGAATGGTGGGGAGAAAAAAAAAAAAAAAAAAAAAAAAAAAAAAAAAAAAAAAAAAAAAAAAAAAAAAAAAAAAAAAAAAAAAAATTAGCCTGACGAGGGACCCAACCATATGCAGGTGCGAGTACCGCAATAGTGATTCATTTTTTCGGTGGCGATCCCTATGAGGCAACGAACCGTGCTAGGGGCGTGCCGACATGAGTGGCGTGGTACACAAAGTGAACGAAAACGATTGATCAGAGTACGTAGGGAGACTGAGCGCGGGTGAATCTGCGCGCGTGCGTCTGACTGTGAATGATCTGCGTGCGAGCGAGTCTACGTGCATGAATGCGAATATGACAAAGCTTGGTGCAAATGTGTATGAATGCCAATAGTTTGACAACGACTGCCTCTGAATACTCGTGACGCTGGGCGTGGCCGCCGCAAGGAGCTTCCCCGGGACTCCCCGACGGCATCGCCCGCGCGCCGCGACGCCAATGTCGGCGCGCCCCCCCGCGAGGATCGCGCCCGCTTCCTCCCCTTCCTTTACTCCCTCTTTGCCCGCGCAATCAAAAGTCCAAGGCTGCGGGAGCAGCGCAGCGCGGAGCCCCCGCGACGCGCGCAGGTCACCCCGGAGGGGTCCCAGCAACGCGCGCGGGTCGTCCACTGCGCGGAGCGAAGAGAGCTAGCTGGCTGGCTGATAGCGGGCAAGGCTCTTGCCGCTGGGCAGAGCGACGACGGGCGAGCGAGGCGCTGGGCGGAACGCAGCACGGAGCCCCCGCGACGCGCGCAGGTCGCCCCAGAGGAGTCCCAGCGACGCGCGCGGGTCGCCCGCTGCGCGGAGCAAAGAGAGCTAGCTGGCTGGCTGGGACCTGCGGTGGGGCTCCATATGGGGCCACGTAACGCTGTACTGGGCAAAGGAGACGCATGTGGACTGCGCCACGGGGAACTTCGGTGGAGCTCCCTATGGGGCCACGAAACGTGTGAGGGATGTGCCGGAATGGGTGTGCGGGACGCATGCGGGCACACCCACTGAGACCTTCGGTGGAGCTCCCTGTGGGGCCACGAAGAGTGTGAGGGGTGTGCCGAAATGGGTGTGCGGGACGCGTGCGGGCACACCCACTGAGACCAATTTTTTTCGGTGGAAGCCCCCCTAATGGTGGGGCCACGAAACGTGTGAGGATTGTGCCGAAATGGGTGTGGCGGGAACCATCGCGGGGCACACCACTGGGACTTTCGGTTGGAGCTGCTTCCCTATGGGGCCCTAAAACGCTGTGCTGGGCTGCCGAAATGGGTAGTGCGGGACGCATGCGGGCACACCCACTGGGACCATTCCTTCGGTGTAGAGCTCCCTATAAATGGGGGCCACGAACGTGTGAGGGGAGGCCCGATCATGGTGTGCGGGAACGCAATGCGCGGCACACCCAACTGAGACCTTCGGGGAGCTCCCTATGGGGCCACGAACGTGTGAGGGGTGAGCCGAAATGGGTGTGCGGGACCAATGAATGCGGGCACACCCACTGGGACCTTCGCGGGTGCGTGGAGTTCCTATGGGCCACGAAATAGTGTGAAGGGGTGTGCCGCCACAAACATGGTGTGCGGGACGCAATGCGGCGGGCACACCCACTGGGACCTTCGGTGGAGCTCCTTATGGGGCCACGAAGCGTGTGAGGGGTGTGCCGAAATGGGTGTGCTGGACGCATGCGGGCACACCCACTGGGACCTTTGGTGGAGCTCCCTATGGGGCCACGAAACGTGTGAGGGGTGTGCCGAAATGGGTGTGCGGGTCGCATGCGGACGGCAGCCATGGGGCCTTCGGTGGAGCTCCCTATGGGGCCACGAAACGTGTGAGGGGTGTGCCGAAATGGGTGTGCGGGACGCAATTTGCGGCACCAACACCCACTGGGACCAATTCGGTGGAAGGCACCCCCTATGGGGCCACGAAACGTATGAGGGGAGTGCCGAAATGGGTGTGCGGGACGCATTGTGCTTTAAGCGGGCACACGCCACTGGGGCCTTCGGTGGAGCCCCCCATGGGGCCACGAAACGTGTGAGGGGTGTGCCGAAATGGGTGTGCGGGACGCATGCGGGCACACCCACTGGGACCTTCGGTGGAGCTCCCTATGGGGCCACGAAACGTGTGAGGGGTGTGCCGACATGGGTGGTGATAATGATGATGACGACAGATGATGATGACGATGACGATGATGGGGATGATGACGATGATGATGAAGATGGGAGGCGGGAGGGGGCAGCGGGAAGGAAGGAAGGAACGCGGGGCGACGTCTCTTCAAAACGAGGACCCAACACCACAGGATGGTTGGGAAAAAAAAAAAAAAAAAAAAAAAAAAAAACGCAGCGGCGCAGCCCGCCTCCCTGCGTCTCTTGGAGGCGGGCGAACTTGACCTCGCCCGCCCTGTTGTTCGTCCGGCGCTCCGCTGAACGCCCCGATCAATGTTCGCTCGCGCCAGACAATGGTCGGGCGCGGCGCTCGCTCCTGTGAGACAGGAGCAGAGAGAGAGAGAGGGAGAGAGAGACGAAGAGACAGGACAGACAGACAGACAGACAGACCGACCGACCGACCGACCGGCAGGCAGGCAGGCAGGCAGGCAGGTAGGCAGACAGGCAGGCGGGCAGGCAGACAGACAGACCATGAGAAAGGAGGAGAAGGAGGAGGAGGAGGACCAGAAGGAGGAGGCGGCGGAGAAGGTCCCCCGAAGTACCAGGTTTCGGGAGGTCCTGGGAGGGCCCTGGAGAGGCCCGAGAGCGCTAAAAGAGTGGAAACAAACGCCCAAACCCGATCCTCGATCCTCTTGGGGGCGGGGGGAGAAGGGAGAGGAGGAGGACCAGAGTAAACCCAAGATGATCAAGGATGCTGAGACACACCCTCCCGCCCCAAATCCCCTCCCTTCTCGCAAGTCCCGTCAAGCTTTCCCTCTCACCACAAGAAGCCACTTTTGAAAACTCAGTACCCTAAGAGCCTGCCATTCAGGCGAGAGCCCCGTTTGGGAAGTGAGCTGCCTGGCAGCCTTCTAGCAAATGATAACGAACACAAACATGTGTGACCATACAGCTCAAGGGAGTGTCCAGTGAGATTCCCAGGTTGAAAAAGAGCCTCCCCCATCCCTGCCACTGCTGAACAAGTTTTACGTTTCTACTCGTGCACCTCGAGGACGTCTCGAGAGACAGCCCCATGTTGAAAAAGAACCGCTCTCCATCCGTGCAGCTGTTACATATGTTCAAGCTTCTGGATGCTTCATCAAAGGAAGTCTCGAACGAGGGCCCCATGATGAAAAGGAGCTGTCACCCATCCCTGAAACTGCTGCAAGCTGTGAAGATGAATGTGCGTAGAGCTACGGCTAGAACTCTATTTTGAAAAAGGACCCCCCCTGCATCTCCGTAATTGTTGCATTAGTGTAAAACGAATGTGTGCGGCGCTAAAGCGAAAGCTCTATTTTGACAACGGCCCGCTATCCACCCTTGTCACTGTTCCAACAGTAAAGGACGGATGTGCGCGGCGCGCAGGCTAAAGACTCACTGTGAAAACTGACCGCCGTCCATTCCTGTAACTGCTGCTTTTGGTTAAAATAATTACCCTGGCGACGTACCCAACCCCTGCGCAATGCGGGGCATGAGTAGCTTGGGAGACGTTATACGGAGGTGATGACGTGACATGGGCGCATATACTTCTGTGAGCGGCATTCGTGAGGCTCGCAGCCCCCCCCCCTCCAAGGATTGCGATGTCTCGCTCAGATCTGCCTGGTGCCTCGCTCCGCTGAACCCGCCACCGGCCTTCGAAAGTTGCGACGGTTTCGCAGATCGCAGCCCCCCAAAGACGGCGAGGCCCCGCTCAGATCTGCGCGGTGCCTCACTCCGCTGGACCCACCAGCAGCCCTCGAAAGCGGGGACAGTTTCGCAGATCGCAGCCCCCCAGGCACGGCGAGGTCTTGCTCAGATCGGCGCGGTGCCTCACTCCGCTGGACCCACCAGCAGCCCTCGAAAGTGGCGACAGTTTCGCGGATCGCTATGCTGGCCCCCCAAGCAGCCCTCAAAAGTGGCGACGGTTTCGCAAATCGCAGCCCCCCCGGCACGGCGAGGTCTTGCTCAGATCTGCGCGGTGCCTCACTCCGCTGGACCCACCAGCAGCCCTCGAAAGTGGCGACAGTTTCGCAGATCGCAGCCCCCCAGGCACGGCGAGGTTTTGCTCAGATCTGCGCGGTGCCTCACCCCGCTGGACCCACCAGCAGCCCTCGAAAGTGGCGACGGTTTCGCAGATCGCAGCCCCCCCCAGCACGGCGAGGTCTTGCTCAGATCTTGCGCGGTGCTCACTCCGCCGGACCCACCAGCAGCCCTCGAAAGTGGCGACGGTTCGCAGAGCGTAGCTCGTCGAACCAGAGTTGCGCTCAGATCTGCGCGGTGCCTCACGCCGCTGGACCCACCAGCAGCCCTCGAAAGTGGCGACAACTTCGCAGATCGCAGCCCCCAGGCACGGCGAGGTCCCGCTCAGATCTGCGCGGTGCCTCACTCCGCTGGACCCACCAGCAACCCTCGAAAGTGGCGACGGTTTCGCAGATCGCAACCCCCCGGCCCCAGGCACGGGCGAGGTCTTGCTCAGATCTGCGCGGTGCCTCACTCCGCTGGACCCACCAGCAGCCCTCGAAAGTGGCGACGGTTTCGCAGATCGCAGCCCACAGGCACGGCGAGGTCTTGCTCAGATCTGCGCGGTGCCTCACTCCGCTGGACCCACCAGCAGCCCTCGAAGTGGCGACAGTTTCGCAGATCGCAGGCCCCCAGGCACGGCAAGGCTCTTGTCAGATCTGCGCGGTGCCTCACTCCGCTGGACCCACCAGCAGCTCTCGAAAGTGGCAAAAGTTTCGCAGATCGCAGCCCCCCAGGCACGGCGAGGTCTTGCTCAGATCTGCGCGGTGCCTCACTCCGCTGGACCCACCAGCAGCTCTCGAAAGTGGCGAGAGTTTCGCAGATCGCAGGCCCCCAGGCACGGCGAGGTCTTGCTCAGATCTGCGCGGTGCCTCACTCCGCTGGACCCACCAGCAGCCCTCGAAAGTGGCGACGGTTTCGCAGATCGCAGCCCCCCAGGCACGGCGAGGTCTTGCTCAGATCTGCGCGGTGCCTCACTCCGTAGGACCCACCAGCAGCCCTCGAAAGTGGCGACGGTTTCGCAGATCGCAGCCCCCCCAGGCACGGCGAGGTCTTGCTCAGATCCGCGCGGTGCCTCACTCCGCAGGACCCACCAGCAGCCCTCGAAAGTGGCAACAATTTCGCAGATCGCATTTCGCAGATCGGCAGCCCCCAGGGGCATCGGCGAGGTCTTGCTCAGATCTGCCGCCGGTTTGCCTCACTCCGCTGACCCACCCAGCAGCCTCGAAAGTGGCGACAGTTTCGCAGATCGCAGCGCCCACGGAACGGGCGAGGTACTGCTAGGAGCGGGATCGGATCTGCGCGGGCACAACTCCACTCCGCTGCGCACCCACCAGCAGCCCTCGGAAGTGGCCACAGCTTCGCAGATCGCAGCACCCCAGGGACGGCGAGGTCCCGCTCAGATCCGCGCGGTGCCTCACTCCGAAGGACCCACCAGCAGCCCTCGAAAGTGGCGACAGTTTCGCAGATCGCAGCCCCCCAGGCACGGCGAGGTCTTGCTCAGATCTGCGCGGTGCCTCACTCCGCTGGACCCACCAGCAGCCCTCGAAAGTGGCGACAGCTTCGCAGATCGCAGCCCCCCAAGCACGGCGAGGTCTTGCTCAGATCTGCGCAGTGCCTCACTCCGCTGGACCCACCAGCAGCCCTCGAAAGTGGCGACAGTTTCGCAGATCGCAGCCCCCATCGTCGGCGAAGGGAGGGCAGGAGAAGGCGGGAGGCGGGAGGAGGACGCGACCACACCCCTCTATTCAAAACGAATATCCAACCAAGGAGGGTTGGGAAAAAAGCGCGACGCTGAGGCGAGATCTCCGTTTTGAAAACGGCCCGCCCTCCATGCCCTTGACTGTGGGATCGTTCGAGCTTCAGGATCATAAGTTGCCAAGTCTCAGGCGAAGCGCCCGGCCCGCAATATCGACACCTGTTGCGGTCAGACGAGGAGGAACATCGATATGGAAAAAGATGGAGAAGGTGAAGGCGGAGGCATGCCAAGGACTGCCTGGAGGACCGGGGACAGCCTGGTTGCGGGAAGCCCCCGTAGAGCTGCTGGGCCTGACATTTTTGCGGACGCGGACGACCAGGAGGAGGAGGAGGAGGAGGAGGAAAAGGAGCAGCAGCAGCAGCAGCAGGAGGAGGGCCACGGGAAACAGGAGGAGTAGGAGGAGGAGCAGCAGAAGCAGCAGCAACAGTAGCAAGAGGAGGAGGAGGAGGAGGAAGACGACGACAACGACAAGGAGGAGGAGGATCAGGAGGATCAGAAGGATCAGGAAGAGGAGAAGCAAGAGGAGGAGGAGCAGGGCGAGGAGGAGGAACAGGAGGGGGAGGGAGGGAGGGAGGAAGGGAGGGGAGGGAGGGAGGGAGGGAGGGGGGCGGAGGAGGAGGAGGAGGAGGCTACGAATGCGCCAAAGGACGAGAAGGAGGGAGGAGGAGAAGGGGAGGAGGAGGGACGAGGAGGAGGAGGAAGAGGAGGGGGAGCAACAGGGAGGAGGAGGGGGTTGGGGGGGAGGAGAGGGGAAGGAGGAGGAGGGGAGGAGGAGAGGGCGAGAAGGGAGGGAGGGGGAACAATGGGAGGAGGGGAGCAGAAGGATGGGGGAGCCACGGAAGAGGGGGGAGCAGGAGGAGGGGGGAGACGGGGTAGGAAAGGGGAGGGGGGCGCCTCCCACCAGCACAGGGGCACAGGCGCGCGTGCCTCGCAAGGCTCCAGCCGATGCTGGACTCTGCTCGAGGTTGTCGCAAGCGACGGGTGGCCCCCCCTCCTCTCCCCTCTGCTTCTTCCTCCCTCCTCCTCCTCCCCCCATCTCACTTCCCTCCCCCTCCTACTCCTCCGCCGTGCCGCCTCACTTATATCCTTTTCCTCTCATCCTCCTCCTCCTCCTCCTCCACCTCCCCTCCTCCTCCTCCTCCTCCTCCTCCTCCTCCTCCTCCTCCTCCTCCTCCTCCTCGACATAGTCACAGCGCATCGAGCAGCCGATTCGCCGCAATACCACTTACGCCACCGCGCCAGCGTGCGTGGATGGCGCCTGCAGCCACGTACGCCACCGAAGCCGCTGACGCAGGTCGCGCCTGACTGCCGCTTGCGCCACCACCTGCAAGGGCAGACGGGCGGCGCTCACCAAAACTCCGCACAACACGCACATCCAAATACATGCCGAATGGCAACTACATGCAACTGCGAGCGAAAACCATACGCGCTGGGAGAACCTCTCCCCAGAGGGACAGAGCCATCGGGAATATTCTTGGGGCAACCCCAGCAATGGACCAATAGCCTGCGGTATCCCAGCCGACGACATTTACGCCACCACGCCAGCGTGCGTGGATGGCGCCAGCAGCCGCTTACGCCACCGACGCCGCTGACGTGGGCGGCGCCTGGCCGCCGCTTGCGCCACCACCTGCAGGGGCAGATGTGCGGCGCTCACTAAACAGCACCCCGACGAGACCTCACCAACGCGAGGAGTGTCGGAGGCGACAAATGGCTGCAAAAGGAGGCGCCGCTTCTTATTCACGGAAAAACTGCCCTTGGTGAGATTCGACAGCACACGGGCGCCCCAGGAAGCGTGGAGCTGCGGTCCTGGGCACTCGCTGGCAAGCCTGGCCGAGACAATTGTCCCTCCCGACCCACACACACACACAGCATACCACACATCACTGGCCCTCCTCAACCTCCAACGAGTGTGCAGCGTGTGGCTGACCTCCATCGCCTGCGACGCGCACATGAGCCGTGTCGGCCCGCGAGAGCACAGGCGGCGTGCTGGTCGGAGAGGCAACGAGAGAGAGCACGGGCCCTGCGTGCAACTGCTGCTTCTTGCCGCTGATGGCGGCCCGCTTCGAGATATGGAAAGCATCAAGATCGGCCATGGGCGGCCCGACCTGGGCCGTCCAAGAAGCCCAGGAACGTAATACGTTGGCCCTAGCCTTGATGGCCGTGCGAACATTTTCGGGAATGCGAGATTGTGAGCACTGCCACTGAGCCCACTCGTCGGCAAGACCATTCCCTGCTTTCAACCACTCGGTAGCGCGCCCTGTCTGCACAGCTGCATGCGTGCAATGTGAGCGCACCTTGACGCCATGCACGTGCTCGAGCCCCCCCCCCCCAGTCCTCCACCGCCCCCGCACTTGGACCCAGATCTCCGCCCAAGCTGAGCGCGAAGAGGTGCAATACTGGCGCCCGCGCATATATAGGAAGTCGTGCACAGACGCGCTGCCAGTGTACAGCGTAGAACCTGGCATCGCGTGCTGGAGGGCTCGAAGGAGGGCCACCAAATCAGCAGCATCGACGTCAACGAGCCATATGTCGAACGCACCTCCTTACCAGTACTACTAGTAATGATCGTATGCGTTGTCCTATTCTTCTTACTAATGCGAATATGGTGTTCGCATTCGTATTGGTAAAATCAGAATTGTTGTTCGTACTAGTGTGTGAAGTAACAGAAATCATAAACATAACATGTTCGTGATAGTACCCGTACCCATCTGAATATCCATATTTTTGAAACTGTGAATAATATGCCCACCATCTGCCCTAATAAGATTACGAGTGGCCGTATGGGTATTCGTATTGCCTACCGTCGTATGATAAGTATCCGTGTAAGTCGTAGTATTCTCCTTCGTCGCAATATTCGCATTCGTGTTCGTACTCTACGTTTTGTTAGTAGCAGTAGTATTGCTAGTGTTGGTACTATTTATTAAGATAAAAATGTGATGTTCGTTCTTCTCCGTGATATTATCATTCGTAACCAGGTTCTTAGCATTTGCATTCGTGCTATGAGTCGGAGTGTTAGTATATTCTTATGTGTATCATCACTATGCTTAGTAGTATTACGATCCGTATCGCTATTTAATGGTTCGTGTAACATTCAATAGCACTAGTATTGGGAATCGTCTTCATCTTCCTACTGGTATTACTACTACGCCTCTTCATCCTCCTCATCCTCCACATCCTCCTCCTCCTCCTTCTCCTCTCTGGGAAGCTCCTCCTTTTTACGCCCTCTTACATCCGTCCTCACCTCCACATCCTCCTCCTCCTCCTTCTCCTCTTTCCTCCCCTTCCTCCCCTCCTCCCTTCAACTCCTTTTTGCTCCTCCTCATCATCCCCTCCCCCCCTCCCCCTCCCGTCCTCATCCTCCTCTCACCTCCTCACCCTGACTCCTGCCTCCTCCCTCCTCCGCCCCCTCCTCCTCATCATTTCTCCATTCCTCCTCCTCATACCTCCTCCTCTTTCTCATATTTCTCACTCCTCCTCACTCCTCTCTTCCTCCTCCTCATCCTCCTCCTCCTCCTCTTCCTCCTCCTCCTCCTCCTCCCCCTGCTCCTCTTCCTCTTTCTCTTCCTCCTCCTCCTCCTCCTCCTCTTCCTCCTCCTCCTCCTCCTCATGCTCCTTTTTCTTCTCTTCCTCTTCCTCCTACCCCTCGGTAGTAAATAGTATGACGATTATGATGGTTATAATCGTCTTAGTGTTGTGATTACGTTTAGCAATGTTATTAGCATTAGTAGTACCACTACGATTACTAATATAGCATTCGTAGTTTTAGTAGTATTAATAGTAGCATTAGTACTGGCATTCGTAGTAAGGGTATTATCAATAGTATTGACCAGAATCTTCCGATATTCTACAATAAGAAACCAATAACAAAAATGATAACGATAATGATAGGTTCGTAGCAGTAGTAGACGTATCTTCATTACCAGCACTAGTATCAGTAGTACTAGAAGTAGTCGTAGTAGTGTTATTATTAGCCTGCGTCGACACATTAATATTCTTAATAGTTTTGTTACTCGTCGTATTCGTGTTGCTCGTCGTATTGCTGTTAATGTTACAAGTAGTATTCGTATTCTCTGTCTTCGTATTACTAGCATTAGACTGATTCTTCGTCGTAGCAGTAGTATTCCTACTATGTGTAGTGGTATCAATAACACTGCTTGTTTTGTTATTAGTAGTAGTAGTCTTCTTCGTATGCTTATTACTCGTGTTATTATCATTGCGCTGATTAGTAGTCGTATTAACCTTCGTCGTGTTATTAATGTTCGTCTTCTTTGTCTGCGTATGAATAGTACGCTGATGACTACTACTCGTCTTTATCTTCTCATGATTAAAAGTATTATTCTTCTGAATAGTAAGATTAATGATCATATTCTTCTTCCGCTTATACTTAGTATGTCGCTTGTTCTTCTCCTTCCTCCTCCTCCCACTCATGGCCCTCCTCTTCCTCCTCTTGGTTTTACACTGGTCCTCCTCTTCCTCCTCCTCCTCCTCCTCCTCCTCCTCCTCCTCCTCCTCCTCCCCCCCCTGCTCCTCCTCCTCCTCCTCCTTCTCATCCTCCTTCTCCTCCTGCTCCTCCTCGTCCTCCTCCTCCTCCTTCTCCTCCTCCTCCTCCGCCTCCTCCTCCTCCTCCTCCCCCTCTTGTTCCTCATCCTCCGCCTCCTCATCATCCTCATCTTCCTCCTCCTCCTCCTCATCCTCCTCCGCCTCCTCCTTAATCTCACCATCATCATCAATATCATCATCATCATCATCATCATCATCATCATCATCATCATCATCATCATCATCATCATCATCATCATCATCACCATCATCATCACCACCACTATCATCATCATCATCATCACCACCACAACCATGCTCATCATCATCACCATCACCATCACCATCACCATCACCATCACCATCACCATCACCATCATCATCATCATCATCATCATCATCATCATCATCATCATCATCATCATCATAATCATCATAATCATCATGATCATCGTCATCGTCATCGTCATCGTCATCGTCATCGTCATCGTCGTCATCATCATCAACTTTGTTCCTCCTCCTCCTCCTCTTCCTCCTCCTCCGCCGCCTTCTCCTCCATTACTTTTCAGTTTAAATATCTTCTCCGTGCCGCACCCCGAGGCCAGTTGTTAGGGCGGTCAGGGCGTTGGGCGTTTCGCCTGAGATTTTCTCACCATTTGTGACCCTGAAACTTTAAAATTGACAACAGCTTCATAGATGGAGGGCGGGTGGTTTTCAACATGTGGCTCTCGCCTTAGCGTCGCGCACATTCGTTTAAAGAGTAGCACGAATTACACGGATTGAAAGCAGGTGGTTTTCAAAATGTGGCTCTGGCCCTAGCGCCGCGCACATTCGTTCTAAAAATTGCAAGAGCTTCACGGATTGAGGGCGGCTCCTTTTCAAAATGTGGTTCTCGCCTTAGCGCCGCACACATTCGTACTAAAAAATCACAAGATTCCCACGGGTCCCCATGGACACCGTACCAGTAATGGCGTGTTGGAAAGATGCAAGATTATGCGGGCGCAACACTTACGTCGATTCGCGGTGTTGAAGTCCCAAGAATGGCATTACGGCACGATTCGGGATGGTCAAGACGCAACAGTCAGGTTGATCCGTGGCGTCAATCCCGAGAACGATGTTTTGGCATGCATCAGGGTCGCCAAACGGTTGTCTTCCAAAGAAGCAGTTCCCTCAGTGGACATGAATCCTTGTAGGGGCCTGTGAAGAAGGAGCTTGGAGGGAGGGTCAACTCCAACATCGTTGATGACTCTTGGGTTTACATTGGTCCTCCTCCTCCTTCTCCGCCTCCTCCTCCTCCTCCTCCTCGTCCTCCTCTTCCTCCTCTTGCTCCTCCTCCTCCTCCTCCTCCTCCTCCGCCTTCTCCTCCTCCTGCTCCTCCTGCTCCTCCTCATCATCCTCCTCTTCCTCCTCCTCCTCCTCCACCAGTGCCTCCTCATGTTCCGCCTCGTCTTCCTGCTCCTCCTCCTCCTCCTCCTCCTCCTCCTCCTCTTCCTCCTCATCCTCCTCCTCTTCCTCCATTTCCTCCTCCTCCTCCGCCTCTCCTCATTCTCATCATCATCATCATCATCATCATCATCATCACCCCCACCACCACACACACCACCACCATCACCACCACCACCACCACCACCACCACCATCATCATCATCATCATCATCATCATCATCCTCATCATCATCATCATCATCATCATCATCATCATCATCACCATCACCATCACCATCACCATCACCATCACCATCATCATCATCATCATCATCATCATCAGCAGCAGCAGCAGCAGCAGTAGCATCGTAATCATCGTCAACATCGTCATCAGAATCTTCCTCATCAGCCTCACCGTCGCCATCTGCACATCATCACCATCGTAATCAACATAAACATCATCGTCGCCGTCGCCATCATCAGCAGCAGCATTACCAAAAGGGTCATCATCAGCAGCAACAGCATCGTAATCATAATGAGTATCAGCATCAGCATGACCATCACCACCAGCAGCAACATGAACAGCAACGTCATCATAGTCATCATCATCATCGACATTATCGACATTATCGAAATCGTCGTCGTCGTCGCCATCATCAGTAGTCATCGTCATTCTCGTCATCCTCATCGACAACAGCATGGTCATCATCAACCTCATCTACAACATCAGCATCCACAGCAGCAGCATCATCATCAGCAGCAGCAGCGGCAGCAGTCGTACCATCATCCTCCCCGTCTTCGGCGTCGTCGCCATCGTCATCGTCGTCGCCATTATACCTCCTCCACCCTCCCCTCCTTCCCTCTCCGAGTCCTGTCCGCCGCCCTCCAGTGTGCCCCCCCCCATGCCACCTTTCGCCATCCCTTCGCGCCCCCCCCCCCCAACAAAAAAAACTCCCCTCCCTCACTCTCTCTCTCTCTCTCTCTTTCTCTCTCTCTCTCTCTCTCTCTCTTTCTCTCTCTCTCTCTCTCTCTCTCTCTCTTTCTCTCTCTCTCTCTCTCTCTCTCTCTCTCTTTCTCTATCTCTTTCTCTCTTTCTCTTTCTTCCTCCCGTCCTCCTACGAGGAGGAAAGGAGGAAAGAGCGAGGTGGGAGGAGGGAGAAGGATGGAGAAAAGAGAAGGGAGCAGGGCGGAGAGAAAACAAGAGGGAAAAGGGAGAGAGGAAAGGGGGCAAGAGGGAGAAGGAAGGAGGATAGGAGGAGAGGAGGGAGGAGGGAAGAAGGAGGGTTCCTCCTTCTCCTCCCCATCCTCCTCCTTATCCTCCTCGCATTTCTCCCCCTCCTCCTCCTTCTCCTCCTCCTCCTCCTCCTCCTCCTCCTCCTCCTCCTCCTCCTCCTCCTCCTCCTCCTTCTACTCCTCCTCCCCCTCCTCCCCCTTCCCCTCCCCCTTTCCCTCGCCCCCTCTGCCCCTCCAACCCGCTTCCCCCCTCGGCCCCCGGGGCCCCCAGGCTGCTGCAGCCTCCAACCTGCCACACGTCGCCGACGGAGCTGGACCCCGCGTGCCCGCCGAGCACCAGCAGCGAGAGCGGCCCGCCGACGGGGGGGGGTCTCAAGGACGGGGGACACCCATCACAGGGGGGGGCTTGAAGGGGGGAGGATCAAGGAGGCGGGAGGACAGATAAGGCCTCGGAGTTGGGGGGATCGGGGCCTGGATCCCCCTATTCCGGGGCTCCGCGGCCTCATCTGTCAACGGGGGTCTCGGAGGGGGGGGAGCACCAATCACAGAGCGGGTCTCGAGAGGGAGCAGGGAGCGAGGGAGGGAGGTAGGGAGGGAGGGAGCGAGGGAGGGAGGGGAGGGGGGGGGAGGGAGGACAGAGGAGGGGCATGAGAAGGAGGAGGAAGAGGAGGACAGAGAGAGGGCGGATGAGGCCAACAGCACCAACAGCGAGAGCGGCCAGGAGGGAGGGGGAAAGGAGGGCACCCATTACAGAATGGCCTCGTGCTGGAAGGAGGGAGGGAGGGAGGGAGGGGAGGAACGAGGGAGGGAAGAGGGAGGAGGAGGAAAGAAGGGAGGGGGGGAAGGACAAGCTAGGTGCGCTAGCGTCACATCTGACGTTTTACTCCTCACTCCCATCCCTTACCACGGCGTAGATCTCGTATCTATTCGCACATGTGGATGTCGAGCAGGGCAATGGCCCCAACGGGGTACGCGTTGGATACGAAAACATGGCGTAGAAGAGCACACAAAGCATAGCATGTCATAGCATGGCGAAGCATTGCGTAGTGAAGCATTGCATCACAAATCAAAGCAATGCAAAGCATGGCGTCGCACATCGGTGCACAACAGAGCATCGCATTGCACGCCGTGGCAGGGCACCGGATGCCAAATGACTTCGAGATCACGTGGCCCGTCTACGCACGGACAAGGCCTGTCCAGAATGCCGGTCCCATGTCCTCCGCAAGCGCGCCTGCCGGATGTGGGCGCTTTCGAATGCCAAGTGCCGCCCGGAGGCGCGGGAGCGAGGCCAGCGCTGCCGCGAAAACGCGATTTTTACCTAACAGCGAAAACTGATAGACTTCTAATGGGGTCAAAAGAGAGCATCTGATGACTCCCCAGGGGAGCCTGGGCGGGAGCCGGACAGGCGAAGGCCGGGCTCGCTTTAAGCAAACAGTCACACACTTCGTGCTCTTCGACCTCCCAGAACTCCACTCCCGGGCCACATTTTGAATGCCCGGAACCAACTGTAGGCCACTTCGTGCTCTTCGACTTCCCAGAACTCCACTCCCGGGCCACATTTTGGATGCCCGGAGCCAACAGTAGGCCACTTCGTGCTCTTCGACTTCCCAGAACTCCATTCCCGGGCCACATTTTGGATGCCCGGAGCCAACTGTAGGCCACTTCGTGCTCTTGGACTTCCCAAACACCATTCCTGGGCCACATTTTGAATGCCCGGAGCCAACTGTTACCACTACTACCATCACTACTACTTCTACTGCTACTACTACTGTTACTATTACTGTTGCTGCTGCTGCTGTTGCTGCTGCTAGTGTAGCTATTGCTACTGCAACTAGTGGCAGTGCCACTGCGACTGCCGCTGATGTTGCCACTGCGACTGCCACTGCGAATCCGAATGCGACTGCGAGAACACCAGAATTCTACAACAGCACTCTTACATGAATACCACAGGCAATGTTTCCAGCTATGCTTCTACACATCGTTGTTAGGTTGCTTTGCCGGGATAATGAATGTCCGAAGCGCGGAAATGAGGGCGGCGCTGCGGCGGGAACACCCGAGACCAGGGACATTGTTTTATCTCAACTGAGGAGGCTCTAACCGCCAGGACCTGATTCATATATATATATAATATATATATATATATATGGGAGCGGGCGCCGGCCACCAGATCACTAGGGAGCAGCACTGTGAGAGCAGGGTGGTACGCGGGTGGGAGGCTTGAGCAGAGGTAGCCACATACGGAGGACGGCTTTACAAGTGAGCTGCAATACAAACTCGTGTGGAACACTGCAATGTATTCCACCCCCCCGAGACCAGGGACAATTTTTTATCTGAGAGGCTCAACTTCCGCCAGGACCTGAGAGACAGCAAGCGCCGACATTCATATATATATATATATATATATGGGAGCGGGCGCCGGCCACCAGATCCGCACTGACAGAAAAGAGAGCCAACTTTACTTGTCCACTGGCCCGGAGGGCCGCACGAAAAACGATTCAAACCTACAAACCTACCAGAGGTGACATGCCATACCTTGCGCCTTGAGCGCGACGAGAGCATCAGAGAAGGCCAGCGCGAACGCCCGACAGAGCCGAGGAGGGTATGGTTCAGCCACCTCAGTCCAAAACCGACCCTCCGAGCTTTTACCCTGGAGGTTCTGGTGAGGCCTATGGGAGGCCGAGCACAAATTATTCTTTCTTTTACACAGTCTTTCAATCGAGGTTAAATCAATCAGGACGCCCAAGAACTTGGTTCTTTTACGCCAGGGCGCCCCGAATTGGCAAAAGTCGGTTGGAACAGCCTGAGGGGAGGGGTTACGAGCGAGGGAGACGACGGCAGGCGCAAGCCAGATCCTACTGGTGGCGGGGTTCTCCATTGTGCCCGAAATCCTCATCCTCCGACAAACATGCAAACACGACACGGTGAAGGACATGAGGGTGTTTCCCAGATCGACTTTGGCCTGGTCAGCTGCAGACAGGCCCTTGAGTCCCGTGACAAGATCGTTGGACCTCAGCGGCGGCGGGCCTGGGGGGATGTCCCGTGCTCGCGACCACGACGAGCAAGGGACGCCGAAATGCACAGACAATATAGACCGACCAAGAATCCACCCGCGAATCAATGAGCGCCTCGAAGGGGAGGTGAGATCGTACTGATCGCCATACTTCACGTCCCAAGCCAGCACATGAAAACCCTGCGCCGCCATAGCTCGGCCAAGCCGAGCAGTGCCTGCGAACACCTCCAAGAAGATCCGCATCCTCAAAGGGCGCGGAATCTGCGCGGCCGCAGCGATCCGGAGAGCGCCGCGGGGAGGTACCTGAGGCACCAGCGTGCATGGTTCTGGAGGCAGAGCGGCAGCTCGGCGAAGTCTCGGCTGGCGCCCGAGTGCCGCAGGATGCACGGCGGCGGAGGGCGCTGCAGCAGCAGCTTTGCGCCGACCACCTGGAAGCACCGCGCGAACTCGGCCTGGCTGAAAGCGAACAGGGGCTGCTGCGGGTCGCGGCCGAGCAGGAGATGCTGGTACAGCGGCGCCAGCCACTGGTCCTCGCCCAGGTCCAGCAGCAGCGACTCGTCGAACTCGCCCGTCTCGCTCGGCAGGCTGCCCTCGTTCTCCAAGGGATGCAGCACCAGGCTCCAGCGGGCAAGCCCGCGACTGCCGCCCACAGCAGGCGGCGCCAGGTGCTCGACGCGCACCGTCCTCCAGTCGCCGGGCCCCATGAAGAAAACGAGGGGCAGCATGGTGCACACGGCCATGCTCCAGCGGTCGGTCACCAGCAGCTCCATCGCGATGGCAAGCGCCACTTTGGCCGGCAGCGGCAGGCGGCTGGCGGCAGGCGTCAGGTTTCGCCAGCCCTTCAGCGCCTGCCGCGAGAGGGGGAGCCCGCGCCCCCCCGAGCGGCCCAGGTGAGGGTCCGCCCAGGCGATCGACGCCATCAGGTTCGACCCGCGCCAGTGGTCGTAGCCCTCCATGTACTGCACGTTCTCCCCGTCGCTCGGGTTCTGGTCGAACTGGTCCACGGCCCCAGCACCCAGGCGGCCGCTCGGGCACGGCCTGCGACTCAGGCCGCTGAGCCCGAGCCCCTGGTCCAGCTCCTCTAAGCACTCCGAGTAGCGTCGGCGCACTGCTTCGGTCCGGACGGACCGAGGCCGCAGATAACGCTGTCGGCCTGCCGTCGGCAGCCGCAGCGCTCGCCGCGCCGCCTTCCGCCGGGTGGCAGCGCTGCGCAGCAGCCGCGGGCTTGTCCTCGCAGGCCCCGACGGGCGCCAAGGCGGCGGGCCCGGCGAAGAGCCTGCCGTCGCCGTGCTCGGCGGCGAGGGCGCCCTCGGTCGTCGCCAACCCAGCACTGGGCAGGCCCGCACTGGGTAGGTGAGCGCGGGCGACCTCGGGCACACACGCGGCGCCGCAGCTGTCACCCAAGGCGCGGTGGTCGCTCCGGGCATCGACCTTGCCAACAGGAACGCCACCGTATCCAGAGTGGCCAAGCCCCCGCGACGGGCCGTCAGCACGGTTCCACTCGCTGGGGAACCATCGGCCCGAGAAGACCGCGCCCGTGGCAAGGCCATGGGCGGCCACGGATCGGAGCGCGGCGCAGACGCCGACGGCGGATGACCGTCCTTTGCACAGAGCCAGTACGCAAGTAAGGGAATCCAACATGAGAAGATGGCGACGTCCGAAATTCTTCATAGATCGGCATACATGTTTTACAGCAGCAGTGAGGCCCCGAGCTTCTCCCTGAACGATGTTGGAGATGGGGACCTCCCATTTCTTGCTCATCAGCACCGCCCACCCCCTCTCCTTCAAGACCTCCGGCAGATCCGAAAGGGCGCCCTCCCTCTCCTGACTGTCCTCCTCCACCTTCTCCACCCAGTCGCCGATGTCGAGCTCCCCGTCGGGCCCCAGAACCCCTTCACGAGATCTGACCTGAGCCTTACCCGAGAACCGCCATCGTTCACTGACGCGCCCTAGCTGTTGAAATTTGGAGGTCCCGAGAGACGACGCCGTAGCCCCAGAAAGAAGCGTCCGATGCCATAACCTTCGAACTCCACGGAGCCCCAAAATCACGACGAATCAAGGGAATGACGTTCCTGAAGGCCTCGAGCTCCCAGCGAACTGAGTCCCAGAGCGGCACGGTACCGTGATCACGATGACGAGCGATGAAGGTGTAGACGGACCGGAAGATGGAGAGCGAGGTCCGACTGAGGAGGGCTAAGAAGGTGCAGTGCCCCACAACTTTCTCGATGTCGCGGGCGGACACCTTCTTCGTTTCTAGCAAGCCGTCCAGCGCAAGCCGCATGCGCCACGCACAGTCTGGCCGCGGTCGAATGAAGCCCAGTATTCCGTTGATTTCCCACCCAAAGACCTCCTCCTCCAGAGAGCTTGTGGCTATCTCGTGTGTCGGAAGGCCCCGGGACTGCAGAGCTTCATCGACCTGACGCACCAGCCGCTCGACTGTCGATCGGCAGGTGCCCAGCGCCAAAAAATTGTCAACGTAGACGGTATGGCATGCGGGGGTGGTCGCAGGCGCTGGCCCTCGGTCGCGCAGAAACGAGGTCGGCTCGAGGCCCGGAATGTCCCGGATGATCCGGCGATGCAAGGTCTGACAAACCCACAGTGCGCGTGACCATCCCATGGAAAGCACTCGAAGCCGCGGATACACAGGGGTGCCCGGGCTCACTCTCACGCCGCCCACCTCAGCAAGGCCAGCCATCCAAGCCGGCACCGCCGGCAGCGCGAACAAGTTGCGCACGCGCTCCGGCAGCTCGAAGGGGTAGAAGGCATCCTCGATGTCCACGTGGCCGACGTACAGCCGCGCCCCGTCCGGCACCTCTAGGTTCCCGAGGCCGGCGCCCGCGCTGAGCTGGACGGGGTCCGCGGCCGAGAACCAGCAGTTGGAGCGGCGGCAGTCGACGACCAGCCGCTGGCTCCCGCTTTTCTTTCTCACGAAGAAGAGCGAACAAAACTCCTGCGGCTGGATGGCGCAGTCAATCATCCCGGCCCTCTCGAGCCTCTTGACCAGCCGCCGGTATTCACGCGGAGAGTTCCGAAGCACCTCGTCCATGTAGGTCTCCCGAGGGGCCCCCTTGAGGTTGTAGGAGGCTGCTTCTGGTTCGAGAAGATGAGAATCAAGAAACCCGTCGACTTCAGCTTGACCACCGGCCCCAAGAAAAATCTGCCAAGGGAACGGGACGATTACCGCTCATCGGCAGTGGGGCCTTCATATCGTCGAAGGGCACCACGGTGGACTGGACGTCCTCGTACACCGTGCACCCCCGGAGCTCCTGCAGGGCACCCGAGGGCGAGAGAGCAGGCGGCAGGCACATCGCCGCGGCGGCCGCATACACACGTCGCTGCACTACCACGTGCGGGGCCCGCCCCTCGCCAGGCTGCGAGGCGGAAGACCCCCGCTCGCCGCCTGCCAAGTCGCTGAGGGTGTAGATCGCCCGGTTGGCTATGCTGGCGACGGCCTGGCGCCTCAGGGTGCGACGCCTCACGCGCCGACATGGGGCCTGGGGTCGGTCGTCGCCACTAGCCGCTGAGCAGACCGAAGCGTCGATGTCAGCAGTACTCCAGGCGTGATAAGGAAGAGGAAAAATGTCACGATGGCGTGGGCCGCCCGAGCGCAGCGGCCGAGCTGGCTTACCCATGCCGGGAGGCCCAAGCCCAGGAGGGTGACTATGAATTAAGCCTTCATCAGGTACCACACGATGCAAGCCAGGAGGTGGCGTCGGGGCAGGAGGGCTATGCTGGCCCCCCTCCTCCCCGGGGGCTCTCACCCCTTCTCTTTGTTGTTGCCCTTGTTGTCCTTCCTCCTCAGCTCCCTCTCCTCCTTGGCCTTCCTGATGTTCTTCATGATGGCCGCGTCCTTCTCTACTTGCAACTTCACGTGCTCTAGGAGAGCGGGCGCCACCATCATCAAATCCCCCGCACGGCTGAGGCCCGAGAAGGCCGTGGCCTCTTCGATGGACAGCCGCGAGGTGGACCCCGCGTCGGTTTCCCTGATCTTGTCGTGGTAGGCCCACTCGATGGTCTGCACCCTGCGCGCCGCCGCCTCCATGCACGCCAGGTTCGTCACGTCCAATTGGTCGCACTGCCCCGCAAGCTCGATGATGCGCAGCAGGGTCTCATGCTCGGCCACCCCCCACTGCTCAGGCTTCAGCGAGCACGTGCTGCGGAACATCAGATGATGGTCCAAGGGGGTGTGGCGTCGCCGTAAGAAGTGCAGGCACCAGCTCATGCTGCGGGGGCCGCTCACAGGGAAGTCGTCGAAGTCTTCCTGTTGGCAGCTATCCACCACATCTCGCCAGTCTCGCATACGGCCCTGCGGGTTGAACTTGATGGCCAGCGTGCGCGCGTCCTGCGCCGGGGCCTCCTTGGGCGGGGGACGCGGTGTCACCCTCTTGACGAAGTCGCCCTCGTTCTCGTCACTGAGCTCCACGAACACTGCGTCCTTGCCGTCGGGCGAGTAGACGCCCTTGCAGCCAATGTACACCGTCACGGGCTTCACCTCACGGCCCACGTCATACCCCAACGAGTTGCCCACTTCCACCACGCGCCACACGCAGGTACCAGGCGTAGCAGTCCCTGCCACCACACCTCCACCCGCGT
>CAUYUJ010015647.1:273504-320261 GCA_963575745.1 Prorocentrum cordatum
CCCCCAAAAGAAGCAAGGCCCGAAAGCCAGGGCCCGAAGGCCAGGTCCGTGCTTCAGCGTCTTGGCCGCAGGGGAAGCCAGCAGGAGATGCATCTCCCAGCTGCCCCGAGAGGTATCCGCACAGAGAGGCGCCGCAGAGCGCGCGGCCGCCCCGAGAGGAGAGCCTGGCCTCCGCGCCTCGGCTCGGCCGGGGAGGAAAACAACGAGGAGGAGGAAGTAGGAGGAGGAGGAGGAGGAGGAGGAGGGGGAGGAGGAGGGGGAGGAGGAGGGGTGGAGATGGGAGGAGGAGGAGAGAGGAGGAGAAGAAAGAGCTGAGAGGAATAGAGAGAGGAAGGAGGTAAGGAGTGAGGAGTAGGAGGAGGAGGAAGAGGAGGAGGAGGGGGAGGAGGAGGAGGAGGAGGAGGAGGAGGAGGAGGAGGGGGAGGCTCCCCCAAAAGAAGCAAGGCCCGAAAGCCAGGGCCCGAAGGCCAGGTCCGTGCTTCAGCGTCTTGGCCGCAGGGGAAGCCAGCAGGAGATGCATCTCCCAGCTGCCCCGAGAGGTATCCGCACAGAGAGGCGCCGCAGAGCGCGCGGCCGCCCCGAGAGGAGAGCCTGGCCTCCGCGCCTCGGCTCGGCCGGGGAGGAAAACAACGAGGAGGAGGAAGTAGGAGGAGGAGGAGGAGGAGGAGGAGGGGGAGGAGGAGGGGGAGGAGGAGGGGTGGAGGAGGGGAGGAGGAGGATGAGGAGGAGGAGGAAGAAGAGGAGGCGGAGGAGGAAGTAGGAGGAGGAGGAAGGAGGAGAAGGAGGAGGAGTAGGAGGAGGAGGAAGAGGAGGAGGAGGGGGAGGAGGAGGAGGAGGAGGAGGAGGAGGAGGAGGAGGGGGAGGGAGACGAGGAGCAGCAACAGGAGGGAGAGGAGGGAGAGGAGGGAGAGGAGGGAGGAGGGGAAGGGAGCAGAGTCGAAGGGGGGGCGAGGGGGGAAGGGGGGAAGGGGGAAGGGTTTTGACGTTTTCCACCCTCCTGGAGCCTCCGGGGGGAGCTCGTGTCTCCACGGCCAGACTCGCCTCGGAGATGCTGGTCGGAATGTGCTCTAGGAAAGGTCTGAGGGTCGGCTTTGAGACACCAGCGATGCGACCGCCAGCACGATGCAGGTAACCAAACGATGCACCAGTGGCGGGGACAGCTTTAAGGAAAAGGAGGGGCAGGCGGAGAGAAGACCGAGGAGCGGGTCCATGGGCTCCCATTTAAGCCCCGAGCTGTGATACATCTCTCGGACGGGATGTGCATTAGTGGGACTTGATGTGGGAGGGAGCATGTTCGGCTCTGTCTACGGTCATCTGCCTCATCCACTGCGAATGTCAGGTTCTGGAAAAGCGTTTGCCCTGAGAATCCCACCAGCCCTCTGGGCGTAGGTAATTTGACGAGTTGTGTCTTGTCTTTACCAAAACCCCTCCTTCCCCTGCCTACCCCCTCCCCTGGGCCTGGGAAGGGGGGCGGGGGCGGAGGCGTTGGAGCGTCCGAGATGGCCCAGGATGGCTCCAAGAGGATGGCCTCCAAGATGGCCCAAGATACCTCAAAATGGCTCAAGATAGCCTCCGACAAACATCCAAGAGGCTTCAAGACGACCACAAGACGGTTTCAAGTGCCCTCCTATCCCTCGAGGGACCCCCCAAAGAGACCAAAAAGGCTCCAACATCAAAGGAAAATCAATGTGGGTTGCCTTCTCGCCTTTTCGCTTCCGATGGGCTCTTGAAGCATTTCCATGGCCCCAAGACGGCCCAAGAGAGCCCCAAGAGGGGCCCAAGAGGGCCCCAAGAAGATCCCAAAAGCGCCCAAGAGCGCCCCTAACAGCGCCACAAGACGGCTCCGAAACGCCATGCTTGAGCCTCCGATGGGGGGGGCCCAAAACAGTCCCCAAAATTGCATCGAGAGGCCTCCCAGACCCCCCAAAAGAGCCCCGACAGGGCTCCTAGACCTCCAAACAAAAATATAAGAGTGTCCCAGGAGTGCCCCAAGTGGCTCCGCGAGAATCCCGAGAGAGACCCAAGATGGCTCCAAGAGATCTCGGAGAAAACCCAAGGCGGGTGTTACACTGCATGCCTCTACACTTCCCTGATCTAGGCAACTCGCCTGGCGATCTGTTTCTGGATGGGCTGGTGGGGATATTTTTCCCAGCGGCCGCGGGCGAGCGCGCCAGCGGCGAGTCCAGTCAAGCGGGGCACGCAGCGACAAATTCACCTAAAGCAACCGGGCGCAGCCTCACCTAAAGCGGCCAGGCGGAGCCTCACGCAGCACCTCAGCGGCGGACTGGCGAGTGGAGGGGGCAGGCTGAAACTGAGTCGTAGTGCCAGCGTGCAGGTATGCACGGCGTCGGAAGCGTCAGGTAGTCGGGAAGAACGACGACCAGGGACAGAAGCCGAGGCTGGTGGGGATCCTTTTTAGTCAGCGGCCGCGGGCGAGCGCGCCGGCGGCGAGTCAGGTCAAAGCGGGCTACGCAGCGACGAATTAGGCGAAAGCAGCGGAAAGAGGACACGCCTAACGCGGCGAACCGAGGCATCACGCGGCAACCCAGCGGCGGACCGGCGGGTGGCAAGGGCAACTGAGACAGAGTCGAACTGCCAGCGTGCAAGTATGCATGGCGTCGGAAGCACCAGGAGGTTGGGACAAACGACGACCCGGGTCGGAAGCCGAGGAATTAATGCATGGGCCCGAACCCCGGACAACTGCGTGAGCACCAGGGTGGCCGCAGCCAAAGGACCGCCGGTCGAGGTGAAATTGAAAAATGCAAGGGTGAAGCCCCGGACGACTGCGTGAGCGTGAGTAACAGGGTGGCCCGAAGGACCGTCGGTCAAAGAATTAACGCCAGAAGGCGGAAGCGTTGGCAGGCTGCCACTCCCAGGGTGGCCGTAGCCGTGAGGTCCCGAGGCAGCAGAACGCACGAATGCGGGAATCAGCGGAGCCGCGACGCAGCCAAAATGACGCGGGTCACCACGAACCAGTGCGTGAAGTGGCGTCAGGTTGACCCAACACCGGTGGGAATATTTTTTTGGTCGCGGCCACCAGCGAGCGCGCAAGCGGCGAGACAAGTTGTCCGGGCCGACGGGCAAACATAATTAGCTACAAGACGCGCCGCAGGCTGGCTGGCCCACTCACCAAGCAGCAGCGGGGCTGCGCGGGAGGCAGACAGCTGGGGGCATCCAGGGAAGCTCAGGCACGTGCAGTCTGACAAAATGCAGAGAAATTCGGCGCAACTGGTGGGGATACTTTTTGGTTGGCGGCTCCGAGGCGGCAGACAAGGAGCGGTCAAGTTGATCCGGGGCGCGGTACCAACGAATTGACGAGAAGATTGCCGCCGCAGAGGCGGGCGAAACCCGCTCGTCGAAAATAGCGCGAGATTGCCGCAGACTCCAGCGGACAACACACGGTGGCGCATGCACACGCCAGGGACAAAATGCCCCTCATTGCGACGCATTTCAGCGTCAGCTGGTGACCGGCCCAGACAGCCCTGCTGGTGGGGAAGCAAGACGCGGCAACTGGCAACGGAACGGGGGGGAGAAGTCGCCCTTGCGGCGCCAAGCTCCAGCCGAACCGCAAATGGAAGCGAGGCCAAGACAGACAGCAAGGCACTGTAAAGGCCACGGGCAGAACGCGAGTCCGGGTGGCCAAAGACCAGGCGGGACCCACGAGTGTGCACACAGAGCCAGGCCGTCCTAGACCTCGGAAAAAGGGGGGTGAGCGCGAGCGAACTAACTCAGACCCACTGCAGCTCCACGAGCAAACGATGGCGCGGTGAGGGAGACCCGACTCACCAAGGCCCACTGAAGCTGAGGTGTGGCTGATCCGCGTCAGAACGCCATCCAGTAGAGGCAGACCACAGATGTGCGTTCACGAGGCTGAGCAATCTCCAGCCGGTAGCCTGTGCGCTTACATCGCATCCGAATCTAGCTGTCCGGGGGCGCAACGATGCAATGCACCGACAAGGGCTGGGGGCTGCGGCTGCGCCGAAACGAGCGAAACGAACACGAAGCGCAGAAGGCGGAACCACTCAATGCGGGGCCGCTCACTTTGACGAAGCCAATCACCAGGTGCATGGCGGACAGCCGCACCCACTCCACACCTGCCACGCTGCCCGTGCAGAAGCCGAATACCTCCGACGCCAGGGCGAACCGATGGCTGGCAGCTGCAGAACTGCTGGGCCGTACCGTTCGCTGGCGGCGTGCCGACGGCGGGCCAAGACGTCCTTGTAGTAGAACCATGGCCGGGTCGGCGACGAAGGAGAATGTGCTGGTGGGGCTACTTTTTTGATTTGCGGCCCGCGAGGAGAAGTCCAGAGGGCGCGTCCCTAGGCAATGGGGCGCAATGCCAGATAATTAGGGATGCAGATGACCACTGGGCGAATGCCAGCGGAAGCCAACGAGGAGGCGCCCTGACGTCGCCAGCTCGCAAGCGGAGCTGCCACAGACTGTCGGCAAACTGTGCACAAGCCAGTACCCACAGGTGGGGAAACCTGACCAGCGGCCTGTAAGGAAAAGCCCAGAAAGCAAGACAATTGCACAAGCAGGAGCCGGGCCCGAAAATTAATGCCAAGCAGCTGGACGCGCAGGCCGATGCCACGCGGCCCAACAGCCCGATGCCAAGAGCGCACATGCAAAGAACCACTGAGCGATTGCCAGTGGAAGCCACGAAGAGTTGCCCTGAAGGCACCAGCTCGCAGGCGGAACCGCCACAGACGCCGGGCACACGGCCTGTACCCCTGCAGCCGCTAGGGGCGTAGCCCGGGAGGAAGCGAGAGGACAGAGCAGGAAAAGAGCACAGAAGGCCTAGTGACGAGGCGGACTCATTCACAGAGCACCCCGTGCTCGTCGGTGGCCCTCAGAGGCCCACCCCACGGAGAACAGACGACACCTCCCAAGTGTCGGTGGGCCAACGGCCTGGAAATGACGAATGAAGAAGAACTGCCGTTGCGAGCACCACATCCCATGGCGCCAAACTTCGAGTAACGAAGCCACTGATACCACGGGAAGGAGCCTGAGGCAGCCACCAGAGGACCCGTCACCTGGGGTGGTGGTCGTGGCGCGTGGCGCCGTCGATGGGGGAAGCCACGCGGGCGCGCCGTCGGACTTCAAAGGGTGAAGCGCGAGGGGGGCGGCCTTCAGCCAGTCACCTCTGTCTCCACGGGCCCGCAATCAGCGCGGCCAAGAGGGTTATTTCAGGCTGGTGGGGGTACTTTTTTTTTTTTACAGCCGCAGGCGGAAGCGCCAGCGGCAGGCGGCCACGGTCGGGCTGCGGCCGCGACAAGGGGGCGGGCGCGCGCGGGGCCGCGGTCAGGCGGCAAGCAGCAGCGACCCAGGGCGTCTGAGCCAAGCGCGCAGATCCAGGGAGTCTGCAGGGCAGCCCCTGAAAGGAACATGCAACGGCACATCCACGGAGTCTGAGTACAGCCACCGAGGAAAGCCGAGCGCAGCCAAAATGGCGCGCGAGGCGTTCCCGCCAGAACGAGAACGAACGGGTAGGAACGATTCCGAGCGGGACGTTTATCCAAGGAGTCTGACGGGTAGGGACAGACTGAATGGTGACGCAGTCCAGCGGGGAAAAACTCTGACGGCGCCAGCGAACCGTCGCGACGTCAGAACACGCATCCAGGGAGTAGAACCAAAGTCGCCCGAGGGAGAACCTTCCACAACTGAGATGCGCCTGTGCCCAAGGACCAGCGATCCGGTCAGAGCACAGCGAAGTGCACGAAGCCACACGGTAGACACACGTGGTCGCTTAGGAGTGCACCACCAAAGTGACCCAGCGCCACACATACGCACGTAAGGTAGCACCCGAGGGACGGGACCGTCGCATACCCACAACGCGTCCTTCACAGTCACTTCGTTCCACGGAAACGGCTGAAGGCCGTAGAAGATTTGAAGAACCCAGGGAGTGACGCAATCTATGGACAGGCGAAACCGCCGGAGCCCACAGCCGCGCGCCAGGCCGCGCCTAACGGGTGAAAACAACTACAGTAAGGCCAGGGGCCACAGGTCCACCCGCGACAGTGAATGCCGAGTGGACGGTATTACCGACACGCACACCTGTATCCAAAGGCAGGAGGTGCGCGTGTCAAGGGGAGGCGGCAGAAAGCCGCAAGCGGGTGTAGCCCACGGCACGGCACAAGGCCGCAGCCAGTAGGAAGTCCAGGGTGTGAAACACAGCAAGAGTGGACAACGGTCGAACCCTACGGCTAGGATTCAGCGGCCACTGGTGAGAGTAAGTACAGCGGGGCCAGGGGCCAGCTAGGGTCTGCGAGCTGCGCTCTATCACGCAATAGTGCAGATGGTATTACTGCGCGGCACACCATGGTCCAAAGGTAGGAAGAGTGCCGTCCAGGGGGGAGGGCAGTCGGGCTGCCCCACGGTTGGAGAGAAAGGAAGCGGCTGAAGGCCGCACGCGGTTTGTAGTGAGGTTGTCGTGGTGGTGCCTCGGCGTTGGGAGTGGGGAGTGAGCTCAGTCTCTCCACCGGTGCCTCTTTTCGTCTCTATCGTCTCGATCGTCGGGACGACCTCCGCCGCGCTTGCCGCCCGTCTGCCAGCGGTCGTCGCGCCATCCATCACTCCACTCGCTCTGCCAGCTGCCCCAGGTGTCCCAGGAGCTTGTCGCGCGGTCTCGCCAGCTGGTCTGCTGGTGGCTGCCTCTGCCCCTGCCGTCGGGACGGGAGTGTCGCAGGTAGTCGGCTCGCAGCCTGCCCCAGTCAATGCCATAGCCAAGCCTCGTGTTCATCAGGTAGGCGTCGTACCCGCAGCCCTTCCAGTCATCGAGAAACTTATTGATGGACGCGGCCGCGTGCAATCTCGGGTCGGATTTGGGCGCCCTGGATCCAGGGAGCCAAGTTCGTTGCGTGTGTGCGGTCCACAGCGCGCAGAAGACTGCACCCAACTCCGACTGGTGTCTGGCTGCGCGTCTGGCGGGTGTCTCGTTGGGATGCTCGAGGTCCACCGTGCCCAGCCAGACTTTGTACATGGGGCCACCCCCCTCCGGACAGGTCAACAGGTTGAGCGCATCCTGCTCCGACGCGCCTGCACGGCGAGGGTGAGAGGGTCTCTGTCCAGGGAGCTGTGGGGTGGGCACGGGGGAGCGTTCGATCCGCGTGCCGCCTCGGTCGCGGGCGCTCTCGTCCACCACGGGTCCCCAGGCTGGACCTCTGATGTGGTCGGCGTTGGGCGCGTCGTCCCCCCCCGGCCGCGGTCGGGACCTGCTCGCGGCTGGAGTCAGACCTGTCCGCTGTTGGGCTTCGCTGAGGCGCCTTGTCGCCAGGGCAGTTACCATCGGCCTCCGAGGCCGAGTCCGAGCAGGTAGAAGGAGGAGGGGGCTCGCCTTCTCCGAAGTCGGGAGACTCCACCTTTGTAGGGGGGATCCCGTCTTCCCCGCTCTCGTCCTTGCCTGTGTGGTCGGGCGGGTCCTGGTGGCCCATACTCTCGTGCCCTGGGACTTGTCTGCGTCGGCAGCCGTGGGGGTGTCTAGTCTGTCATCGCTCATGGTCAGCACGCCTGGCGGGGGAGACTCAGCCAAGGAAGTGAAGGATGTGGAGGCGAGGGCATCGGCACTGAGGCTGAGTAGGAAACTCGTCAGCGTACTCATCTCATGTCGGATGGGAATGAGGCCGCTTGCCGGGGCCAGAGTCGCCGCGCATTTCATCCAGGACTCCTTATGTCTCTCGCCGCTGGTCAGGTGTGCAACGACTCGCGCCGCGGCCACGCGCTTACCTTCCCAGCGCTGGTTGGGTGGGAGACAGTTGTCCGGGATGCAGTCGCCGCATACCGTCCTGAGGAACTCGGAGAGAAATTCGTCGGGCAAGGAGGCTTCATCGCACCTGGGTTCTGGGACGCTTCTGTCGCGATTGGCAAAACAAAACTGCCTCCAGGTGTAGCCCAACCCAGGGTGGAAGTCACGGAGGAATGTTACCAGCGATCGCTGCGCGGACAATCCACCGATGCCAGGTCTGCTGGGGTCCTCAGTGCATAGGGTGGGATTGACGACGCTCCTGTTGCTCAAGAGCGGGCCCTGCGGTGCTGGCAGGTCTGGCAAGAGCTCCAAAAGCTGCGCGAGAGACCTAGGAGTTTGCTCTGACGCTGCGACGGTACTGCCCGCGGCGCTGGATCCAGGGGGATTGCTTACTCCGACCTTGGTGAATCGATCTGTACCTTGGCGTCCGCGCCTAGCCATGGGAGAGAATCAGAAATGCCCACTGACGCCTCGACTCCTATCTGGCTGCTGAGCGAAGGAAGGACTGGAGCCTTGGCTGGGTACAGTGCTCTGAAGTCTCGATCCAGGATGTGATCCAGGGTGGCCGGGCCTATGTTCCATGTCGGGACCAGGCGGCAGCACCAGGTCGCGTTCAATTATTTCAATTTGCGCTCCCACCAGGCCATGGCTCGCTTGTCGATGGGAGGCAGTCCAGCTTGCTCGGGAACACCTATGCCTTCCGCCGGCTTCCATATGAAACATCCCAGGGGCGGGGAGCCTGTGTTCCAGACGAGGAGCGGGGCCCCCTGGGGGCATGTGTCGCACCGCGCGGAGTAGATCTGGCTCTGTGCAGCTTTGAGGCCGAAACGCTCATCCCGGATCCGTAGGATGGGAATGGTGGTATTGGCCCGCTCGGGGATCTTCATGCCCATCGGCGTCATGAGGAGGTCCGCTAACGTCCTCGTGTCCGCCTGGGGGCTGCATCCAAAGCCAAGTGGGAGGTGGCCCAGGGAGGGGAGGGCGTTCGTCTTGTCGTTGTTGGCACCCGTCCTCAGTTGCTCATGCTCCTTGACCCTGTCGGAGAATGTCGCCCCTGTCGGCGTTGGGATGCCCTGTTCCTCCAGGTGTCGCAACCAGCAGATGTCGCAGTGCCACCCCATGTTGGCGCCGTCGAGGTAGGCCTGAGGCCTATTCTGAGCGACCATCTGGCACGTGTTGTCGGAGATCCAAGTGCCATCGGTGGAGCGTAGCTGATCCCTACCGCACCTGTCGCACCTGAACCTGCCGTTTTTCTGCTCGGGTGCGAGCCTCTCGTCGGGGATGCATGGAGGGCCCTGTCTGGTGCCTGGGGCGGGGGTCGGCGGCGGGGGGGCATTGAGGTCGGTATTGGACAAGGCAACTCCGCCGCCGATGTAGGAGAGCCCCGCAAGTCGATCGTCAGGACCCAGGGAGGCGTCGGCCCCCGCCAGCGCAACGTGCAGCGCACACACCGAGCAGCTGCGCGCTTCCAGGGAAGCCAGAGTTGCGGCCGGGACGATCTCTTCGAGGACGAGCATTGGCGCTTTCAGCTGAAAATCCTGCCTGTCCATTTCACTCCAGGTCTGCGGGCAGCCGGCTGCCTGCGCAATCGGGTGGTGGTGCGCTACCGCCACGAGCTTGGAGATGTGGGGCAGGACTGCCTCGATGCGACCGTGTAGGTCGGCAAGGTCGTCCAGCGTGAGGCTCCAGGTTCGGGCGAATTGGTTTCGGAAGCTCTGGTGAACCTCTTGCCAGGGGACACAGAAACCCAGGATGGCTTCGATGACGTCCCCGGTCTGCTCTGCGTGAGAGAAGGGCCACAGAAACACGCGCGGCTCGCGAAGCATGAGCATCATGACGACCAAGAGCGACCGGGCCTTGCAGGATTCCATGGGGAGGCCGTCGGTATCTATGATTCCCTTACGTATCTCGTCCCGCATAGAGCCGCCCAGCGCGCCTCGGAGGATCTCTTCTAACCCGGCCATTCCAGGGTGCTTCCTGTGTCTGCAGCAGTCCTTGGTGGCAGCGCTCCACGCCTTGGGAACCTGCCGAAAGAGCCCCTTGGGGGTGCACTGGCGACGCTTCCAGAGTGTTACACGCCTTCCACTGGTGTGAGGCAACGGTGGAAGGGAATCGTCAGGGACTGCGTAGCTCGTGTCTTGCCAGGGGGTGCCCAGGCCGAGTGTCCACACCATTGCCGCCCACAGCATGTTGTAGACTAGATTGGTTGCGTCTAGTCCCAGAGACATGTCGAACACGAAGCCCAAGTGCGACCACGCCTTGCGGTCGAGCTTGCCCGGCTGTCGCGGCGTCGCGGCCAGTGAGAACTCGCGCGGGCGCAGTCCGGACATCAAGTAAATGAGCACGTGGAAGGCAGGCGTCGAGAGGATATCATGGAGCCCGCCCGAGATTAGCTTACCCAGGGCTTCCCAGTCGAAGTGCTCGCCCAGGGGTGTGTTGTAGCGTTCGGCGAAACCGGTGGCCTGGGCATCACGCGCTTTCTTCTTGGCAGCGTCCAGCTCGTTTTGCCCGCTCCCCCCCCTTGCATCACAGCTCCAGGCGATGGGCGAGGGCATCCATGAGGCGAGGTCGCGCAGCGGGTCGAAGCTCTCGTCGATATCCCGGGAGCTCCGGTGGCCCAAGGAGGCGCTGCCACGAAAGCGGACCCGAAGGCGAGTCAGTCGCCCGTACTCAGAGAGTACGCGCAGCTTGGACCAGGTGGCATTGGCAAACATACGCCCGTCTCCCAAGATCCGGATATTCCGCTTGGCCCTGGTGATCGCCACGTTCAGGCGCTTGGCGTCGTCGACGAAACCCAGTTGTGGTGCCCGTTGCTCCGCGTAGTTAGCACGATTACGATGTCCGCCTCTCCTCCCTGGCTGGAGTCGATTGTGGTGAGCTTGAGCGCCCCACTCTTCATGTGCTCTCCCGCAATCTGCCGGAGTCCAGGGAAAGAAGTGCCGATGGCTGCATGGACGTTACAGTCTTCTCGGAACACGTATTCCCACCGCTGAGTGTCCACCCTGTGGCCTTGAGGGGGGAGTCCAGAGCCGGGTGCGTCTTGTCCGTCGCGCCCAGAGCCGCCTTTCCCCTTGCCTGTCTTCCCCTTCCTGCCTCCTTTAGTGTCACGCAGGACGCCGGAAAGGTGGCGGGGACCCTGCGGCCAGCCATCCATGAGGATAGCCGTCTGGAGCTGGTATCCGACCACGATTCTGACAGAGGTGCCTTTGTCGAGCTCGGGCAGAAGTGCCCGCACGATGTCCACGGCCTGAGCTGCCTCGGGAAGGTTGGCGTAGCCTGGTTGCAGGTCTGAAGTGACTTCCCAGGAGGGCGTATCAACCAGCAGGAAGCGGTGCTTGTCTCCGCTTGGCGGCGGATCCAGCTGCTCGAGGGTTGCGCGGAGATCACCCTCGTCGGACTCGGTGAGCTTCGCCAGCTCTGTCAGTCGCATGGGATGCCTCCGACACTTGGCCTGTCTCTGAGCGGATCCATGATACCTGACGACATGCCTTTTCCGTAGTAGGCTGCGTTCGGAAAGGCGAGCAGCTGCGGATGCATCCGGTAGCAGATCGAAAGGTGAACCACGGCCGGTTCTTGGCCGCGGAGCGCGTGAAACATCCTGTCGAAAATGCTGACACAAAGTCCCAGGTCGTTCGCAAGCTTGGAGAGCACCGCAGGGGGCAACTGATTCGGGTCACACACGAGGACCAGGGCCCCGCCGTTGTTGATCAAATTTACCATGGACATGAGTGCGTGGAGCTCCGTGGCCTGTCCAGCCTCGTCGATTACCAGGAGGACGATGTGGGGGCTGTCTTTTTGTCCAAGGGCCTCGGCCGCCTCGTGTGCGGACATGATTACCCTGGCATTCCGTAGTAGGCTCGTCTTGTAGGGCCTGAAGTCCTGGCTCTTGTCCCCGTCCTGGAACGGGAATTCCCCGTGGGCGTTCCTGTAGTGGCCTTCAGGCGTCAGGTCAACGAGTGCCTCATTGACACGGTCCTTCTTCGCCAAGCGTACGAAATTTCCAGGGAACCCCGTGTCTGGGTCGAGGCGTTGCTGCCGATGTGCTTCGATCATTGCCAGAGCTGGTTGGTCCACCGCTGCGTTGGAACCTGCGGCCAAAGCAACAGCCTGTCCAGGGCGTAGGCAGGAGCCCCACATGTCCAGGCAAGCTACGGAGAAGGTGGTCTTGCCTGTCCCAGGGGGTCCGTGCACTAGTACGGCGTGATGACTCAAAGTGGCCTGAAGGGCCCTGGTCGCGTCGCTGTTCGGCTTGTGCTTGCCCAATATACCGCGGAGGGTGTCCATGCTGGGAGCAGGGCGCACTCTCTGGAAAACAGAGCCTGTCGCCTCCGAGATCTCTTCGTCAGAGAAAGCCATCAGGCCCTGGGGGAGTGGCGGCGCCTGCTGTAGAAGGCCGCCTCGAACAGCCTGCGCGTGGTCGGCGTCGGGAACGTCGCGACCCAGGGTGGCGGCCGCCCTGGCCCTCAGGCTCAGACCCAATGAACAGGTGCGCCCCAGGTCGTTGGCCAGAAGTCGCCCGGTGCGCGGGGCGTGCACGAAGGCCAAGAGAAAGGTCAGAGGGGACAGCTGGTGGGCAAACAGATCCGCAGGGTTCTGTCGAAGGTAGTAGATCTGGTCGAGCGCCCAGCACTGCCGCCAGAACTGGATGTCAGAAGGGGCTTCATCCACACGATACCAGGGAGCATCCTCACTTGGGGGGCGTTTCGCCTTGGTCTCGTCTCCATGGAACTGCCCTCCCTTGCCACTATTGTAGACCACGATGCACCTGTTGGAGGGGTACCTGGCGGAAGAGCTGAGACCGAGCGCTTGGGCGTCTCTGGGGTGGATGGGGCCTCCCAGGGCAGGGGGCCACCAGACTGTGACGTCTGCGATCTTGTCTACTGTGGGGCCCGTGACGGAGATACACAGCCCCCTGCTTTCCCTGTCCCCTTCAAGGGATCTGGATGCAACCTTGTACATAGAGGGCCACTCCAACAAGAAGAGCTCTTTACCGTCAGGTAGATTCATTGCATTCCGTAGCCGAAAGGTATCCAGGTCCTCCAGTTCAGCGTTGGCATCGATCCTAGTGATGCGAACTCCGAGAGCACAGTTACCTTTCCTGGCCAGATCCTCTCGCGTGGAGCCTTTCCCGTCATCCACCGTCTCGACAGAGGCCTGGCTTTCCACCCAGGCGATTCTCCGTAGCGTCTGCCCTCGCTCCTGGAGAGAGTAGGGCCATTGCGAGGGGAGACGAACGGCACCAGTCAGCTCCCCGAGTGCCGCCTTGGGGTGGACCCTGGAATGCGGGGAGTCCAGTGGTAGAGAGTAGAGACTGACAACCTCGGCAGCCGCCTGCAAGGCCAACGACTCGTCCAGGGCAGCTGGGCTTGCCGGAGAAAACGCGTCATCCTCAGAGGGCATCACACAGTCTTCGGAAAACAAAACTCTTCGCTGCAGACTGGGCGGGCCCCAGGCGGGCGGAGGGCGGGGCGGCGGGGGCGGGGGAGGGGGTACGACCGAGGCGCCGGTAGCCTGTCCAGGTACGGCAGGATGGGGCCCGATGGTCGATTTCGCTCGCATCCTGTTCTCGTCGCCGCAGTCGGACTGCCTGAGGCCTTCACTTGTGGCACCCCGTCTGTCCATCAGGTGTGTCCGCACCGCCTCAGGGTCGGACCTGGTGCCCCCAGGGCAGTTTTACGTTGGCGCGTCGTCCCAGAGAGGGTAGGTGATGGGCACGTGCAGCGCGTCTTCTGGGATCGAGATGCCAGGGAGCGAACGTACCCCGTCATGGGACACCGAGGGTTTGACTGGCCTCCAACCAGGCCAGGGCTTCCGTACGATGGACAGCTGGTGAAATGCGTCCCATGTGCGCCCTCCACAATTGCTCCACAGATTTCCAGGAGTGACAAAGGTGTTCGGGTCTGGCCAACCGTCCTGGCATCGCGCTTCCGACATCTCATAATGCCTGTCGCTTAGGATGTGCTGTGTGTCGTCTACGGGCTCTTGGCAGATTTCGCACCGGCGTCGCCACCCGCCGTGGAAGTAGACCCAACGCATCCAGGGACAGAAACGGGCCAGGAAGACACGCATGCCCGCGCGCACTGGCGGCCCGTCCTCACTGCACGGCAGGCAGGAGGGCTATCGACGGATGGGGCCTTGGTTGTTCTTAGGCATGATCCAGGGCGTCAAACGGTCCAGGGTGGCAGCTGAAGGCTGCTGTCTGTCACTGCGGCAGCTGAAGGCTGCGACCCGTCGGGACCTTAGCGCGCCGCGGCGGGGGCGATCAGGGGAGAAGGGGGGGAGGGGGATTTTCGAGAGCGTCAACGAACTGGGCAACCTGGTCCAAGTCGCAGAGGTCGACACCCGCAGCAGGGAAGAGGGGAGGGGGGGGGCGCTGGGAGCCTTCCCACACAATCCAGGAGGTGACCGCCAGGTCACCGGCGCGACGGAGGGCGTCGGCCCAAAAGACCCCTAGTGTCGCGAGGCGGTCGGCTGCTTTGTTGAGGCGGCGTCGCACTGCCTGCCATGCATGGGGCCCAGCCGGCCTCGCTGGCCCGCCTAAGGGCAAAATCCATCTGCTGCGCCAGGTGGAGCCGGCGATGGCGGCCAGTGCCGGCCCCGTACCGGATAGCCGCTAGGTTGTCGCCTACCACCCTGACACCTCGAAGTGCGCCCCCAACGCGGGAGAGCAGGGCGAGGCCAGCTCTGCACCCTGAGGCCTCCGCCGTCTGCGCGTTGTCGCAGCCTGGGAGGGCGACAACGGCGACAGCGACAACGCGCGGGCAGCCGCGGCGCGGGTCGTGTCTCCAGAGGACAGCGGCCGCACCGGAGACTTTTTCACCCTCCCCGATCCGGCGTGCCCCTCGGTCGAACGCGAGCTCATAGGGCCATTGGGCAGTGTCGGCGGCGGGGAGCGGGGAGCTCCCGACAGTGATCTCCTCGCCCGCATTCATATCCCTGCCAGCTCTGAGCACGAGAGCGTGCTGGTCGCAGAGCCTGCAATAGGTCTTGGTCCAGAGGGCACTGGGGGCCCTGTCCGTCCTGGGACAAGGGAACCAGCCCACCCCTGGGGGCATCCAGCTCGCCCTGGGGTCGCAAGTTTGGAGAACGGCAAGCCGGCCCCCACTTCGTGTGGCCCTGGTCGTGATAGGGAGGCGCCGGATTTCCCCCCCGGCGCGCGGTGCCTGTCTGCCGAGGCGCGGCCCGGCGGCCCCACATATGCGCAGCAGGCGTGGCCCTTGGGGATTGCACTGCTGACAGGGGTCGAGCATGGGGGCCCAGACCGCGGTTTCATCCGCAGGTGCGGCCGGGGCCTGCCCTTCGTGCATGTCATCGTCCTCATCGTCGTCTTCCTGGAGATCGGTATCGGGCACAGTGATTCCCTGGGCGATGAGTCTGGCGGCTTCGCCGGCGCCGATAGGAGTGCAATCCAGGTTCACACAGTATCTGAAGGAGGTCTGGTGTAAAAGGCGGCAGACTTGTCGCTGGTGCTGACCCCTGGTGCACATCGCGGCGGCAAGGTCTCCGGGGTGGTCTGGGCCTCTAGCGTTTTCCCAGGCGATGGGCGGCTGCGGGGCACCAGCACCACACGTGCTCAGTGGTGGCTTCCCCAAGGCCGCAGAGAGGGCAGGCTCCATAGAGCCCTTGCTGGATAGGAACGCTGATGCTGCCGCGTTGTCTTCTTCGCTCTGCAGCAAGTGGACGCAGATCCTCGGGCAAAACGTCGTCGCCAAGGAGAGGCCAGAGGGAAGCCTCTCCAGCCCAGGGCCCGAGGCAGGAATCACACCAGGCCTGGCCATGATCCCGTTACCCGGCAGTGAGCCAGACTCTTTTGGCCGCCCTGCCGCAGCCGCATTGGTGGGGGATCCTGTCAGCTACGCTTCGCCGGCGCGCGGACCCAGGCAGTCCGTTTGCCAAGATTCGTAGGACGTGATGCGCCTCGGTGAAGAAGGCACAGTGCCCCAGGAGCCGTCTGTTTGAGCCCACCTGCGCTCATCGCTGGCTGTGGTGAACCAACTGTTCACAGCGTGCCCGTGGAGCTGCGTCCAGGCCGCGACATATACCACGCGCCCAAAGTAGCGGGCCCGCCGTCGGGGGGGCTCTCTCATCGCACGATTGAATAGGTCAGCAGCCCTGGCATCAGTCAGCACTTTGGAGCCGGGTCTGCGTGGTTCCTCCCGCGGGGTAAATTCCCGTGCCCATTTAACGAGTTTATTCCACCTTCTCCCTGCCTTGTGCCGCACCTGCGGGGGCCCCCACAGGTCGTCCAGGGCACGTGCCCTGGCCGCGATCGCACGTGAAGTGGCGACCGGGCACTTGGGGCAGCCAGGGGCCTGGAAGCGAATGCCCAGGCCAGTGAGGATGTTGTCGGGAATCCAAGAAGCGGAGGCGAGGCCGAGAGCGACCGGCAGGTGGGCCCGTAGCGCCCTTTCTTGCACGGTGTCGGGTAGGGAGTAGTGGGAGGGGTAGGGAATGAGCGCAATGAGATAAGTCTTCCAGGCAAGGGCGGTTTTGGTGGGAGACATGCTGGCAAAGTGCAGGGCCATGGCTCGGCCCCGCAGCTTGGGGAGAGGTTTGCCCCACGCGCCGGCAACGAGGGCGTCGAGTTGTCCTCTAGTCACTGCGCCCCGGGGCGGTAAGCTTTCTCCTTCGGCGGCCCGGGATACGACGCAAGCGCCAAGGTAGGGCCACTGGGGGCGAACAGCGGACGAGCCAAACGGGGTGTAGTCCATGGTACGTCTCCACCAACCGTGGTCGCTGGCAGGAACCAGTGCCGTTTTAAAATTGCAACTGCATGGGCGGCTCCAGGGAGTGCACTGCGCCGCGATGTCGGGGCCGCCGGTTCTCCTGATCATTTCCAGGATAAGCCCCGCCGGCAGGCCTGTGACTGTCGCAGTGGTGCCATTATCGATGAAGTCCACAGGGGCAGTGCCCAGGTGCTGCCTGACGTCGATTCCGGATGGGGCTTCAATCCCCCTGCACTTGTGGGCTTCGACCAGGAGCCCTGCCGCTCTTGCAAGCCAGGGCAGAGCGATGCCGGCACGTAGTGTTTGGGCAGTGGCGCCCAGAAGGGCGGCCAGATCGCCCACGTATGTCGGGTCGTCCGCCCCGGTGATATCGGCGAGGGCGCGGATGAGAGGGTCGTACCCCATGCACCAGAGGAGTGGGGAGGCGGTGCCTCCCATCCCGATGGACCGCAAGAGTTTCCTTATTCTGCTCTTGTACCTACCTTTACAGGTACGCACGCTCCTGCTGCCGACGACGCCATCCACGGAGTGCAGGAGCCAGCTGGGGAATTGCCATCGCCTCGCCAGCTGCCCCATCCATTGCAAGGATATACGTTCAAAGGCTTTGTTCTGGTCACAGAAGAGGACAGCAGTGCTTGGAGCAGCGCCTAAGAGCCATGCGGCGTCCTGTATGTACTGGTCAACAGCGTCTTGGTGCGCGCCAAGTAGGGCGGCCCACGAAGGCCCGGGTTCGGTGTCGGCGACCGGATCCAGGGCGAGGTGGTTGGTGGCGGAAGTGATATTGGGACCACATTGTCCCCCGCGCTTGGCAGCTTGATTAGGGCTAAGCCTGGGTTCAATCACGGGGCCGAGGCAGTCGGCCACGGTTGCACCGTGCAGCCTTCGTAGGCAAGTTGGGAGCTGTAAGGGCCGCATGTCGTTGGGAAGCTCGGCGGCAGGTTTCTTGCCAATCCAGACCAGCAGATCGATGGAGGGGCCTAGGACCAGGTCTAAGAGTTCTGGGTTCAGCTCCGCGGCACACCAGGCCTGGGCGAGTAGTCCAGCAACGAAGCGGGCCCCGGGATGGCACAGCTCGCACGGTTCTCCGCCCACCCCGGGGGCGCAGCCGCTTGGGCCCAAGACGAGGGGGGCGATCCTGCCCCACTGCGGGCTGGGGGAGTGTGGGAAATGTCCAGTATCCTTGTGCCTGAAATATTCGTCGAGGATACGGTCCGCGGCTGGGGGAAGGGGGGGGGCGGTTTGCCAGATCGGACTCCTGCTCCGCCATGGAACATCGTCGACTTCCTTCGTGCGCTCCTTCCACCTTCCATCCGCGTCACGCACTCCAAGGATAGCGCGTGTCCTGACGAAGATTTCTCGACCCGTCCGGTAGTGGGAGGCAAGAGCGGGGCGCTCGACCCCGGGGCCCCTTTGCGCGGGAGTGAGGCGGGCGGCGCGTCTCTGCGCAGCGTCGTTGCCCCACCTCCGCAGCCAAAGGGCAGCCTGCTGAGGTGTCAAGTCGTTGCCGTCCCACTCATACTCAGCGAGCCAGGCCGCGAGTGCCCCCCCCCTGGGCGTGCGTTGGAATCAGATCTTACTGCAGCCGCGAGCAGGGTACCTGGCGAGCGATTGGTTTTGCTCCTGCGCCACTTCCTCCACCAGTCCTGTATGGCCGCGGACATGGCGCGGCGACCAAGAGTGAGAAGGGCAGGCAATAGCGAGGCGGTGTGATCGTCAGCCAGGTTAGGGGCCGGGGGCGGAGCGGGAGGCTCCTGTTCCCTCTCTCCTTCGCCGTCGTCGTTGTCACTGTGTCTGGCTGGGAACTGCCCAGGGGTCGCCGGACGGACCCAGTCGGCGGGTCGTAGGAGGCCGGTCAGGTCAATATCAGGCAGCCCGAATGTGCGCTCGAGGAAGGAGTACAGGGCCCTTAATTCCGCATGTGCCTCGCTTGGAAGCAAGCGTAGGTCACCAGCACGAATGGCGTTGTCCCCGCGGGTTCTGGGGGCGCCCTGTGGCTCCAGGTACAGGATGGCATGGTCAGAGACCGAGGGTTCCCAGGCCTTCCTGACTCCGTAGGCCCCAAGCTGTCGGAAAGGGCACGCAACGATGTCGATCTGCGATTCGTTGTCCGCGTCCACCCTGGTAGGCCCATCACAGTGGCAGACACTTGATCCTGTCAGCGAAAGTAGGTCAGAGAGGGCCGCAGCCTCATCGGTTTCGCCATCTCCGGGGTTGTCAATCTGGATGTTGACGTCACCCCCCCAGTACGTAGGGGTATCGTCCCATCTTTCGATGGCCTGTCGGATGGCCTCGATGGTCTCGGCTTTTCTGGATGGGGGGAGGTACACCGAGACCAGGCGGCAGGTGCTGTCACCTCGCCTGATGGTGGCGGCGACGGCGCACCCGGGGACGAGGTTTCCAGCCTGGAGGAGCGTTGCGCCGTGCGGAATGATCATTGCCACTCCGCCGGCGCAGCCCCCAGCTGGTCCACTGTAGGCTGGAGAGGCGATCAGCGTGCGAGCGTGGAACATGGTGGACCAGACGGCCGCTTCGTGCTCCGTCCAGTGGGTCTCCTGCATGAGTCCGATCCCACCGTTAGTGGTCATCTGCGTTAGGAACGCGTGCTTGATCATGTTTAAGTGCAGTCGTGCTCCTGAGATACCTGACGCTCCAGCAGCCCACTTTGAGCGTGCCGATCTGCGCAGCGTTGGAGATGGCGTCGACCAAGGCACGCAGGGAGAAACCCGCGCAGAGATCCGCCCAAGTGGGGTTATTCCAGGGAGTTGCATGTAACAAGGCCCAGAGGGATCGCGGCCGCCGGACGGTGCAGTTGCTGCGCAGCGCCAGGGCGCGGCTCAGGGAGGAGCAGGCAGATTGCCAGGCTCTGGTTCTCGCCCCCGGAACGAGATTCGCGAGCGGGGGAGACCCAAGGGCGCGATGAAGCGTCCCAGGGTCTTCAGGCGAGTCTAGGGGAGCGGCGACCCTTGATCATCAAGCTGCTGCTGCAGCCTGGTTCTGACTATGTCGTCTGGAAAAGGGTTTCCAGCAAGCGACGCCCAAGGGCAGTTTCTGTCGGCGAAGCTGCGCGCCTGTCTCCATGCGGCCCACATGTGGCTTTCGGTCGGAGCCTCGTGCTGCCGGCCGGGGATGTGCTCGTTCCTGCTCCACTCCAAGATGGAGGTCGCGAGTCTGCGCTGGAGGCACCTCGGATCGCAGTGGGCCCCCACGGCGTCATAGAGCCTCCTCCCTCTAATGTCCAGAGACCGAAAATACGACCCGAGACCCACTGCTCGAGCCCGCTCTTCGGGGGATGGAATCCTGGGTCCATGCTCTCTTCCGTGCGCAAGCAGCCATCCTGCCCAAGCCCTCACTTTTCCTTCGCTGGCTAGGCTCTCCCGCTCTCTTCCTTGACAGACGAGCGTCAATCCTTCTGTGCAGCCTTGGAAGCTACGCTCGGCTCCAGTTTCCGCAAGGATGTTCTTAATGCCGTTCCTGGTGTCGGAGAGGGCGCGGAGGAGCCACCTGTAGCTGCTGCCCTCGCTGTACAGAAGGCACAGTGGATGCGTCCGGTAGCTGCACGGCACTATTACCTCGGGGGCATTGGCGGGAGCCTTGGACTGGGTCCAGGTGGGGATGCGCCCGTCTGGTCTGTATGTCCACCGTTTTTCCCAGGGACTGGGGAGTCGGGGATACGTGACGAGGTCTTCCGCGGAAGGGCAGCTGCTGAACCATAGTCGATCTCTCGGGCCGGCCACTGTGGGGGCGGCATCTAGGCGAACCGCCCAGTCTAGCGGGAGTTCTCCCAGTGCCGTGCACATTGCCTGCTTGTGTGCCGGTAGGATCGTAGCTGGGCATTCGCAGCATATTAAGATGCGTACATCCGGGCGGAGCCTACGCGCGATGCTCCATAGGAGCGGCACGGCAAAGAAGTGCACTGACTGAGAGCCCGCAAGTCCGTCAAGTCCTCCGTGTTGGCTGGCTGCAGACAGGTTGGTACCTGGGAGCCCAGCTATGATAACGAGTAGACTTCCAGGGTCCAGGGTTCCGAGGTGGTCGGTCCAGGGACTTTGTCGGTCGTCGCCTCTCAGGAAGTCCCATACGTCAGCTCCTAGTCTCACGTGCGGGGGGCCTCCATCAAAGCGTGTAGCGCTGTCACGGTCCCAACGCCTCTCGACTCGGGATGCCGCTTCCTCGTTTATCTCGACGAAGGCGGAGGATCTGAAACGTGGAGTCGTGGCAACTTTGGCCATGAGGTCACCAATCGCAAGTCTCGCCAGACCCCATTCATCGAAGAGTGATACGAGATGTAGACTTGGTCCCAAAGCGACACACGGGCTCGGTCTAGGGTCGACCACTCGTGCTCTTGTTTGCTGGGTGAAGTCGTGCGTCCAGTCGTCCCCAAGCCTGGGATCGACGCTTGGGTGGAGCCTAAGGTGTCCCGTGATGTCCCATGTACCGTCGGGGGAACCGTTGGAGACAATGCCGTCCTGCTGGAGAGTCCTCAGAGTGCTGATAATATGCGTGTTGTCCAGACCTGCGATCTGGTACGCGGCGAGCGTCGTGTCGGCGGGTGCGACTGGAGAGAGGCCGGTTCGTCCGTCCCTGTGTCGCTCCCATACCTGCTGGAGCACGTCGGCAGGCTGGGGGGCAGCAGTGGGTTCGTCTGGTGTGAAACCGGCTGGACGGGGTCGCGGCCTGCGGGTCCGACCGCCCTCAGCACTTGCTGGTCTGGATGCCCGTCTTGTGACGCCTCGCCCGGCGACACAGGTGGGGGTGCCCTCTCCTGTTCCGTGGCGGGAGCGCTCCCAGAGGTCGACCAGGGTCCTTGGGTTGGGCGCTGTGTTGCCTGGTCTGGTGGACCTTTCCCTGCTTGTGTTGCCTGCCGCTCTGGTGCGAGCCGCACCTCGCAGTGCGGTCCTGCGTGTGCCTTCGGTCCTACCCCGGGGGGCCCGGCGGGACGGGCTCCTGCGTGTTCTATCAGCGGCGGTAGCGCGAGGCTGGGCGCTAGGCTCAGGCGGTCGTGGCCCGGTCGTGTTTCTGATTCGGGTGTGCCTGGCCACACCGTTGTCAGCTGTGTTCACAGTGGTCTCAGCCGGGGCACGTGCAGGTCTGGGCGTGCCGGCGCGTCGAGCGGCGTTTCCGGTCCCGCGGAGGTTCCTTGGCGAGGCCTCTACTGCCTCACTCAGAACCTGGTCCCTGTCGTCGGTAAATGGAGCGCCGGCTACCGCGCGCAAGATGCTGGTGGGGATACGCAAAGCGTCAAGAAGTGCTCTCAGACTCGTCGGGGCTAACCCCGCGACCATGGCCAGTGGCTGCGAGATGGTCGTTGATATTTAATATAAGGGGCCGCACCAAGAGTTGTCTGACACACGTTTCACCGAGCTGTGGCGTGATATTGTTCAGAGTTGCACTGGACATTGGCTAGGCGGCATTTCCTGGGTGAAAGTAGATATCACCTCAACCGCACGGCGGCACCGAATGCAGATGATCCGTGCTGGGCTTGGTTCGACCCGACCGCTTGGCGAAGCTTGGTGCGGAGGCTCGAGCAAGTTTACTGTACGAGGGCAGGCTACGAAAGAGTGGCCCAGACGAGTGGGGAGTCGGCGATCGTGGTCTCGGGGGTCCTCGGTAGGCTGGCCACCCTGCTTCCGCCAGATGTTGCCAAGATCGGAAAACCAGTGTGTGCGAAACCTGCAGCGCTCGAAGCGGTCCCACCCACACACTCCAGCCTGCACGGGCAGGTAAGAGCTGAGCCTCTGCCAAGTTTGTGTGTGTGGATACGAGGCCAATCCAGCAAAAAGTGAGCGTGCTCCCGCACGTTGGCATCCCCAGGACCGACAGCAAGTACCTCGCGCTCCTCCCACTCGCTCTGGCTTGGGGGGGGAAGGGCCGCGTTTTTGCACAGAGGGCGGGACCTTCGGGAGTGCCAGCACCCAGGACCGTCAGTACCTCACACTCCTCCCACTCGCTCTGGCTTGGGGGGGAGGGTCATGTTTTTGCACAGAGTGTGGGACAGTGCCTTGGAGAGCAGTGGCTTGGCCTGCCTCCCTTGACGCAGGGGACCAGCCCATCCGACAAGAGGGAGCTCTGGCTGAGCTCCACTGTGCGCAGGCTCCTGGCAGAGGCTGCGCCGCTAGAAGAAACAAAAACTGCATACAGTAGGGGCCCGACCACAAGAAACCTTCCACAAGAAACCAAACCCTGAGACCCCAGGGCCTCCATTGATTGTTGGTCTGGGGACGTCGCGCTGTCCACGGCAAGACCATCAAACCCAAGAGGCCCAGGGCACCCTGGAGACAAGCAGGGCACTTCTTGGCATGGGCCTCAACTGTAAACATCAACCTTTGAAGCTCCGCGCGGATCTCTTGGATCGGTGCTGGACCCCCCCCCCCCCCCGCGGCGCGTGGAGCGCGCGCCAGGGGCGGCCTCCGGAGGCGCCGCCGGAGGGGCCCAGCGCCGATCCGAGGAGTCCGCGCGCGGACCTCCGAAGGTTTATGCCTGTGTTGTTTGTGTCTTCTTCGACTGTCACGCGCGATCGCCCCTCGACGTCGTGAGCTAGCGCATGAGCTCTGCCCTGAGCCTCTGCCGCATCTCGTCCTCGGTCTCTCTCCGCGTGGGGGGCGTCCTCGCCTGCCGCATCTCGTCCAGCAGCTCTCTCCGGATCCTCTGCTCCATCTCTTCGGGCGTCTCCACATGAGGCTGCGTCTCCACAGCGATGGTCTTCATCACATGTTCTTCTCCTGCGGGCTCAACCGACGGCATGGGCTCGTCAACAACGTCGACCATCTGTTGGGCCGATTCTGCTGCTTGGGCCTCCTTGGCCTTCCGCTCATCCCTGATCTGCTCTACACGGCGCTGAGCCCAAACGAAATAGCTCATCGCTTCCTTCGACAGAGCTTCGTGCGATTCCCCTCCGTCGTACGCTTCCTCCATGACGACCTCGCACTCCCTCCGGAGTTCATCGAAGTTCTCTGGAGTCACTTCGTATAGTTTCTTGAGGCACGTCCTGACCAAGAGGACCTGGTACGTCTCAGGGATCGTCTCCTCTTTGGGGAGACTCGCCTCCTCCTCTTCCTCCGTGACGTTCAAGGCTGGCTCGGCCTCCGCGGGCTCCTCGGACACGTTCAAGGCTGGCTCGTACACAGGGTCGGAGTCAACTTGCGGCGGAGCCGTAGCCTCCGTGAGATTCAACTCTGAGCCCTGGGTGGAAGCAGAGGCTGACTGCTGTGTGGCGGCATCGGCCATCTCCGCGTCGACTCCCGTGGCATTGGCCACCTCCTCTGGGGCGTGACTGGCCGTCTCCGTGCTCTCCTCGACAACCATCGGCAAGGACATAGCCTCTTCAGGCCTAATAGTTGTTGACGTGCTGTACTTGGCCTTCTGGTACTCACCAGCCTGTCTGGCCACCCTCTAAGACGAAAGCAAGATGAGGATAAATTCGGATGCGGAGGACAGATCGGGAATCTCTGAGAGCCAGCGGGCCTAGAGGATGCATCAGGCGCCGCGGCCTGTCCAGCGCGCTCCAGAACCCTCTGAGAGGGTTCTGGAACGCCCTGGGGCGGCTAGGGAAGCGAACTTTCTGAACCGACGCCTTCTTCCAGCCCTGGATTGAAATTTCCACACGGAAGCGGATCCTGGTGACACGGGTATACAATACTCCATGCCCCCCCAAGAAACGGAAAAAATAATACACCACACCACCCCAACGTCGCCCCCGACCCAAAAAAAAACTCCTGGGGTCGGAAACCGGCCCGCCACTGGCGATGCAGATGCTCGTGCTTCCGAAACTATCCCCCTTCTGGGCCTGCTGCTGACCCTCCCCCCGCCTCGCCTCGCCCTCATCCGCCCCCCCCCGCCCCCCCCCACCCCACACTCGCCGGCCTCCAGAGATCCCCGCCAGGGGCCCGCCGAGATCTGCCAGACATCCCAGCCAGGGTCCGCGGAGGGCCGCCCCCCCTCCCCCCCCTCCCCTGGGCGGCGGCGGAGGCCCCAGACCGGCGGCGAGCCCGGGGGGGGAAGTGCGACGCTCACGCGGCACGGCTCACCAACACGAGGACGAGGAGCGAGGGCCCAGGCTTGAGGAGGGCATGGGGGCGGGAACGACAGGCAGGTGAAGGACGCGTGGGGGGCCCGAACCGTCCGCGAGGCAGCAGCAGAGGGAAGGCGGCAGGGGGCAGAGGACGACGGCGAAAGCGACGGGAGGAGACCGAAGAGTGCTGCTCGTCGGTAGTACGCTAACGATGCGACGCTGCGTGCGCCATGTCGCTGCGGCGCTCGAACAAATTAGCAAAACTGCTTTACAGTTGGTGCAGGAAGCGAGCGAGGCCCAGCTCGGCTGCCAGCTTCTCTGCTTTCTTCCTGACGACGCAGGAACTCGAAGCAACCCAGGTAGCAGACAACGGCATCAATCCGCTGGACCCCAAGGATGGCGAGGTCGCCTGGTGGTCCGCGTAAGACTTCACTCCGCTGGACCCCCCAGCAGCCCTCGAAAGTGGCGACTATTTCGCAGATCGCAGCCCCAAAGGGACGGCGAGGTCTAATCCGAATCTGGGTGGTGCTTCACTCCGCTGGACCCCCCAGCAGCCCTCGAAAGTGGCGACAAGTTCGCAGATCGCAGCCCCAAAGGGACGGCGACGTCTAATCCGAATCTGGGTGGTGCCTCACTCCGCTGGACCCCACAGCAGCCCTCGAAAGTGGCGACTATTTCGCAGATCGCAGCCCCCCAGGGATGGCGAGGTCTAATCCGAATCTGGGTGGTGCCTCACTCCGCTGGAACCCCCAGCAGCCCTCGAACGTGGCGAAAAGTTCGCAGATCGTAGCCCCCCAGAGATGGCGAGGTCTAATCTGAATCTGGGTGGTGCCTCACTCTGCTGGACCCCCCAGCAACATTCGAAAGTGGCGACCGTTTCTCAGATCGCAACCCCGCAGGGATGGCCAGGTAGGAGGCAAGCTGGCACGCAGGAAGGAGCGAGGGAAGAGGCAGGAAGGAAAGATGAGAGGAGGAGGGAGGCGGGAGAAGGAGGAATGACGGAGACCACAGTGCCCTATTCGAAACGAGTACCCAACGCAGGAGGTTTGGGGAAAAAATAGAAGGGTGGGGGGGGGGGAAAGGCTGGCAGGCTGTCCGACGGTGTCGGCCCCTGGAGGCCGTGAGACACGAGAAGCCGACCCTGGGGAAGGAGTCGATAACCCTGGGGGGCCTGCGTCACGGAAAAAAACCGCGGCGTCGGGAGAGAGGGTAGGGTGCGCGGGCGGGGCGCAGGCTGGGCACGACCCATCAGATCGCCCTCCTGGGGGAAGAGATGTTTCCTATGGGTCCGCTCCACGCCGTGCTCGCCCTGGCGAACGCTACCTGCCGCTTTCGGCCGCCATCCGTCGTCTGCCCCCGCCTCTCTGCTTGCGCTCTGGCCGGTCGTCCCGTCCTGTCCCGGCTCTGCTTTTTCTGTCCCTTTCTCTCTCTCTCTCTCTCTTTCTCTCTCTCTCTCTTGACGACGACGACGACGCCGACGACGGCAAAAGAGGAAGACAACGACGACGACGACGACGACGACGACGACGACGACGGCGACGACGACGACGGCGACGACGACGACGGCGACGACGACGACGGCGACGACGACGACGACGGCGGCGGCGGCGGCGGCGGCGACGACGACAACGCGACGAAGAAGACGACGACGACGACGACGACGACGAGGCCGACGACATGGCGGACGACGCAGAGCATCGTCCAGGATCGAGGTTCGGTGTTTTCGACGGGGAGGATGATCGAGGGTCGAGGATCGGGGCTCGGGAATCGATTTCGGCTTTTCGGGGGCCTTTTGCAGGCCTCGGGGCCGTCTAGAATCGATCGGGGGTGAAAAAGGTAACCAAAAAAGGGTCCGGTGACAGGCTTTGCGCGGATGCTGGTCGGATCGATTTGTCTTGACGCGTTCAATGCCTTCCTTGGGATTCCGGGCGCCCTCGTCGCGAAGGCTGGACCAGCCTCGAAAGTCTGGCCAAAACGAAGCCCCCGGCGGGGTCTGGGAGTCGCATTCTGAACGGAGGAGGAGCTTCTCCCTCTCTCTACCTCCTCCCGATGGACCTCCTCCTCCTCCTCCTCCTCCTCGAGCCTCGGCCGTCTGCCCAGAGGCTATTGGGGAAAGGTCTCCCTCCCTGCGCCTGTTCCCTTCCCCTTCCTGCACCTGCCCTCCCGCGGCCTGGTAGTCTTGAGCACGGAACTCCCTAGCCACATAGCCGTCCCAGTCGCCGTTGAAGTAATCGTTCAGCTCCTTAATGCTCATGTCCTGGACCCTCTTCTTCTCGCGGAACTGCTCGGGGTGTTTGGCTAACAGGTCCAGGTCTAGCAGCTTCTCGGGGCATGGCCTGTCACAGAAAGATCGGTTGTTGAGGTACAAGTGTTCCTGGACAGTGTGGAAGGTGGAAGCCTCCGTGAGGCCCTCGTACATCCAGGGGTAGTTCTTAATGCCCTCTGACATACCGTAGGTAACATCATTGTAGCACTGTGTGCCTGGTAGCGCATCATTGCACCCAGCCTGCTTCAGCTCATCGGCGTGTTTCATATCCCAGAGAGCGTTCCTTTTGTCCTCATCGGTCAGCGCGCAGGGCAATGGGCAATCGGCCTTGCCCATGCGGTGCAACTCCGCCTGGATCGTAGACATGCTGGAGTCGGCATGGAGCTCCGGAAACCAGTCAGGGTGCAATTCGAGGCCAACCTCCTTGAGAAAAGTTACTGAAGCGTAGCACACGTCGCCCTTGATCGTGTCCCGGCAGTCGAACTTGGGCTGATTTTTGAAGAGGGCGAGAGGGCTCGGGCCAAGACAAGGCTTGGGGCAATTCGCCTTGCCGAGGCCATAAAGCATGTCCTGCACCTCCTCGAAAGTGGACTCACTGCTGTAGCCCTGGTACCAATCGGGGTTCTTTGAGAAGCCTTCCTGGCGGAGCCAGGTCACAGACTTGTAGCAAGCGGTTCCCTCCTCCGCGCCCTTGCAGTCACTGTTGGCATCAGGCATGAGCTCATCTTCCAAGCTCTCGCGGTCCAGGAGGCTCACATCGCCCATCAGGACGCGTCTAGATGAACGATATGAACGAGTTTGGAGGAACGAGATGGCAAAGCCAGCTGATGGCAGAACTGCCACCAGTGCTGCCCGGCACGGCATGGCGGCGGCGTCCACTGAGAAGAATGTGAAAGACAAGAGTGCCGAGGAGTGGATGACCTCGCCGACTAGGCGACAGTCTTGTGTCAAAGCGGCGTCGAAGGGGAGAGGAAAGTGGAAGGACGAGGAGGAGGAGGACTGGACAAGGCTCGCCACGAAGGGGAAGCTAGGGGAGTGGAGGGGGGAGGATAGGATGATGAAGAGGTGGAGTACGACGAGGGCACAGAGGAAGGAGAGGAGAAAAGGAAGAGGCAGACCAGGAGAACCAGCGGGGAGGAACAAGAGAGCCTGGACAGAACTCGCCACTGGCGTCTCACTTTCGACACCAGGCGCGAATGGTCCCTACCTTGACTCTCGTCCGCATACCCTCGATGAAGGGCGATCCGCAACTCGTCCATCTCCTCTTCCTCCTCATCCCCCTCCTCCTCCTCCTCCTTCTCCTCCTCCTGTGAGCTGCAACGCTGGGATCAGGGTGTGCGAGAAGGCCGAACAGCAGGCGGCACCGACACGACTCTGCAAGGTGGGAGGCGAAGCTGGAGCCCGAACCCGCCAACCACGCCGTTGCAGACGCCACCAGCTGCAATGCTGGGGACGGGCTGTGCGAGAACGCCAAGGCGTCCGAGAAGGGCAGACAGTGGCTGCAGGAGTGGAGGAAGGGCAGTGGCAAAAGTTCTGTCACCAGCTGCGATCCCGCAGCGGCAAATTCGCCCGGACAGCCTCGTCAAGGCCGTCGGCATCAACCAGCCGCGTGAGCTCGTCTCCCGAGGAGGACGGGGAGAGGGCGCGGGGGCCCTCACACATCGCCCGGTGATCCATGACGTCTCCCGAGATGCTGCAGGTCACTGCGGCGTACCACGGGGGGGAGGGGTTGGGGGAGGAGGGGGGGGAGGAGGGAGGGGGAGGAGGGAGGGGAGGAGGGGAGGGGGGGGGGAGGAGGAGGAGGACGAAGGAGAGAGGGAGAGGGAGGGGGGGCGGGGAAGATGGGTGGGCATGCCAGGGCTGGTCTGGAGGCTGGGCGCCTCCCTCAGCCAGATCTGCTTCCAGTCGGGGGCCCTCTCAAGGCGGCCACTGCAGGCCACAGAAGAGGATGAGAGCGTGGAGGGGGAGGAGGAAGAGGCGGAGGAGAGCGAAGAGGAAGAAGTGGAGGGAAAGGAGGGGCAGGGGGAGGAGACGGGAGGAGGAGGAGGAGGAGGAGGAGGAGGAGGAGGAGGAGGAGGAAGAGGAGGAGGAGGAGGAGGCGAAGAAGAGCGAGGAGGAGGAAGAGGAGCGTGGACGGAGGAGAAATGGGAATTCTCGGCGCACGTGCCTGCAGTCAGCTTGTTTCTACTCCTCGGTATGGCGGAGAGGTTGGTCAGTTCCCTGCCTGTTTGATCATCAGTTCGTATCCGCAGCCTTTCGGTGACGACTGTGGATCTGGCACACACGACTCCGAGGCGAAGTGCTCTCCAGACGAACGGCGAGTGCCGCACGTCCTGTGCACTCTGTTGCACCAGTCCTGTGACGAGATGTCTGTCGAAGCGCACCAGGGCACGCGTGAAGGCACAGAGCTGGACTCACTGACGCCACTACCGAAACTGGCGTATCAAAAGCGGTGTCCTCTGGTCCTCATCGGTGGGTGCACGAGACAGTGGGCAATCGGCGATCGGACGTGCCCCTGCGCTGCGCAGCTGCGGTCGGAGGGCCAGGACACGAGTCAGGGCGGAGTCGGAGGCCCAACTCTCTGCAAAAAGGAGGCTGGAGAGCAGCGCAAGGCAGCCTCCATCTTGTCTTTGGATGCGAGGTTGGACCTGATGGCCTCGGACACTTGATGGATGAGCACCCAACCCAAGAGCGGTCTACGATCTCGACCCCTCGAACACCGCCGAACGTTCACCGCATGTTGCGACGACGTGCCCCGCTGCTGGCGAGCGTCCCTGGAGGGTCTGGGCGGCTGACTGGGCCTGATCCTGACCTGCTGGAGGAGAGCAGCAGGAGGAGAAAAAAGGGAGAATACCGAACGAGGAGGGAAAATAGCGGAGGAGGCGGACGAGGAAATGAGAAGGATGATGAACAGGGGGGAGGGGGGGAGGAGGAGGAGGCGGAGGAGGAGGAGTAGGAGCGGCGAGGAGCAGGAGGAGGAGGAGGAAAAAAAAGTCCTGGCGAAGGAAAGGACCCAACAATATGCAGTTGTGAGTCACGCATGTGTTGGTATCGTCTTCGGTGGAGCTCCTTATGGCGCACGAAACGTGTGAGGGGTGTGCCAACATGGGCGCGGTGGTGTCATGCGAGCGCCGCCACTGGGGCCTGCGGTGGAGCTTCCCATGGGGCCGCGAAACGTGTGAGGGGTGTGCCGCAATGGGCGCGGGGGACGCATGCGAGCGAAGCCACTGGGGCCAGCTCCGTATGGGGCCACAAGACGTGTGAAGGGCGTGCCGACATGGGCGCGGTGGTGTCATGCGAGCGCAGCCACTGGGGCCTGCGGCGGCAGTCCATATGGGGCCACGAAACGTGTGAGCCGCGTGCCCAAATTAGTGCGGTGGCGCCATGCGATCGCAGCCACTGGGGCCTTCGGTGGAGCTCCCTGTAGGGCCACTAAACGTGTGGGGGGTTGCCGACATGGGCGCGGTGGTGTCATGCGAGCGCAGCCACTGGGGCCTGCGGTGGAGCTCATCCTGGGCCCACGAAACGTGTAAGGGATGTGCCGAAATTGGCGCTGCCATGCGAGCGCAGCAAGTGGGGCCTGCGGTGGCGCTCCATATAGGGCCACGAAACGTGTGAGGCGTGTGCCGAAATGTGTGTGGGGGACGCATGCGGGCAGTGGCACTGGGGCCTTCGGTGGAGCTCCCTATGGGGCCACGAAACGTGTGAAGGGTGTGCCGAAATGGGCGCGGGGGACCCATTCGGGCGGTGGCACTGGGTCCTTCGGTGTAGCTCCCTCTGGGGCCACGAAACGTGTGAGAAACGTGCCAAATTGGATGTGGGGGACGCATGCGGCCGGTGGCGCTGGGGCCTTCGGTGGAGCTCCGCACAGGGCCACGAAACGTGTGAGGGGTGTGCCAAATTGTGTGTGTGGGGGACGCATGCGGGCGGTGGCACTGGGGCCTTCGGTGGAGCTCCCCATGGGGCCACGAAACGTGTGAAGGGTGTGCCAAATTGGGTTTGGGAACGGTGGAGCTCCCTATGGGGCCACGAAACGTGTGAGGGATGTGCCAAATTGGTTGTGGGGGACGCATGCGGGCGGTGGCACTGGGGCCTTCGGTGGAGTTCCGTATGGGGCCACGAAACGTTTGAGGGGTGTACCAAATTGGGTTTGGGGACGCATGCGGGCGGTGGCACTGGGGCCTTCGGTGGAGTTCCGTATGGGGCCACGAAACGTGTGAGGGGTGTGCCAAATTGGGTTTGGGGGCGCATGCGGGCGGTGGCAACCGGGCCTTCGGTTAAACTTCCTGTGGGGCCACGAAGCGCTGTAATGTGTGCGTGAAACGCAGGGAGGAGGAGGAAGGAGGAGGGGGACGAGGGAGGAGGGGGAGGAGGAAGGAGAACGCGGGGACCGTCTCTTCAAAACGAGGACACAACACCACAGGATGGTTGGGAATACGAATGCTAACGCTTATAAGTACAATTATAAGCAATGCTACGATTCATAATGTCAATAATAATCACAAGAACCATCATGATACGAATACGAATACTGCTGATAATAACGATGGCGAACACAACAACAACAAGGCAAAACAACCGGCTGGTGGACCCGGTGAAGGTCCACCAGCTCGCTGTTTCGCTCCTTGAGGCGAAACATCTCACTGGTGGAGCCAGACCCCCCCCGGCAACGCAACGCAACGCAACGCAACATATGGTTGGCAACAGAAACCAAAGGAAGCCGTTGGAAAATCCTCTGGGATCCTTCGGAATCCTTGAGAAAGCCGACGCGTTCCCACGAGCTGAAACTATGTGCGCTCCCCCTAGCCGAAACCTTCGGGCATGCTATAGAATCCTTAGGGTTGCCATAGAATGCCGAAGGGAAGGCTGCAGAACCCCTACAGGATGCTATAGAATCCCTAAGGGGTGCTATAGAATCCTTAGGTGATGCTATAGAATCCCTAAGGGCTGCTACAGAATCCCCAAGGGATGCTGAATCCCTAAGGGATGCTATGGAATCCCTGAGGGATGCTACGGAAACCCCAAGGGATGCTACAGAATCCCTAAGGGGAGGCTGCAGAACCCCTAAGGGGCGGCTGCAGAGTCCCTCAGGGGAGGCTGCAGAACCCCTGAAGGATGCTACAGAATCCCTAAGGTATGCTATAGAATCCCTAAGGGATGCTATAGAATCCCTAGGGGCTGCCATAGAATCCCTGAGGGAATCCCAAAGGGCTGCCATAGAATCCCTTAGGGCTGCCATAGAATCCCTTAGGGCTGCCACAGAATCCCTTAGGGATGCTATAGACCACATAAGGGATGCTATAGAATCCCTAAGGGATGCTATAGAATCCCCAAGGGCTGCTATAGAATCCATAGGGGCTGCGATTGAATCCCGAAGGGGTGCTATAGAATCCCTAAGGGATGCTATGGGATCCCTAAGGGATGCTACAGAATCCCTAACGGGAGGCTGCAGAACCCCTAAGGGATGCTACAGAATCCCTAAGGGGTGCTATAGAATCACTAAGGGAAGGCTGCAGAACACCTAAGGGATGCGATTGAATCCATAAGGGGATGCTATAGAATCCCTTCGGGATGCTGTAGAATCCCTACTGCTATAGAATCCTTAAGGGATACTATAGAATCCCTTAGGGCTGCTATAGAATCCCTAAGGGATGCTATAGAATCCCTAAAAGGATGCCGTAGAATCCCTGAGGGATGCTATAGATTCCTTGAAGGGATGCTATCGGATCCCTAAGGGGATGCTATAGAATCCTTAAGGGGATGCTATAGAATCCTTCAAGGGATGCTATAGAATCCTTAAGAGATGCTATAGAATCCTTGAGGGATACTATAGAGTCCCTGAGGGATGCTATTGAATCCATAGGGGCTGCTATTGAATCCCGAAGGGGTGCTATAGAATCCCTAAGGGATGCTATAGAATCCCTAAGAGATGCGATAGAATCCCCATGGGTCCCGGCGTGTTGCCCGGCGTCCCTCAGTGGCCTGCCCCAGAGGGGGGAAGCGCATGCCCAAATGGCTTGAACCACAAATGAAGAGAGGGAGAGGAGCGTGCCCACGTCAGCCGCAAGGCCACCAGAGCCACGGGAGTCAAATCCGCCGCCGTGCCTCCTGCACGGCAGAGGCGTGTTAGAAGCTGGGCCGGCACGGGAACGAAAAGAGCTCCCTGTGGGGCCAGGGCCACGATCCTCGAGAGACGTGTGCCGAAATGATGTTTCGGTGGGGCTCTGTGTGGGGCCATGGCCACGATCCTCGAAAGGGGTGTGCCGAAATGAACTTTCGGTGGGCCTCCCTGTGGGGTCTGTGCCGCGATCCTCGAGAGGAGTGTGCCGAAATGATGCTTCGGCGGAGCTCCCTGTGGGTCCAGGGCCACGGTCCTCGAGAGGGGTGTACCGAAATGAAGATTCGGTGGAGCTCCCTGCGGGACCAGGGCGACGATCCTCGAGAGGGGTGTGCCGAAATGAAGCTTCGGTGGGCCTCCCTGTGGGGTCTGTGCCGCGATCCTCGAGAGGGGTGTGCCGAAATGAGGCGTGGGTGGAGCTCCATGTGGGGCCAGGGCCACGATCATCCTTGAGGGGTGTGCCGAAATGAAGCTTTGGAGAAACCCTCTGTGAGGCCAGGGCCACGATCCTCGAGAAGGGTGTGCCGAAATGAAGTTTCGGAGGAGCTGCCTCTGAGGCCAGGGCCACGATCCTCGAGAGGGGTGTGCCGAAATGAAGCTTCGGAGGAACTCCCTGTGAGGCCAGACGCCCTATGGGATTCCCATAAGATTCCTAAACATGACTCCCATTGGATTCGTAATAGGCTTCCCGCAGGATTCCTATAGGATTCGTAGAAAGCCCTATAATTCCGATAGGACTCCGATAGGATTCCTATCATATTCGAAGAAGCCTTATAGGCTTCCCGCAGGATTCCTATAGGAGTCCTATAGGATTCGTAGAGGCCCTCTAGGATTCCTATAAGATTCCTATAGGATTCCTGGAGGATTCGTGGAGGCCCTATAGGATACTTATAGAAATCATATAGGACTCCTATAGGATTCGTAAAGGCACTATAGGATGCCTATGGGAGTCCGATAGGACATGTACAGGCCCTGTGGGATTCCTATCAGATTCCTATAGGAGTCCTATAGGGTTCGTAAAGGCCCGATGGGAATCCTATGAGACTCCTATAGGAACCCTATAAGATTCGTAAAGGCCATATACGATGCCTATAAGTTTGCTATCGGATGTATACCGGATTCGTAGAGGCTCTATAAGATTATTATGGGATTCCTATAAGATTCCTATAAGGTTCGTAGAGGGGGTTCCCATCGGAATCCTACAGGATCCTTATAAGATTCGTAGAGGCCCTATAGGACTCCTCCGGGATTCCCATAGGATTCCTACAGGCTTCGTGGAGGCCCTATAGGATTCCCACAGGATTCCTATAAGAACCATATATGATTCGCCGAAGCCCTACAGGATTCCCAAAAAGGATTCCTATGGGATTCCCATAGGAATCCTAAAAGCCCGATAGGATTCCCATGGGATTCCTATGGGATTCCCATAGGAATCCTAAAGGCCCGACAGGTTTCCTACAGGCTTCCTATAGGATTCCTATCGGGTTCGTAAAGGCCCTATAGGATTCCCGTCGGTTTCCTATGGGACCCCCATAGGATTCGCAATATTAGATTCTCGTGGGATGTCCATAGGATTCGCAAAACGGCTTTATCGGATTCCTGTCGGATTCCTATAGGATCCCTAGAAGGTCCGCAGAAACCCTATAGGATTCCCCTGGGAATCCTATAGGATTCGGGGTAACGTGCGTTGCGTTGCGTTGCGTTGCGTTGCGCCGAGGGGGGGGGGGGCTGGGGCGGGCGCCAGTGAGTGGTTTCGTCAACAACAACAACAAATAGACCCATAGTAATGATACCAACAACAACAACATCTACCACAACAACAACGTCAACAACAATAGCACCAAGGATACGAAGAAGAAACAAATAATAACAATAATAATAATAATACGAATTAGAAGAACAAGAAGAACAAGGAGGAGGAGGAGAAGAAGGAGGAAGACGAGCGCCCAACCCAAGAGCGGTCACGATCTCAGCCGATGACCCATAGCAGCACGCCTGCGCCTGCAGCTGGCGAGTGCAGGCGGCGGGGACCACAGGCACGCACCCCTTTTGCGCGGTTGCTGGCCGAGGGAAACAAATTGGGCTCGACAGGAAGACGAGGAGGAGGAGGAGGAGGAGGAGAAGGAGTAGGAGGAGCGCCCGCTCCACTGAACGATAAGGAGGAGGAGGAGGAGGAGGAGAAAGAGGAGGAGGAAGAGGAGGGGGGAAAAAGACAAGCTAGGTGCGTTCGCGTCATATGTGACGTCCTACCCCTCCCTCATATCCCTTACCATGGCGTAGATCTCCTCTCCTTCGCACAATCAAATGTCGAGCAGGGCAATGATCCCGGGAGGGTACGCGATGCATCGTAAAGCACGACATAGCACGGCGTAGAAGAGCACTGCAAAGCGTAGCGTGTCATAGCATGGTGTGGCATTGCGTGGTGAAGCATTGCATCACAAAGCATTGCAACGCTATGGCATCGCACAGCGGCACAAATCACAATGCTTCGCTACATGTCATGGCATGGCACCGGGTTCCTTGGAGGGTAAGTTGATAGTCTTCGAGAGGTCTGGGCCGGTCTGAAGTCGCGGCTCCATGTTCAGCTCCCTGGGCTCCCCGGACAGCTCCCCACTAGGCGTGGCTGATGGAGAGAATCCGCTGACTCTGCTTTCAACATCGTCTTCTCAAAGCAGAAACGGGCTTCCGCCTGATACTTCCTCAGAACGACGACGCCCCAAAAGATCCCAAAAATCAACGAACGACTCGACATTGGATGTGGAATCAATTCCGATGTTTTTTTCGGGTGATATTTTTTTACATTTGGGCCTATTTGAAAGGACGGGACACGCCCGCGCTGCAGCGGTAACACGATTTGGAATGACCGAAATTCGGAACGAGCGAAAGGCCAGAAATGAGGCCTGCAGCGGGAGCACGATTCGGAACGAGCGGAAGTGCGAAAATGAAGCCAATGCTGCAGCGGGAGCTCGATTCGGAACGAGCGGAAACCCCAAAATGAGGCCAGCGCTTCAGCAGGAGCAACATTCTGGAAAAAATCAAGCGAAAACCCAACTCCCGGGAATCCTGTCTCAAAAAGCAATACGCAAATTGGGCCAGACGTCTTCTGGACGTCATCAAGGGAGAGAGGAAAGTAGTATTCATATTGTGCAACTGTGGAAGAGGAGGGGGAGGAGGAGGAGGAGGAGGAGGAGGAGGAGGAGGAGGAGCAGAACCACGACGACGACGACGACGACGACGATGAGGAGAGGAGCCCAGTGCCAGCGGCCGACTACGCCTTCCTGCTGGTCTCGGCCACGTTCCAGGGTAAGCCGTGCTAGAGGCCCTGGCCGGCGCAACTCCTCCCCCTCAGGCGGCCGCTGCGCTAGATGACCGGGCACTCTGGCCAGGCACTGGGCAACGGCTGCTCCTGGCGGGCCGGTGCCGCGCACTGGGGGGTTGCGCAGGCAACAATTCGCAGCGTTTCCAGACCGCGGTCCGCCAAAAGAGGAGGAGGAGGAGGAGGAAGAGGAGGAGGAAGAGCAAGACGAGCAGAAAGACGAGGAGGAGAAAAAAGAGGAGGACGAGGAGGCGGAGGAGGAAAAAGAGAAAAGGAGAGGAGGAGGCGGAGGAGGAGAAGGACGAGGCTAAAGAGGAGGAGGGGGAGAAAGACGAGGACAAAGAGACGGAGGAGGAAAAAATGGAGGAGGAAAAAGAGGAACGGAGAAAGAGGAGGAGGAGGAGGAGAAGGAGGAGGAGGACGAGGGAGCAGGAGGGGAGAGAAGGAGGAAAAGGAGGACGGAGGGGAGGGGGATGGGAAGGGAGGGGCGGGAGGAGGGAATGGGGAGAAGAGGCGTCGAGGCCTCCTCTCGCCCCACGGCCACCGCCGCGGCCCCGCTCCTCGCCGCCCAAGGCGCGCTGGCTGCGACCTCCTCCCAGCTCAGGCCTGCGGGATGGCGAGGGGAATTCCTTTGTATGTTCGATATTCGATGTTCCTCCTCGATCCTCCTCCTCCTCCTCCTCCTCCTCCTCCTCCTCCTCCTCCTCCTCCCCTCCTCATCATCCTCCTCTTTTTCCCACCCCTCCTCCTCCTCCTCATCATCATCACCATCATCATCAGCATCATCATCAACATCATCATCAGCACCATCGTCATCACCATCCTCATCCTCATCCGCATCCTCATCCCCATCCTCATCCTTATCCTCCTCCTCCAATCCCTCGATCCTGTTCCTCCATTTCTTTCCTTGTGAATCAGTCCCCCCTGTCGCACCCAGAGGCCGGTCGGAAGGGCGGGCCTACCGCTTCGCCTGAAAATTCGATTACACTTATGAACCTCAAGCTGAAAAGCTGGCAAAAGATTCACGGGTGGAAGGCGGGTGATTTTCAAATTGTGGCTATCGCCTTGGCGCCACGCGCATTCGTTTCAAAATTGCGCAAGAGCTTCACGGACTGAGGACAAGTCACTTTCCAAATGTGGCTCTAGCCTAGCGCCGCACACGTTCGTCTCAAACATGTGCAAGAGCTTCAAGGATTGAGGGCGGGTGGTCTTCAACATGTGGCTCTCGCCTCACCGCCGCGGATACTCGTTGTACAAAGTGCAATTTTCGGAGTGAGGGCGGCTCCTTTTCAAAATGTTGTTGTCGCCGTAGCGCCGCGCACACTCGTGTCAATCGTTTGCCAAAAATTCGCGGGTTCCCATGGTCACCGTACACGGAATCGAGGTATGGAAAGATTCCGGACGGTCAAGGCGCAACAGTTGCGTTGATTCGCGGTGTTGAAGTCCCACGGATGGCGTTCTGGCGCGATTCAGGACCGTCAAGACGACACAATGAGGTTAATTTGTGGCGGTGGGGCACCGATAACGGTTTGGCACGCTTCAGGATCTTCAAACGGTTGTCCCCCAACGGGGCACTTCCCTCCGTGGAAATGAATCCTTGTAGGGGCCAATGAAGACAGAGCTCGGGGAAAGGGTTTATTCAAACATCGTTGGCGGGTCTCGGGTTTACACTGATCCCCCCTCCTCCTTGTACTGCTTCTCCTACTCAGCCCCTCAGCATTGTCCTCAGCAACATCAGCATCATCATTATCATCGCCATTACCAACGGACTCGTCATCATCATTATCAACAGCAAGAGAGTCATCATCATCATCCTCAACACCACCAATATCATCACCATCATTATCCCCGACAGCCTCAGCACCACCATGATCATCATCAGCACAAGCATCACCAGCCGCACCAGCATCAGCATCAGCATCAGCGTCAGCACTCACCAGTAGCATCATCATCAAAACCAGCAGCATCATCGTCGTCGTCACAAACATCAGCATTAATATCAGAATCGTCGTCGGCACCACCACCATCGTCAGCAACACCATCATCGTCACCACTATCATCAGATCACCAGCACCGCCATCATCATCATCATCATCATCATCATCATCATCATCATCATCATGCTTATCAACTACATCATCGCAATCATCATCATCATCATCATCATCATCATCATCATCATCATCATCCTCATCCTTAGCATCATCACCCTCACAATCAGCATCACCGCCGACAGCAACAACAGCATCGACCTAATAGCCATCATAATCATCGCCATCACCATCAGCATCATAGTCGCCACAGTCATAATCATAGTCATCAGTATAATCATCATCCCCACCATCATCAACAGTATAATCATGACCAACGCTTTTATCCGCATCGCCATCCGCACAACAGTCCTCATCAGCACCTGTAATTCTAGCGGCGGCGTCATCATCCACTTCATAACCATCAACATCAACAGCATCATCAGCAGCATCACCACCATAATCACCCATATCATCATCATCACCAGCATCACCATCATCGCCATAATCATCATCATCATCATCATCATCATCATCATCATCATCAGCCGCATTCTCACCGGCATCGTCACCCTCCTGTATTATCGATCTTCCTCCTCGGCATTCCTCCTCGATCCTCCTCATCGATCCCCCGCTTCGATTTCATCCCTCTGCCTCTTCCTCCTCTTCCTCCTCCCCCCACCCCCCCTTCGATCCTCGACCCTCCTCTTCAGCATCCTCCTCCACCGCCTCAATCCTCCTCCCCCTCCTCCTCCCCCCCCTCCTCCTTCTCCCCTTCAAGCCCGCTCCTCCAGCGCCCCCTCCAAATCCTTCTGCTCATCATCCTCCTCCTCGTCCTCCTTCGCCTCATCATCATCACCCTCCCCCCCCCTCCCTCAAGCCCCTTCAAGCTGCGGAACGTCTGCCTCCAGATGTACCACGGCGCACAAGCATAACAAAGAAAACAAAATCCGCCTCCTCCCTATTATGGTTCTGGCTCTGGTTCTGAAAAACCCCGAATGGGGAATTCGGCCTGCGCTGGGCAAAGCAGGACCTGGCATGTTCCCCCCGAGCGGCAGCGAGTGCTGTGCGCAGCCAGGCGCCAAGTGGCCCGGCTGCGCTTGCGTCGGGGCGGCGGTCGGCGGCTGGGCAAGCGCCCTCTGCTCGGCCCAGTCTCCTGTGGGCACGCCCTCGAGAATGCACGAGCAGTTTTTTGCCCGCAGGGGCCGGCAGACCGCGCTGTCGGTCGCCACAGCCTTTTGGGGGGCCACGTAAAGTCGCGCCCCTACCTGTTCCTCCACCGAACGCCTCACGCCCCCGCGCGGTAGGGGAGGGGGGAGGAGGGAGGGGAGGGGAAAGGAAGAAGAAAGGACGAGGGAAAGGAAGGAGTAAGGGAGGGAGGGAGGAAAGCAAGGACGGAGGGAGAGAGGGCGGGGAGGGTTGGAAGAGATAGGAAACAGGGGACGGCAGAGGGGAAACGATGAGCAGGCAGGGGGCACCAGGAGCACGGATGAGGAACGATGGAATCTCACGGCGCTGCAATTGCGCCGAACAGAACAAGTAAGAAGATTGCACGTATACGGTAAGGAAGGGCACAGCGAAATCAGCCCCAGCGCCGGGCTCCTCCTCCTCCTCCTCCTCCTCCTCCTCCTCCTCCTCCTCCTCCTCCTCCTCCTCTCCTCCTCCTCCTCCTCCTCCTCCTATAACTATCCTTGAACTACTAAACTACTACTACACTACTACTACTACTACTACTACTACTACTACTACTTAACTACTATTACTACTACTACTACTACTAATACTACTACTACTTACAGCTAACCACTACTACTACTAACTACTAACTACATACTGACGACGACGAACGACGACGACGACGACGAACGACGACGACGTACCTACTACTACGACTACTACTACTACTACAACTACTACACTACTAACTACTACTACTACTACGACTACTACTACTACTGACTACTATCTCCTACTCGTTCCTGCTCCTCCTCACCTCCTTCTCCTCATCCCCCTCCTTCTCCTCCTACCTCCTCCTCCTCATCATCATCATCATCATCATCATCATCATCATCATCATCAATCATCACCACCACCACCACTACCACCACCACCGCCACCACCATCATCATCAATCATCATCATCATCATCATCATCATCATCATCATCATCATCATCATCATCATCATAATCATCATCATCGTCAGCATCATCATCAGCAGCAGCATCATCATCACCATCATCATCATCATCACCATAGTCACCATAGTCATCATCACCATAATCAGCATCAGCATCATGATCATCATCAACATCATCATCATCATCAGCAGCAGCAGCAGAAGCATAATCATCACCATCATCATCAGCATCATCATCATCATCGCCGTCGTCTTCATCATCATAGTCATCATCGTCATCATCATCGTCATCATCAGCATCCGCATCATCATCACCATCGCCATCATCATCGTCATAATCATCAGCATCATCATCAATACCATCATCGTCAGCAGCAACATCATCATCACGTCGTCAACGTCATCATCGTCGTCATCATCGTCATCATCATGATGATCGCCGTCATCGTCGTCATCATCATCAGCAGCAGCACCGTCATAATCATCATCAGCAGCAGCATCAGCATCACCACCGACATGTAGCATCATCATACCTCGTCGACATTCATCATCATGGTCATCATCATCGTCGTCATCAGCATCATCGTCGTCAGCAGCAGCGTCATCAGCATTATCATCATCCGCATCATCAGCTCCGTCATCAGACGCATCAGCACAATCATAATTATCAACAGCATCTTCGTTATCATCATCACCATCAGGAACAACATGATCGCAATCATCAGAGTCATCATCACCATCATCAGCATCGTCATCGTCGTCGAAACCATAAGCATCATCAACACCATAAACATCATCAGCATTATCGTCATCAGCTGAAGCGGCATCCTCAGCATCATGTTCATCCTCATCATCACCATCATCATCAACATCATCATCATCATCGCCATCGTCATCGTCATCGTCATCCTCGATCTTCCCACTCCTCCTCGATCATCCTCCTGATGATCCTCCTCCTGCGGCTCCTCCTCCTTGGTCCTCGATCATCGATCTTCTTCCTCGATCCTCCTCCTCGACCGTCGTCCTCCTCCTCATCCTTCTCCTCCTCCTTCTTCTCCTCCTCTTCCGTCTCCTCCTTGGTCCTCGATCATCGAATTTCGTCCTTGATCCTCCTCCTCGATCCTCTTCCTCCTCCTCCCCCTCCTCCTCCTCATTCGCCTCCTCCTCCTCCTTCATCATCCACCTCCTGACCACGACCGAGCCTGACGTTTAAAAACTGACAACAAATCCACAAAGCAAGGGCGGGTGGTTTTCAAAATGTGGCTCTCGCCTCAGCGCCGCGCACACTCGTCTTAAAAAGATTGCAAGAGCTTCACGGATTGAGGGCGGGTGATTTTCAAAATGTGGTTATCGCCGTAGCGCTGCGCCCAGTCGTCTTAAACAATTGTAAGAGCTTCACAGATTGAGGGCGGTCCTTATCCAGAATGTGGCTCTCGCCTTCGCGCCGCACACTATCGTATTAAAAATTACAAGAGGTTCGCGGATTGAAGGCGGTTCCTTTTCAAAATGTGGTTCTCGCCTTAGCGTCGCGCACTCTCATTGTAAAAATTGTCCTTGGTTCTCATGGCTTACGTACCAGAAACTGTGTCATGGAACGATTCAGGGCCAGAAACTGTGTTATGGAACGATTCAGGGCTGTCATTCGCAACAGTTACCTTGATTCGCGGCGTTGAAGTCCCATGAATGGCATGTTGGCACGATTCTGGATCGTCAAAACGAAACAGTCAGGTTGACTCGTGGAGTTGACATCATGAAAACGATGCTTTGAAACCCCAACGGGGCCACTCCATCAGTGGAAATAAACCCTTGCATGGGGCCTTTGCAAGGGGGAGCTTGGAGGGAGGGTGTATTCCAACATCGTTGGTAAGCCTTCCGTTAACACTGGTCCTCCTCCTCCTCCTCCTCCTACTACTCCACCTCTTCCTCCTCCTCCTCCTCCTCCTCCTCCTCCTCCTCCTCCTCCTCCTCCTCCTGCTCCTCCTGGGCACTGTTGGCGCATCAGTGCTCCGCCTTCACAGATTGGGAAAGTATGCACCGAGGGCAGCTCAGCACTCTTGCCCTCCGGGTGCGTCTCCGTCCCGCGGCGCCCGACCTCGCCCTCCGCGCGCGTCCCCGCCAGCTGCCGGCCGCGCCGCGCGGCTGCGCTGCCCAGCAAGCCAGCCGAGCGCCTGGAGCGTGCTCGCGCTCGGGGCGAGCAGGGCTGTCTGCGCGACGGACTGGACGACCGTGGCTTCGATGTCCGCCCGCAGGGCCCGGAGGCTCAGGGAAGTGACCTGGCCCGTCCCGGACCGCAGCCGCCCGTACTCGCAGCTCTCCCTGTGCAAGGCGGCGAGCGTCTGGCGGGCGACAGTGCCTAGCCGCCCAAGCTGCTCAACCGCGAAGGGTAAAACGGCAGGGCCATAGCGCGACACCTTGTCTCGCTACCCCGCAATGGCCGCCAAGACCGGATCGCTGCTGGTGTCGCCGAGCCCCTTTGCGAACGGGGAGCGGATGGTGACGTCGATGAGGAACTGCCGCGCCGACGCTGGCCACCACGCCAGGAAATCCATGATGCTCTCATGCACGGCGCGGTCCTGGATGGTGTAGAGCTCCGGCACGTGCCGCTCGATGTCGACGAACGCCCCGGTCCGCTCCAAGTGGCGCCAGAGACACCGCAGGCGCTGCTTCCGGCCTGCCGCGCACACGCTAGGATGATGCAGGTTGTCGTCCAGCGGCACGCCGCAGGATTCATCATCACAAGCGTTGCGAAGCGATCACGCCAAGCCTCTCTCCGGCGGCAGTGCACGTCGCGCGGGAGCAGTGCTCCAGAAGCTGCCGGCTCCTTCGCCGCCTCCAGAGAGCATGCAGGTTTGGCGGTGCTCGGAGGAAGCGGCATGCACATCTGTGGCGCGCAGCGCCTCTAGGCCACGCATGGCCCTGCCGTACACCCGCGGCCGGCTGGCACAGGCAGAGGACTGCGGCTGCTGGGCGCCGGCCGCCACACCTCCCCGAGGTCGTTCGCCTTGGTCGCCCTGCTCCACGCCGTCCGCAGCAGGGTGCGGGAATGCGAACACTGCCGCGGAAGGCGTGTCCTCAGACAACGGCCCTGCGTCGTAACGCCTCCGCGCGGCGACAGTGAAGGCCTCCTGGGAGACGTCGACGCCCGCTGACAGCAGCGCAGATGTCGCCTCCTCATCGGCTGCTGCGTCAGCCGCACATGGACGGCATGGCCTCCCCAGCTCCTGGGCCAGGCGTTGGACCGCGGCGCAGTGCAACGACTCCGCCGCGCGGAATGCAGCAGCCGCGCGTGGGCGCGTCGGCAACGCCAAAGATAGACCTCCGAAGGCCCAGGCAAAGACGCTTCCTCCTCCTCCTCCTCCTCCTCCTCCTCCTCCTCCTCCTCCTCCTCCTCCTCCTCCTCCTTCTCCTTCCTCCTCCTCCTCCTCCTCCTTGTCCTTCCTCCTCGATCCTCGATCCTTCCTCCTCGATCCTCGACCCTCCTCCTCCCTGTCCTCCCAGTTCGGGCCGCCGTCCCAGCTGCGCCACACGTCGCCGAGGGGGCCGTCCTCGCCCTTGCCGCCCGCCATCACCTCGGAGCCGGCCCGATCGGATGGTCGTCGTCGCCGCCGCCGTCCTCTGCGTGCGTCTGCTCGCGCGCGGCTCTCCTGCGGGTGGGAGAGCGGCAGCGGCACACGCTCAAACCTGTCGGGAGGAAGACTGGGGAAGGGCAAGGACATGAATGCGCTGTAGGTAGGGGTGCGAGTTGTCGGACCCCGAGGGGGGACCCCGTTCGAGCGGGCAAGCCTAACCAACAACACACACACACACACGCACACACTGGAATTCCACCCCGAAAAATCTGGAGGTCGCAGAGGTATGGATGCTGGCTGTCAGCTCATAACTTGCGCGCGCGGGATGGCGCGCCTGGTGGACAGGCGGAATGCGGAATGCGGATCGGCCTGAGGGAGGATCAGGATCGAGGATCGAGGATCGTGTAGGAAGGATCGAGGATCGAAGAGGAAGGATCGAAGATCGAAGAAGGATCGAGACGCAGGGGGGTTGGGGGGGAGAAATGAGGGGAGGAGGAATGAGGAATGCGGATCGGCCTGGGCCTGCAAGCTCAAATCCAGGAGAAGAAGACAGACGGCAGAGTGGGTCCCACGAGCGCGCGAGTGACTGGGCGGGGCCGACAGAACGACCGCAACGCGAAACGCGAAAAGCGAAACACCAAGGACCAGAAGGGCCGAGAGAACATAACGAACGGGCCAAGAACATACGAGTGGCCCTGACCTTCAGCACGGTCTTCCCGAGCGAATGGGTATGCAGAAACCGGCTGATCCTCAGCTGCGGGGGTCCGATCCCGAAAAAGAGAACCAGCAGCAGGACAGACTGCGCGAACCCGCAGTTGATCACGAGCATGTGGGTGAGCACACACGGGTAGACCTGCATCTGCACGGACAAGCTACGGAACACGAGCATAGTGCCCAGTAGTGGAGCACCAGCACAATCCTAGGCCGCAAAAGGAATACTCAGCTGCCACCGCCCCTGAGAAAAAGCCAATGCGAAGTGACCTTTTGGCTTAGCCAAGCAGACGGCCATGATAATGACTGCCGGATGTTCCCGCGCTGTGATCTCCGACGAAATCGTGCTTATGTGTAGTTGCTGCTGTCTCCCGAGCTGAGCGGCCTCCGCCACGCGGCACACTCGCCAACGGGAGGAGCACGGAAGATGAAGATGAGGGGATGAGAGAGGGAGGGAGGGAGGGAGGGGGAGGGAGGGAGGGAGGGAGGGAGGGAGGGAGGGAGGGAGGGAGGGAGGATGAGTAGAGGTAGGAGGAGGAGGAGGAGGGGGAGGGGAGGAGAGGATGGGAGGATGAGAGGAGGAGGAGGAGGAGTAGGAGGAGGAGGAGGGAGGAGGAGACAAGGAGGAGGGAGGAGGAGGAGGAGGAGGAGGAGGGAGGAGGAGGAGCAGGACGACCAGGACGAGGAGGAGGCGGCGGTGGCCCCCGGCAGGCGTGAGGTGGATCGGATCACGAGATTGGGCCGCATCGGAAACGGATCGGATCGCCAGCGAACCGTCCCGAGTCGGAGCGAGATCGGATCGCCGCGCCCGGCTCTGGCTGGCAGCGGCCGACGCCGGTGGGCCAGACCGAATCGAACCGAATTGGAATCGCGGCCCCAGCAGGCGAGCCGAGCCGCCTCGAGTCGGATCGTGGGCGGCCCTGGCGCCGCGGCGCGGTCGGCGTCGGCCCGTCGCCGGGCCGAAAGTGCGAGGCGGGCGCGAAGGACGCCCCCTCTACAGGGCACCATGGCGCCGAGGCGGGCACGAGAGGGGAGGGAGGGGAGGCGGATGAGGACCGAGGAAATGGAGGTCAGGTCAGGTCAGGCCGTCCACGACGGCTCCTCGATGAGAAGACCACCCACAGGGGGGAAGAATAGATACTTCCGGCCCACAGGAGAGGAAGGAGGAGGAAACGAGCCGCTGAGGAGACGCGTCCAAATTGCCCGAACGCGCCCTGCTGGTGACTAAACTTGGGGCCCCCTGACTGGGATCAGCCAGGACCCAGGACCCTCACCCGCTCATCGAGGCGGCTCGCCGCACCTCGACTTCTTGAGGCGGGCCTTCTGTTCACAGAGGGTCTTGGGGACATCCGAAGGGCCTTTTGCAAGGAGCGTTGAACGCCAACACACGCCCAGACGACACAACCAAACAAAGGAGGCGGAGGAAGAAGAGGAGGAGGAGGACCAGTGCAAACCCAAGGCTCATCAACGATGTTGGAATACACACTCCCTCAAACCTCCCTCTTCGTAGGTCCCTACAAGATTCCCCATCGGGGGGCGGCCGTGTGAAAATTCAGAAGCGCTCCAAAGCACCATTTGCATGATTTCAACGCCACGAGTCAACCTCACTGTTGCGTCCCGAAAATCCTGAATCGTGCCCTAACACCATTCCTGGGACTTCAGCACCGCGAATCAACGTAACTGTTGCGCCCAATCGTTCCAGAACATCATCTCTGGCACGTTACTATGAGAACGAATGAAACATGATAATATGTTAAAACACATGTGTGCGGCACTAGAACGAGAACCACATCTTGGAAAGGAACCACCCTCAACCCGTGAAACTCTTCTAAATATTGAAAACGAATGTGCACAACGCTAAGGCGAGAGACCCCTTTTGAAAACACACCGCCGTCAATCCGTGAAACTCTTGCAAACTCTTCAAAAGAATGCGCGCGGCGCGAAAGCGATAGCCACATCTTCAACAAAAAAAATTATGCTAACGGAGTTCCCCACATGGGCGTTTTAATAGGGCGCGGGCTTAGTCAGGAGGAAGAGGAAGAGGCGGAGGCGGAGCAAGAGGGGTGGGAGGGGCACGAAACCTGATAAATAATATGGTTTGCGAATACTGTCCTCGCTCTGGCGGGGCCTCCC
>CAUYUJ010015648.1:0-47500 GCA_963575745.1 Prorocentrum cordatum
GGCCTGAGATAAACGCTCCGTGAGCTCTGCGACCGTGTCCGCCTGCTGGGCCACCCACTGCTGGTACTGCTCGAGCTTCTGGACTTCCTTCTCCAAAACCGTCTCGAGCTCGGCGACCTTGGCACCGATGGCACTGATACGCTGCTGTGGCGGGGGATCACCAGCCTTCTGAACTTGCAGCTGCTGCTTGTAGCGTCCTGCCACGCGCAGGTCCCCTGCCTTCTCGGCCAGGCGCACGAGGTCCTCGAGCTCGGAGACCGTGAGGCTGGGGTCAACAGCAGGGCCTGCATCGCCACCGTCAGGAGGAGGAGCACGCTGAGGAACAGAGGGGCGCCGCCGCACTGAGCCTTCCAATGCAGCGTCCGCCCCCTGGCTGGGCGCCTCGGTGCGCCACTCTCCGCAGTGCTTGCAGTAGACCATGGAGTCGAGGTTGCGCGCACAGCTGCACCATGCACAACGCCACTTGATCTCGCGCTCGGCGCGGCGGGAGGGAGGGCGGCGCACCTGCCACGGCGCAGCGGCCTGGCTGGGCGACCGAGGGGCTGCGTCAGTCGCGCCCTTGCCCTTCCCTCCACCGCTGGCGCCGCGGCCGACCGCGCGACCCTTGCCTCGCCAGAGGGCTGGGGCCTGGCCGCCGTCGCCGAGCGCCGCCGTGCCCCAGGATCCAGCACCGCCCCTGCCGCCACCGGCGAAGGCCATGGCGGAAGCGTGTCGGTGCCGATTCGAGGGACCGAGCCACTGGCTCGCTACCCCAACGCCGTCCCAAAGTTCGGAGTAGCAAGACCCACCTGGGCCTGGGACGGCTGAGGAGGAGGAGGAGGAGGAGGAGGATGAGGAGGAGGAGGAGCACGAGGAGGAGCAGGAGCAGGAGCAGGAGCAGGAATAAACCCGTCCGCCCGACGTTCCAGCTTCGTCGGCCCCCTCGTGGCCTCTATCCTGAGCTCTTCCAGGATGCCCTCCAGCTGTGGCAGGAAGTTCCTGCGGCCGGGGCGGAAGCAGAGAAAGGGGACACGAGGGGTGAGGGGCAAAAGGGCCAAGGATCGAATCGATAAGTCGGATCGGCGATCGAAATACATCGTGTCGGGGGCCCCCGAGGCTCACAAAGGGAGCGAATATAGCTAGGGGCACCGTGGGCCAAAGACACCTCTAGCAACACCCGACCTCTTGGGGGTTCTAAAATCCTCGGAATCCCCGACGAACCTCACCGCACGGTCTGTCACCACGCAGCTTTGGGGCCCTGGAAGCCTGGGTCGCCCGACACACCCTCGAAGGGACGAGAAGGAGGTGGAGGACGAGTCAGGTGGAGGAGGAGGAGGAGGAGGAGGAGGAGGAGGAGGAGGGAGGAGTCATATGGATGTGGAGGAGCTGGAGGAAGGACAAGGGAGGAGACCGGAGGAGGAGGAGGAGGAGGAGGAGGAGGAGGAGGAGAAAGAGGAAAAGGAGGAGGAGGAGGAAGAGCAGGAGGAGCAGGAGCAGGAGAAGCCCCTGGCCCCTTCCCTGCTCTTCTGGAGGAGCGGGGGAGACCGCCCTCGGGCAGAGCGCGCTCCCGCGCTACGCGCTCGGGCAGCTCGCTGAGGCGCCACGTGGCCTCTCAAGGCCTGGTCGCCCTCACCGTCGAGGACGCCTTCGGCCAGCAAACACGGAGCAAAGGGGGGCACAAACAAATCAACACACATTCCAGGGTTTCCCATATGGTTATGTCCTGGATGCCCCCTTCCTCTCCTTGATTTACAATGTTTCATACTACCTTCATCAACGTCCGCGTATGCTTGTGCCTGTGCCGAATCGGAGAATCGGAAAGAGCGTGTTCCACCGCTGCTGGCGGAAAACCGAGGGGGTCACTGGGGGTTCCCAACCCGTCCCCCCCTCCCCCCCCTCGAAAACGGCGGGGGGGTCACTATCGGTTCGAACCCCTCCCCCCTTTCCCCCCAATCCATCACGAAAAGGGGGGGGGGTCACTACTGGTTCGAACCCCCCCCCGCCGCCGGCAAACGATTCCCGCTCCTCGGAACATTTGGACAATGGTGGAGATACTGGGACAGTGGTTGGAACGGTGGTGGTGGGGACAGTGATGCGGGGACAGTGGGACAGTGGTGCGGACAGTGGTGGGGACGGTGGTGGTGGGGACTGTGGTGAGGGGTCAGCGGGACAGTGGTGGGGACAGTGGGACAGCGGTGGGGACGGTAGTGGTAGGGACAGTGGTGAAGGCGGTGGTGAGGACAGTGTTTGGACAGCAGTACAGTGGGGAGTGGTGGGGACAGTTGGGACAGTGGTGGGGACAGAGGGGACGGTGGGACAGCACAGTGGGACAGCGGCGGGGACAGTGGGAAAGTGGTGGGTACAGTGGTGGGGACCGTGGGGAAAATGGGGAGAGCGGGACCGTGGTGGGACAATGGTTGGCAGAGTGGGGACAGTGAGACACTGGTGGGGGCACTGGTGGGGACAGCGGGGACAATGGTGGAACAGTGGGAATAGTGGTGGGGACTGTGGGACAGTGGTGGTTGGGACAGTGGTGGGGACAGTGGGAGTGTGGTGGGGACAGTGGGACGGTGGTGGGGACAGTGGTGGTGGGGACAGTGGTGAGGGCGGTGGCGAGGACGGCGGCGGGACAATGGGAAATAGGTACAGTGGGGACAATGGTGGCGACAGTGGTGGGAACAGTGGGACAGCTCCATGGGACGTGGGGAGAGTGGGACCGTGGTGGGAACAGTGGTGGGGACACTGGGGACAGTGGGACGGTGGTGGGAACAGTGGGGACAGTGGTGGTGAGGACAGTGGTGCTGGGAACACCAGTGGGGGATGTGGTGCGGACGGTGGTAGGGACCCAGAATCGTTTGCTGGCGGTGAGATTGGGGGGGGGAGGGGTTCGAACCGGTAGTGCCCCCCCCCCGGGTTTTCTGGAAGGGGGGGGGCCCGGTTTTCTGGGGAAGGGGGTTATTCGAACCAGTAGTGACTCCCCTGTTTTTTCCGAGAGGGGGGGGGATCTGAACTGGTAGTGACCCGCCCTGATTTTCCGGATGAGGGGGGGGTTCGAACGGGTAGTGACCCCCCCCGGTAAACTGGAGGGGGGGGTTTCGAAGCGTAGTGAGCTCCTCCCGGTTTTTTCCCGAGGGGGAAGGGTAGGGGGGGGTTTTGCTGGGGGAAGGGGGGGGGGGGGGATCCAGCAAGGGGGGGAGTTTAGGAGGGGTGGGAGAACCCTGGGTTACGGAGGAAAAGGAGGGGGACCCCCAGGTTACGGAGGAAGAGAGGGGGGAAAAGGTGGGGATAGAAGGATGCATAAAGGTCTTGGCCGTACTCATCCAGAAGAAGACGGAAACTGTTTTGCAGAGCGCCGATAGCAATAGGGCACGCCATATAGTATAACATGTCATCCCCTCCCAAGGCTTGCCACTCACATCTGCACCCCACAGCTCAACATCGGTAGCGTCTGGTCGTATTCAGTTGACAAGATCTTTAAGACAGGCTGTAACAACAAACCCAGGAAGGTGAGCACCGAAAGTAGCAGGAGGAGGACGAGGAGGAGGAGGAGGAGCAGGAGGCGGAGGAGGAGGAGGGGGAGCAGGAGGAGGAGGAGGAGAAGGAGGGGAAGGCGGAGGAGCAAGGAGAGGGTTTTACTGCAATCTCGTTGCTTTGGCAGATTGGCTGCCGTGCTGGAGTGGCCCTCCTCTCAAACTGTCTCAGGCGAGGAGGAAGAGGAGGAAGGCGGAGGAGCAAGGAGAGGAGGAAGAGGAGGAAGACGAGGAGAAGGGAGGAGGAGGAACGCGCAGGGAGTCAGCAGCCACGGAGTCCGGATGCTCGTCTCGACCCAGCCCTCCTGGATGGCGGGGGGGCGGCAGGGGTTAGAGAGAAGGAGGAGGGGAGATGGAGGAGGCCCCAGATCTCAGATTCTTGTTCAGTCGGGGCCACCACTTCGGGCCCCAGGGCCATCAAGCATGGATGCGGGGGGGCCAACAGCTTGCCCTCGGGATGCGATCAAGGCCCCTGGGGCCGCGGATTGCACAACTCACATCGGCGGATGACAGGGGAGGAAGGAGGGGGAGGAAGAGGCATTAGAGGAGGCTGGCAGCAGCCTTATTTTTGGACGCCCAACATGGGTACGAAAAAAAATGATACAATGCCCAACAATACGTGTTGTCCCACACCAGCAGCGGCCGCTGTTGGGCAGGCGGTCTTCTGTCTCAAACGGACACAGGCCGCGGCGGCGCGGACAGCGAGTCCTGTTCAGAATGAACAGGAACTGCTGTTGGGCAGTGTACCCATTCTTTCCGTACCCATTTCATTCGCGCAGATTATTTGTTATCGCTGGCCAGAGTCGGTGTTGTCCTGTCTAGCCCAGAGCCTTACTGCACTGGAAGAGCGCAAGAGCCCAGAAGCTCATGTATGGGCAGCGTCAAGAATTATAGGAGGAGGCTTGGAGGGGATCAGATAGGGGCTGCGTCCAGACGCGCTCCTCACTCCCCCCTTGTTTCTGTCGCAATCACCCCTCGTCACCCTCGCCCACCCTGTCCAGACCCACCCCCTCTCCCTGCCTATGGCGGCGCGCACAGGGGGGTAGGGGTAGGGGGGAAGGCTTTTTAGAATGAGGCTCCTTCTTCGAACCCGACATTTACAGACAAGGTCCGCGCCTTCTGACAAGCAGCCTCCTCCTGAAAAGCCTTCCCCCTTCCCCCACCCTCTCTGCGTGTGGCCGCTCCCTCCTCTCGCAAGTGGTGCGGCGGCAGAACAATTTGCGGGGGAAGAACGGTACGACATCGCATGTGCCGTCCGCCATCGTGGGCGCACGTCCCCCGATGGCAGGAACCAACTTGACATAGCCCACGCAGTTGCGGATCAGAGTGAGAGGCGGCGGAATTGTCGGCCCTCTGCGAGGTTCTGAAACTGCCCGCCGCGAGCGCCGCATGTCGCACATACAGTCGGGGCGTTGACCTAAGGAACCCTAAATAAGAAACGAGACCGACTTTCCCCTAAGTAAGACTTCTATTTCCAATGGAAAACCCAAGGAAAACTGTCAAACGATCAAGGAACACCGAGCCCCTCCCCAACGAAAAAGGTTCTTTCTTCAGCGCCCCGACTGTATTGCGCAACGAGCCCGCCGCAGGTGCGTATCTTCGTCAAAGCCATGCGGGGGTCGCAGGCAGATCGAGGATCGGTCGTGGGGTGCTTCGCGGCGGCTCGCAGGCTGGTCGTGCCGACCAGCCATAACTGGGGGAGCTGTGGTCCTTACCCCCCCGGGGGAACCCATCGCATCGACGATCTCTCGAGAGGGGTGTCGAAATCGACGGGTCCCCCAGGGGGGTAAGGACCACAGCTCCCCCAGTTGTGGCTGGCCTGTCGTGGGCAGGTCGCGGGCGAGGATGAGGACAACACACACACACAACAAACGAACCACCAGCAGTGAGAATCCTCGCCGCGGAAGCCCACTCCAGGCACGCCCCCAGGGATGAAAGACCACTCTGCCCCCACACTCTGATACAAACACATACGCGCAGACATACACGTCTGATATGTGTACGTCTTTTCTTCGCCCGCTGAGAGGAAAGCATGACAAGGGACGAGCTGGATGTAGGAGAAGGGGGGAGGGGCAATGGCAACTTGGCCTGCCATCCCTCGCCTTCCTTGCCCGCCCAAGAAGGCAGGCCTCCTCCTCCTCGTACTCTCCTCCTCCTCCTCCTCCTCCTCCTCCTCCTCCTCCTCCTCGTCTTCCCCTCGAATGGAGAAACGTCGCGCAGAAAGAACTGCACACACGAAGCTGCTGCATGCATGAATTGCCATGCTTCAAGCAAGCGGTGAACCCGTGACTGGCCGACACGCGTTGCCCGCATGCATGTACATCCCTTTTTATTCGCACGCAACTATGTGCGCGCTGATGCGTGTACACCAACGGTGGCATGAATTCAGACGCGCATGAAGTGGAAGCGCGTCCAGATGTTTGGCTTATTCGAACGTTTGAGGCACACGTCACCCTGCACGGACGGCCATCCTACACACCAAGTTCGATGGACCGAAACTTTGACAGAAAGAGTGAGGACGAAGCCCCACAACATCTCTTTACATGTTGAACAGGGCTCTTTGCAAAGGACAACTTGTTGTTGGGCATCGCCCCAATTCCTCAGGTCGGACGAAACGGACGGACAGGAAGACTTTGGCGAATGAGCTGCACGCAGCTGGCTTTCCAGGCGCCTCCTGGCGCCGATGGCGGCCATGTCCCGAGGAAAAAGCCCAACGACGGGGCCGAAATCAGCTGCTTTCGGCTGTAGCCAACGATCGGACAGCACGCATATGCCCGCTTCGAACAGCGAGCGAGGGCCCCGCGCCAATGCCCAGAACGCCCACCGCAAACGGCTGACCGAAGCCCACCGGCTTGTTTTGAACCTCCTCTGAGAGCGACAAGAAATATTCTTGGGTCCAGGGCTGACGGGGACAACTATTCTTGGGCCCGTCCTCTGAGAGCGACACGACATATTCTTGGATCCGCCGTCTGAGAGCGACACGAAATGTTCTTGTACAGGGACAATCTCCCGCTGCAGTTGCTGAACGGGCAGAACAGAGCAACCTGCAACGCGTATGTCTCGGATAACCACGTTGTGTCTCGGTCCTCCTCACCCTCCCCATCCCCCCCCCCTCCTCCTCCTCCTCCCTCTCCTCCTCCCTCTCCTGCTCCCTCTCCTCCTCCTCCTCCTCCTCCTCCTCCTCCTCCTCCTCCTCCTCCTCCACGTCTTCCTCCTTCTCCTCCTCCTCCACGTCTTCCTCCTCCTCCTCATCCTCCTCCTCCTCCTCTTCCTCCTCTTCGTCTTCCTCCTTTTCCTCCTCCTCCCTCTCTTCTTCCTCTTCGCGGTCTCCGCCTACCTCTCCTCTTCCTTTCTCTTCAACCTCCTCTCCTAGTCCTCCTCCTCCTCTTCCACTCCCCTCGTCATTCCCCCAGCTCCTCTCCCCCTCCCCCCTCCCCCTCCCTCCACCAACCACACCTCGCTCCATCATCCTTTCCTCCTCCTCCTCCTCCTCCTCCTCCTCCTCCTCCTCTTCCTCATCCTGCTCCTCCTCCTCCGCCCAATCACTCCTCCGTCTCCCCTCCCCGAGCTCCCACGCTCCTCCTCGTCGTCCTCCTCCTCAGCCCCAAACTTCGCCGGCCAGCCACAAACCAGAAGGGGGAGTCAGCCCCAAGACGGAGGCACGGAGAGGCGAGAGAGGCGCGCGGGTCTCCCCAGCGAGCGTGACGATGACGACGTGGGCCAGCGTCACGGCCAGCCTGGGGCAGGCGAAGCAGCTTGACTCGCCGAGCGCGCTGCGCTACTCGCAAAAGTGCCGACTCGCAAACGTCCAAAAAAAAACCTGCCTGGTTTGACGTAATCTATCGTCGATTCCCCGCGGGAGATCCAGGCCATTTGCGAGTACAGGGCAGTTTTGAATGTAGGATGTTTAATACATGATGAATTCATGAAGGAATTAATGCATGAACGCATCGTTGTTTTTAGTACTAGATCCCTGCATTTTCACGCGGAGCATGTATTGAAAACGGCACTGTAGTAACTTTGCGACCAGTGCAACGAGCTCGTCGATTGACAGGCGAGCTGCACGCACTCGAGCACACATCGGGGGCGTCCACAAGGAGGGGCCCGAGGCACGCGCGCGGCCCTGGGGGGGGGAACCAAGGGACGTGTTGAGATAGAAGGAGTCCTCCTCCTCCTCCACCTCCTCCTCCTCCTCCTCCTTCTCCTTCTCCCCCTCCTCCCCCTCCTCATCCTCCCTCTCCCCCTCCCCCTCCCCCCCCTCCTCCTCCTCTTCCTCCTCCTCCACCTCCTCCCTTTCATCCTCCTCGCGAGGGGGGCGTTCGAGAGGGAGGCGTCCAAGAGGGTTGGACGCAAATCATGCCCCGAAGCACGTGCGCGGCCCAGGGGGGGACCAAAAGACGGGTTGACAGAAGAAGAGGGGCCATGACATCGGGGGAGATACCATGGTACGGGCCTAAGGCTTCCTCCCCAAAGTCATCCCCCCTCTTCGCAGCCGAAAAAGGGGTCGGGCAGGTCGGGCCATCGCTTAGGACCTAGTAGGCGCGATTGAAGGGCCATTGGGTCGTGTTAGGCCAAATGAGCCCCAACTGAGCGGAATTAGGCCGAAGCAGCCGTGGACCTACCAACGCCGAGCCTGATTTCACACTCCCAGGAGGTCTCAGAATGTGCTCGTGACAGACTGCACGATGGCCTCGAGACCTCGAGGGCACCCCTGCACGCCCCGTCGCCGAATGGTGCCGGGGACCTCGGAGACCTACGTCGCCCGAGCACCCTCGGACGACGACCCCTGCCGCAGAAGCCGGGCGCCCGCCTGAAGCCCCGGCGACTCGCACCGTCGCATCGGGGCGTCCAAAGAGTGGGGCGCGTCCGAGAGGGGGGCGCGCCACATGGCCCGAGGCACGTGCGCGGACGAGGGGGGGGGGCCAGGGAACGCAGCGAAATGAGAGGTGGGGGCCGTGCAAATGCTGGGACCTGGTTAGGACCCCCCGCTCCTCCTCCTCCTCCTCCTCCTCCTCCTCCTCCTCCTCCGCCTCCTCTTCCTCCTCCTCCGCCTCCTCCTCCTCCGCCTCCTCCTCCGCCTCCGCCTCCTCCTCCTCGTCCTCCTCCTCCTCCTCCTCCTCCTCCTCCTCCTCCTCCTGGACGCTCCCGATCGTATGGTTCCAGACCGCGCGGTGACCTCGGAATCCCTCGGGCCCCCAAAGAACTCACCGCACGGTCCGCCACCGCGCCGCACGGTCCTGGGGGCACTGGGGGCCCCGGTCGCCCGTGGCGTCCTCGGGGGACGACCCATGTCCCGAGGCCGCGCGGCGACCCCGAATCCCCACTGACCCACCACGCGGTGTGGTCACCACACCATCGGGGGCCCCCCGACCCTCAAACCCGGAGCTGGCACGGCCGAAAGGGTGCGGAGAAAAGGACTACGATGCCCAACAGCAAACGTGATCCCAAACCGTCAGCGGCCACTGTGGGTCAAGCGACCCTCAGCTCCAAGTGGGCCACATCCGTGGCGACACCAACAACTATCCCTGTCCCAAACGGACAGGAACTGCTGTCGGTATGTGAGCTAACTTTCTCCGTACAGGGCAGTGCTTTAATACATGGGATGTTTAAAAACATCGGATGTGTTAATACATGCTTAAGTTATGAATCAATGTGTGCATGAACTCGTCGTTGTTTTTAGTACTGAATCCCTGTATTGTTAATACATGATCCGCACGCGGAGCATGTATAAAAACGGCACTGTGCCCGCTTCGTTCGTGTTGACCATTAAAGAGCACCTCTTCGGGCTGGGATGAGGGGCCCTGTTATCCCAGGGCCCTCAACCCAAGAGGGCTCCAGGACGGCCCTCCATGACAGCACGAGAAGAGGCACAAGCATTAGCTGCTTGGCTGTTGCAGGATGTTGAGGTTCTCGCCTTGTCGGGTTTGCGACCGCCTGACGTGACCCCAAATCGTTCCAAAGCATATCCAAGTCATCCCGAAGAGGCGCCCAAGAGGCATCTCCTGGCGCCAGTATCGGCTCACCTTGGCCCCGTCTTGGGTCAGAGGGGGCATCGCCTCCTCCTTCGAAGCTCCTTGCAGCACGACGTTGGGTGTACCAGCGCGCTCGCCTCTCTCTCCTGCTCTCTTTCTACCTTTCTCTCTCTCTCTTTCTTTCTCCTCTATTTCTTGCTGTATGTCTCTCTCTCTCTCTTTGTATTCTCTCTCTCTCTCTATCTCTCTGTTTCTCTGTTATGCTGAAGGTGCATGCCTCACATGAAATCCGCCACGGCGCCCATGGCACGAAGTGGAGTGCCCCAAGGCAACTGTGCTACTGCAGCCAAAACTCTAAATTGTTCATGGTCTGGACACCAGGTTTCCAGGGCGCTCTCAAGCGGGGCTGGGCGCTACTGGGCTGTTTCGCGTGGGCTTCTGGGACGTTGACCCCCAAGAAAATCACCCGGAACAAACCACTGAATTCTCCAGGAGCGCCCCGGAGGGTCCACGACTGCCCCGAAATGGCGCCAACAGGTTGCCCTGACTGCCGATGATACCCTCCGCAAGCCCTGACTGCCAGATTGCCAAAGACGCCTCCAAGACGCCCCCAAAGGCCTTCGAAAGCACTCCCCGCAGAGCCCCAAGAGGCGAACAGCATGCATTTTCTAGAGGCTCTGGGAGGACTTGGGCGTTCTCGCCTTCCCGACGCTCCAAGACGGCACAAGAGGCCCCCGAACTCGCCCCGAGACAGCCCACGAGGCCTCCACGACGAAGGCCCCAAACCAGCCAAAAAGGCACCAAAAGGGTCCAAAAGGGGCCCCAGGCGGCCCAAGGAGCATCCAGGACGGCTCCAAGGGAGGGCCCTGACGGGGGGCCCGAACGGACGTGTCTCTAAAGGACCCCCTCCGCTTTTTGAGCACATCCAATGCGTCTCCAGGAACGCAGCCCGGAACGCACGGAGGCGGCATCCAAGCCTACGCAGCGACGGCAAGTGTGGTCACAATTACAAGCCTGCCGCCGCTTGGCGAGCCAAGGTAAAAAAAACCCAGTGGAGAGGCGCAATCATGGCGGAGGGCAAGCCACGGGCGCACGTTGAGCCTGACTGGCAATAAAAAACGAAAACGTCGATACAGAAACGCGCAAGCACCCCCATGTCTCTATAGGTTCCCCCCCCGTTCTTCAGCACAGCGAGTGCGCGTCTCGAGGGCGCGGCCCGGGACGCAGGGAGGCGACGGCCAAGCCCACGCAGCGCGTGGCAAGTGCGATCACAATTACCAGCCTGCCGCCGCTAGTCGGGTCAAGGCAGCAAGCTCCCCAAATCGCTTCAGCATCAGAGGTGCGCTCTCTCTCTTCGGTGGCAGCAGCGACGCGTGCGGCGGCGAGATCTTGGCAGAAGCCTTTGGCGTATGACTCGGCGACCTTTTGCCACGGCGCTCGGCGTTTTGGATGAGGCCCAGAAAGCTGAGGGCGAGGGCGACCAGAAGAGCTGCAACGTTTCCTGCCGCAGCAACGTCTACCTCGAAGATCTTGCACTAAACTCTATGGCGCGTTCCCAGATAAGAAATGAGTCCGCTTTCGCCAGGCCGCGCTGTAGCTACAAAAGCCGAGGGTCACTTAGACGGCGTCTGCGGCAGCTGCCCGCCGCCGCAAAGCTTGTTTTTGTTTCGCATCACGCTGCTGCGCGGGTTCCCCGAGAACCGCCGTATGGGGCAACGGCCGAAGATGTGAATTAAGCGAAGAGTAACTCCCATCAATGTGTTGCCATGCCGCAGCGCGGAATGGTCTTCTTCAGTGAATAGACCTCTGTCTCGAACACCCCGCGGCGCGGCGTAAAAGAGGTTATAATGAGACGTGCCCCCCTGCGCGCGCTTGAGAGACTGGCGCAACCGGTCACCAGCGGCTCGGAATAGATGAGCCCTTCGCTAGCGTCTACTTCGATTCGGCGAAGCACAGCTTGATCGGCCAAATCCGGATGCTCGCCATACCTGAGATCCCCACGTCTGGCCGCGAGGCCGCGGTGGGCGATGAACCGGCCGACCCCGTCCAACTCCGCGGCGCAAATCCGCCAAGCACGGCCGCGCTGTCACAGAGACGCGAAGGGCTGGGCGGCAACGCGGCCGAAGAAGAGCGCCTCGGGCTGCTCGTCGGCCTTCTTGAACTGCGCGGCCCGCCGCGGCTTGAACTGCGCGGCCGACTGGTTGCGTTCTCGTGGCGTCTCCAGGAAGACTCGCGCTGACATCTGCCCCTCTTCGTGAGCTCGAGGTCGCGATGGCGGCCTGGAGGCTCAGTGGCGCCCCCGAGTGCCTGCGCCGGTATAGCGCTTGCGCGTTGAATTGCAACCTTTCGCGCGCCCCGTTGAACTCGGCCACCGGCTCCGGGAGGGCGCGGGGGGGCAGCGGCGACGCGGAGGGCGCAGCGGCGACGGCGGAGATCGCCGTGGGCAGCCGCGGGCAGAGCTCATATTGGTCAGGCTGATGGCCGACCCCATCGCCCTGCATCTGGTTGTTGCGCGCGGCGGCCAGGCTGCCGGAGAACAGGGTCGCTGCGCGAGTCTCGGCGCAGGATGGTCAAAAGCACGCCGGGCCCGTGACGGGTCGCAACCGCCCAGGCAACGCGCGGCCCCATCAGCCAGAAACTGCGGCAACACAGGTCCCAGATCACGGCAAACCACTTCGCCCTCACTACTGGGTTGCGCGACCGTCGTCCACAGCGGCGGCGCCAGCCCGTCAAGCGACGCCAGGCCCAGGGGAGTCGCGGGCCCCCGAGCTTCTCGCGCCGCCGCTGCAAGTAAGTGCAGCGGGGCTGACAGCGGCGCATCTCCGCTCCACCCCGCTGTCCGCGACGAGCTGGCGCCCGCTGGAGGCCTCCGCGAAATCCCCTTCGTGACATGCCTGACCGCCGAGCGCTCCAACGGGGTGAACCCCGCTAGTCGGGGAAGCACGGGCGCGCGCTACCGCGCCTGCCCGATGTTTGGCTGTGCGCCGCAGCTGGCGGGCCCGGGAAATGCTCCGGTCGTCCTCCAGCTCGGCGGGGGCGTCACTCTCGCAATTAGCGTGCTCCGCCGCGCCGCCGATCGTCTTCGGGCCATCGCGGCTGTCCGCTGGCCGCGAGGGCGGCGCGCCGAGGAGAGCCCCTGGGCCCCGAGCGGCGGGTCTGCCGCTGAGGGCGGCGCAGCCGGCGACGAGGCCAGCGAGCGCTCGGCAGGTTGCGCGGTTCCGCCCCGCGCGGGCCCGCCGCCGTCGGCCTCCGCGGCGCTGGCGACCGGCGTCGGCTCCTCGAGGGCCCTGGCCGCTGGAAGGAGCAGGGCGGACCCAACAGGAGCCCCGCTCCGAGCCGCAGATGGCGCGCGCGAGGGCGGTGGCTCGGGCGTCGAGGTGCCGCCAGGGCGCCGCTCGAGTGGTGGGGCACCTGCTGGGGCTCGTGCTGATGCCGTGCTGCTGGCTGCTCTGTGGGCGCTGCTGGGCTGGTGTTCCAAGCTGCTCGGGCTGTGTTGCTGCTGTCAGGTTCGCTCATCCTGCAAGTGTCGCCGTTGCTGATTATCGCATTGCTGTGACTGCTCTGCTCCGCTTCTACACATCTGGGATAATCGTCATCGTTTTGCCGTGTTCTATCATGTTGTACTTTGTGATGTTGAAACATACGATTTACTGCGCTGATGCCCTCATAGGGCGAGTCGTCCCAGGAGTTTGTTGACCAAGGCCTTAGATGGGGCCATAATGCGGGCCGATGAGCCCGAAGAGCCTGGCGCCCTCATCACTCCGGTTGAGCGCGCCCGGGGCCCATCTGCTGCGCGGGCGTTGGTTCAGAGAGAAGCAGCAGAGGGCGACAGCCCGACGAATGCAGGCAAAGGCAATGAAGCGTTTCTCCCCCCGCCTCGAAACACGACGCGGCAGGCAAGCTATCGTTCATGACAAATACATGCTGCCCAAAGCTCGGGGGCAGGCCGCGCTGCATCTCAACCGCGCGCAGGAGGGCGCGTGACTCGTGGACCAAAAAGTCACCCGCTGCATTCAGCCACCCTGCGCGTTGTATTCGGGTATCTTCTCGAAGGGCGGGCCCGCCCCCCGCTCGACCTGAGGTGCGATGTTGTTGGCCTCTTCCAGCTTCGACGCCGCCTGCAGGGCGGCGTCGCTGGTCATCTCGATGCCCTTAAGGAAGTGGGCCCTGGCCGAGCTGCCGCCGAGGCGCTAAGAGGCGGGGGCTTTCCTGGGCGCGCCCGATCTCCTCCACCGCGCTCTGATCGGAAAAGGAGGCGCTCACCGCGCAGCCGTGCGTCCGAGGCGTCCGACCAACAAGACTAGCTGGCTCCGCGGCAGCCGCGGCCGTGCCCTGGCCGCCGGCGCATCGACCGCGGCGCCCGCGGCGCCCACCACCAGGGCCTCGACTGCACGTGAGAGCGACCTTCGCTAGAGTGGCCTTTAGTGCTGGCCCCAAGGCGGTCGGTTGGTTATTCTTCTGGCATGGGCTTGACCTCGCGTCGGCACTCGCATCGCGCGATTGCGCGACATTCTGAGCGAACCAGATTTGCCCCCCCCCCCCCCCCCCCCCCCTCCCAATCGACAGCAAAGCATGCGCCGGCGGGGGGCTGGTCGACTAGACGGCGCGTTTTCCGCCCCAGGACCTTTCCCGAATCCCAGCCCAAATCCCCATTCGGACCGTCTGAATCTATCTGGACACTCCTGGATGTCATTGAACTTTAAATATAGTTGAATATGATTGAATGTGTTTGAGCTTCTTTTTTGAACAAGTGGGGATCTATACTATAGCAAGCTCCCCAAATATATTCAAACTTATTCCAGGCCCGCGTATGGGGCTGGTTTTGGCCATGGCGCCGGACCTGGCCAAACGTCATTGTTATGCGGTCTGGCGGTGCCCGACCTGATCGTGGTGGCCCCTGGCAGCGTCTGCTTTCGCAGCGCCTTCGAAATGCCATTCGGACGTTCGATGCGGGCAAGATTTATGTCCATATCCAGTGCCTCTTGGAGTCTTTCGGAAGCGGCGCCACAAGGCCGAGGCGCACTGGGCATGGATAAAAATCGAGCCTCTAGGGGGGAAATTTATCCATATCCAGTGCGCCTCGGGTTTCTTGGGCAGGGAGCCCGAAACTCCATGCTGCAGTGGATATGGACAGAAGTATTGCCCGCATTCGAACCCCATTGGCGGAATTCCGCGGCTGCCAGCTGGCGCAAAGAAATCCTCCCAGTGGCGTCCCGCCGATCGCTTGCAGCGCCGGGGAAGGGGGAGGAGGGGGAGAAGAGGAGGGAGAGAAGGGGGAGAGGGGGAGGGGGAGGGGCAGGGGCAGGGGGAGGAGGAAGAGAAGGAAGAGGAGGAGTAGGAGTAGAAGGAGGAGGAGGAGGAGGAGGCACGCGAGCCACGAGCTGCCGCATCGCAGGCAGCAGCACCGGCTTGCGCGGCTGCGTTGGAACGCCACGGGCGCCCTTGAAGCCGCGCGCCAAAGTCCACTCCGGCCTCGGGGCACTCCTACGTGCAGTCGGGGGTTGAGGGTCGCGCTCGCGCCAGGGGCCTTCAATAATATCAACTCGAAACAAGGGTTTCTCGGAGCGTGGTCCGATGCGCAGGACCTTTGGGATCTCTGGAGCGTGGGCTCTGCGAGCCTCGAAACCTTTCTCGCTCGGATGCACGCAAGCGGGCGATGTCGCCAAACAGCTCAAGGGCCCTCCGAAGCCCAGACGGCAGCGGAGGCAGCGGGCGAGAGGGAGCGAACGGGAGCAGGCACGGGCAACCAGTGCACATGAGACGTGAGAGAGGGGATTGGGGCAATGATAAACGTGAGCGATACTGCACTCACTATCTTTACTGTTGCCCAAAATCTCCCGAACAGACGTACGAATTAAACTGCTTCCGAAGCTCGGATTCACACGATAGATTACGCAGCAATTGTACGGGCAGGCTTTCGCGCGGCGGCGAAACACGGGAAACGTCAATGTGGAAATGAAACGTGACATCTCAAACGTGTCACCTAGCCTAATGAAACAGAAAATGAAGCCGTTCACTCACGAGGGTAATCCGCTATCCGTCCGGAGACTCAGTTGATTATTCGCCAGAATCTCTCGTAACTGACTCGGAGGTTTTACCTTGGCCAAATGATCCGCAACTCGCTTATCGGTCGGCACCCAAAACACCGTAGACTTCGGATTCTCGTCATCAAATTCTTCGGCAACATGTGCTACCGCAGCAATGTCTATACTCAAACGCCGTTCCAGCGTTGTAGATGGGGTCCCTTCTTTAGTTAGAATGTCATACAAAGACTTGCAGTCCGTTGCCACCTTAATCGGCATGAAGAAACTCGGGAGCTTACCTGAAACTCCCGGCTTGAAGTCTCGAAACAAAGCCTCGGCAAACAAATGACGTAGGAAATAAGCTGTGTCCACACCAGCATCCATTGCCATTGCTTCGGCGGCCAAGGTACTTCGAACTACTCGACGAATACGATGTGAACGCCAATCAAGGAGAGTAGCCGCTCCACCCTTGGAAGTCAAACTATCTTGATCTGACAAGAAAACCATGAAACCGGCTTGACTTTGATTCTCCTGAGCGTTAACCCATGCAGCATCAGTAAATGTAATGAGAACGCTTCTCGTAAAATCCAGCGGCGCAACAAATAGTCCAACATCTTGGGAATCTCGTGCCTCGCGTAGGATACGATTGATAGCCATCAAATTGGAAATCTTCGGGTTCGATCCTTGTCCAAGAGAAGTCGCAGCAGCTAGATCCGGCCTCGTCGGACCAACCAACATTGACAAGATCCTGCACCACTCGCGAAATTGGTCCTCTCCTCGACGGTGAGCTCGGCCTCAGGCGTCGCAGATCGCCATCGCGGCAGTGGCGCCGGCACGCATTGACTACAGAACTCCTTCTGGTTGATGAAAACCGTGCCGTTCTCATTCTTACTAAGATGCTTGCCGCAGTAGGTCAGCTTGTTGCCCCACCATTTGCCAAAAGTGAACCTCTGGCGGATGGTTTCCGAGAGCTTGAAACCTTCTCGAGCATCTGCGCCTCCGATGAGGTCGTCCACGTGGATGCCGATAATCATGATAATGCGACATGACTTGTTGTGGAAACAGAATAGAGCCTTGTCCAGCAGGCACTGCATGCCACCGATGTGCATAAGAAAGTCACGAAGTTCTCGCCACCACAGGCGAGGGCTATTAACGAAGACATAGATGGCACGTCGTACAAGTAGAAGAGCACCGCGTTGAACACCTGGAAGTCCTTCAGAAGGTTGTCGAAGGTAGATCGGCTTGTCGCGCTGGGCCTTGGTCTGGTCGGCTTGTAGGAAGGCTGTAGTAACGTCGCCTCCGAACAAGTTGAAGTCCCAGCTCGAGATCGTCTGCAGCAAGATGTAGAAACCAGCTCTCGTAAGTGTTGGTGCGTCACGTCTGAGAAACATGATGTCGGGGTCGTTGTAGCCGGTGCCCACGATTCTCGCTTTGGCGTCGATCTCGGAAACTCCACGTCCGGCATTCTTGTCGCGGTAGCAGACTCTTGGTGGTATAATGCGTTTCTTCTTCTCGGGGTCGCTCTCGATAGACTTGGACGTCTTCAGATCCAAGACCTCCACGGCTGAAAAACGTTGCCAAGATGACCATTCACGGGCCAGAGCTTCCGGAATAGAGGTAGCTGATCTGCAGGGATCTGCGAGTAAGGGATCTCACGAATGAGCGCCTTCTGGTCCTTCTTGGTCATAGTGAAGCTGCCGTTGTTGTTGAGGTAGACCTCGTAAGCTGGCGACTCGAGAAGAGTATACTGCTCGCGCATGTAGATCGGAATGGCAGAGTTCTGCCCAGTGCCGTTGAAGCAAACTTAGGTCGCACCTGGCGCCTGTGAAGTAGGCGGTGTAATTGGCGTCTCTGGTTCCGCAAAGCGAGGTCGATGGGCAGCTCGAGTATCTCCTACAGCGTCTTCAGGTAGTGGCCGAACAGCTGGCAATATGCTGTCCGTCATGTTGTCCCCGGAGCCGCAGGCCTCGGTTAGCTGTAGTGGTTCAGCCGGTGGCTGAGCAGGAGGTGGTAGAAGTCCTCGAACGCGTTCACGTCCTCCTTCATCTCGTAGAGCGGCGGCTAGATCAGACACGATCACATCGTTCGGGTCGATCTCGGCAATTGGCGCCGCACGTTCGTCGTGAAATCGTTCGGGTGGTGCTTGGGTAGCCTTGCGTAGCTCAGTCAAGTCCTCCTCATCAGGTATCCACACTTCGGTACCATGTGCTTCTCGAAGTTGTTCTTTTGAAACCAAGATCGGATGTCCTGAAGACTGTACCCAAACATTGTTGTCATCGGCGCCGCCACTACCACCAGGGCCAACCACAGTAGCCACAATGGACCTTGCTGGGTATTGCTTGCCCTTCTTATTCTTCGCCTGACGCCAGAAGGCCACTCGATCTCCCGGTGCGTTGTCTCCTCGGTAAGGTCGGTTAACTCGAAGCATCGCGCGCTTGAGAGACTCGGACCTGTCGTACTCGGTGAAGGCCATGTCTGCGAGTGCTCGTACTCGGGCTCGTTTAGCAAGCTCGGCATCTGCGGTCATGGCGCTGTGTACGACGGCAGAGTTAGCTGGGTCGGTGATGCTGTCGGGGATCCTCGGGTCCTTACCGAAAGTCCACTGATACGGTGAAGCACCGCATTGTCGAACACGAGAATTGCGAGACTGGTTGATCGCAGGTGCCATCAGCTTCATGTCCTCAACTCCGGCAAGCTGCATCGTATCAATCACCTTCTTGGCCATGTGCTTCCAGAGTGTGATGTTAGCCTCGACTCGCCCTGACTGCCAGCGAGCTTCAGCTGGGGGCTTCTCGACGCGAACGTCGCGAGCCTCAAGATGTTCAACGAAAGCGGCCTGAAAAGCTCCATCACGATCGCACACCACATGATCTCGATAACCAGCCCAAGATAACCAAGCCAAATTGAACATCTCCAACACCTGAGTAGGATCACGAGTCGGACAATGAACCACCACCATCAGTAAATCTGACATCTCCAAAATTGCCAAGAACTGATGTGTCGTAAGAGCAGAGTCAGGTAGGTAAAAGAAATGCAAGCCAACTCGAGCATTGAACGAACCCATAGATGGAATCTTGGAAGGTCGTGGGCGTCGTGGTTTGACATTTCGTAAACATGAACTGCATCGCAGACGTCGGCTGGGATCGATTGCAACCTGGCTCGCTTCGCTCGCGTTCAGGAACCTCGTGAAATCAGCCTGCAGCGGTGGCTCAAGTTCTGGTGCATCCTAGCAACGATGGGGGCGGCGCGCTTCTCCTCCGGCGTGAGCGGGGGTCCAGCGATACAAATCTCGTCGCCGGCACGTTGTTGAACAGGCTGAGGCTGAAGTTCGTCTGGCTGTGGTTCGTCGGGTACTGGAACTGGCTGTCGTGATTCGCCTTCGACTGGTGGTCGAGGTGGTGCTGGTACTTCGCCAACTAGAACACGTCCGATAATGAACAACCCGTATCGTACTGGGTCTTGAAATCGTTCTCGTGGTGCGTAGGCCTCTGGGACGTACTCATGCTCGACGATGATGCGATTATCTTCGAGTAGAAGAACGGAACATCTATGAACGTCTGGACCATACTCAGGTTTAAAACGCTTCGCCTTCGGCTGGAAGGCGGCCTGCATGTACAAGATCTGCCAGGGAACCAACTCGGACACCTGCCTCCGCATCTATGAGTCCTGCGCCACCTGAGCTGAGGGGGCGTTCCTTCGACTCATGCCATCGACGACCGATTGCGTGATGTTCTTCCACTTTGTTTCGTCCATGCCGGGAGCCGAATAGCAGACGTGGTGCACAGTAGGAGCTGGAGCGTCGTAGGAGACGGGGAAATAACTGCACAGGTAGATACCGTGTCCGAACTCCTCGCTCTCGATGACCCTGGTGAGACCTCGGCAGATGGCGTCTGCTAGCTGCCAGGTGTAGACCTGTGAGAGCTTGGCGTTGCCATTAGGTCCACCTCCTTGCATTCATGTGGATGGCTGTGGTCGCAGTGTCGGTCGAGCTCTTGAATGAGAAGTGGATGCGTACCCAACCAACGAACCAACTTCTGCATGGGGAGTCCCTGGTTGCCGACCATGCCGAACATGCACATATTAGAGGTGCACTCGTAGTTGTCCTGCCCGAGCTCGACGATTGCCTCCTCGCGCCACGAGTCGGCAGTAGCGGGATTCTCGAGCAGGGCGCGGTTGCCGTAGTCCTTCTGCTTGTCGAAGATGTCCTTCGTGAAGGTGATGAAGCACCGCTCCTCATCGCGTAGGTCCTCCAGCACCTCGGGCATCTCCTTGTAGTTGACGTTGCGGTTGAGCAGCGACCAGAGTGCACGCGGACGCTGGATGATGACCAAGCGCGGCCGCCACCTGTCGATCGTATCGAGCACTTCCTTCCTGGCCTTCTGCTTCTTCAAGTCCTGACCGAACAGCTTGTCCACCGGTTGTAGAGCTCGCATGCCCCAGCCGTTGGCGCGGTCGGCGGCATGCAGGGCGATGCCGTACTCGCCCGCGAAGATCTCGTAGATGTCGAAGCCGCGTCGCTGGCGTCGTGGAAAACGGCTCTTCTGCATTCGTCTCTCATAGACGCGCTTCTCGAGCTGCAAGTTGTTGCGGGCGGACTTGGCCATGGCGTAGTACCTCTTCGCCTGCCCTGTCGTTAATTAGCTTCCGCCTGAGGTGGTCGTTCCCAGCTCGAGTCCTGCTCCTCGTCCATCGCCCCCGCGCTTGGTGACCTCCTCCTTCGTAGACTCGATGATCTTCGTGTCGCATGTGGGCGCCCAGGCCGGTCTTCGCTGAGCCGACGAGGAAGGCGGCGCGCATGAACTGCTTACCGATGGATTGATGCAATCGATCGTTGCGCCTGGAGTGTTTCGCGTCCCGTGGAGATTCCAAAAGATCACATCCGCCGTCCTGATCTGGTACTTCTCGCCCTTCCAGACCGCCCCACAATAGAGGCACTCTTTGAACCTCCCGGCTGGTCTGTGCACTCGTGCCCCCCGTTGGTAGGATGGCGCCGCGTCTTGTTCAGATCTGGGTAGCATGACATCCTCGTCCGTGATCCTGTCCTGGTATCGGGAATGAAGCTGCCCACGGTCTTGCCCTGACACAGAATCTGCATCGCTGGAAACTGTCTGCTGAGAAAGCTGTCGATCACTTTGTACCTTTGATTCCTGTCGAACATTCTGATGACCACAAACACTGCCTGAATGAGAAACGCCCATCGTGCCCGCAGGTCTTCGGTGGTGACCTTGGGAGTCCGTGGCATACACGGTCTCTGGATATGGAGAATGGAGATCGTTTGAGGCTGTCCTCATAGAATGACTTGGCGCCGAAATGGCTCTGGTATCGATCGTGTAGTTTGCTTCAGATGAGAACGGAACATGTCGATGGATCTCCGTGTCACTGTTTCGTTCCTCGCCGTCATTCTCCTGACGTATTTTCGTAGATCGCCCCGGGCCCGGGCCCCAATCGTGATCTCGGAAATACTCATAGAACTTGTCGATCGAATCGGGGACGTTTCGACGTATCTGAGGTACTGCTCGATCGGGTTCGGGCTTGCGGTGTCGTGGTTCTCGGTGCTGTCGTTCGACTCGGTCGGAATAATGTACGTCGTGGTGTTCTCGGTCGGCTCGATCGGAATGATGTACTTCGTGCTGGTCTCGGTTGTCTCGGTCGGTGACGTGAGCTGACCGACGATCGCAGAGAGATAGTGAGATGTGATTCGACTCAGGCTGCGCTCGCACACCGAAGCTGTATATGTATCAATATCAAAGCCTGCGTCGACTGGAAAACCTGCAACTGGCCAGTCGTCGATCCGAACTGCGAGATGTCCACTCTTAGACATCACGAGCTGTACGTTTGGAAGCTGAGCAGCCAGAAAATGGACTCGAGAACCAGCGAGGTCGATCACACAACCAAGATCTGTCATCAAGTCTCTTCCGCCCAGGAAAGGTAAACGAGCCGTCGCCACGTCGTCAATCGTTGAAGCGTGCAAAACCATCGCACGTCCGTGAACTCCGACTGGTATTGACCAACGTTCTGTACTCGTCATCGGATCGCCAAGACCGAAGCGACGCTGTCCACGTTCGGGTTGAGAGCATACCTGTAGACCCTGTCGGTCTAGATAACGTTCTTGAAATAGTCGAAGCCCTCGTAGTCCAGCGACCGTCGTCTGGCACGCAGTGTCGAGCACCAGAAGGTTGGCGTCGCTGTCGATGTTCACCGTGCTGAAAACGTCCTTCACCATCGTCATCATGTAGATCGAGCGCTCCTTGTGGAAGCTCTTCGTATTGAGCCTCGTCCTCTGGCCACCGTTGCCGTACGTCATCATGATATGTCGTGCGTGATCGGGCTCTTGGTGTTGTGTACTTGTCTCGTGAAGTCCGTATTCTCGGACAGCACCCTGACGTCGTGAACCGGCAACCTGAGGCGGCGTCGTACCGAGTGTCTCGTGGATATTGTTGGTCGCCGCTAGGACCTGATGTACATACTCAGATTCACAAACTGCGGGTAATCTGTTCGCACTGTAACCGTGTCTCGTCGAAGCCGAAGAAGCGCCTGAAGTCGTTCGCCCATCTTGATCGCGTTCGTGTTGACTGGCAGGCTGCTGATGGGCAGGTGGCCACCAGGCGTCGGAAGACTGTGATGCTTCGTTCGCACTCCGTGTAGCCGTCGTACCTGTTGATGTTCTCTTGGAGGCTGGCGCTCGGCACTGGCGGTCACCTGCCCAATGGCCGATCTCGCCACAAGCCGAGCAGTTCGTCACTTTCTTGAGGTCCTCCAACGACTTGCCACGTCGTGCCTTGCCTCCGTCATTGCCCTTGCCCTTGCCGGAACGGTTCGGCTGGTAGCCCTTGCCGCGCTTGCCTTTGCCCTTGCTGCCCTTCGTGTTGTAATAACCTCGTGCTCTGTTGGCCTGATTGAGGCGATCATGAGCCTGCTTGAACGCGACGTGAGCAGCGTGGATCTCTCTGGCCAACGCCTCGGGCAGCTGCTCGCCCCAGAAGTCGCCGGAATCTTCCTCCCAGCTGTTGTCGTACGAGTCATCGTGTCCAAAATCTGCGTCGGTCACCTGCCAACCCTCATGATCGCGCTGGTAGTCGGGCTCGGTGACCTCCCTCTCGTACGTATCCTGGTTCGTAACGTGAGCACTGTACTGAGGTCTGCACTTGCGATATCCTTGAAACCTGTTGCGCGGCACCAGCGGCATGGGAAATAAAATGGCCGCTTGCTCCTTCAGAGGCTTCCATTCGAACTTCGAACCTGCTGCCATCAATAATGTGGCCTGTGTTTTGTGGCCCAGCTGCGAACTCTTCATGAACTGCCTAATGATAGTTGGATCTGGGATGGCCAAATCTACCGGCTTTGCCTGGAGCACTGCCTTGTCCACACGAGTGGCGAGCTGGAGTAAAGTCTCGCCTGGCTTAACGTGCTCCATGTGAAAGAAATCCGCCGACCCCTTGGGGATCATCGGCGTGTGAGATGCTTCCCCCTCCCCAAACCCCTCCCCCGGGAGCCCGGTCCGGTCGATTTGGAGGGGGGGGGGGGGTCCGGGACGAGCGGTTCACGGGGGGTCCGGGACGAGCGGTCCACGGGGCTTTTCCTGGCCCAAGAGGGCCTCAAGACGGGCCAAGAAGCCCCCAAGAGGCCTCCAAGACGGCCCACGAAGGCCCCGAGACGCCAAACGACCGCTCCAAGACGCCCAAGATGGCCCCAAGACGGGCCAAGAGGTCTCCAAGACGGCCCCCGAGGTCCCAAACAAGCCTCCCAAGAGGACCCCAAGAGTCTAAAATTGTTGATTTTCCATAGTGTTTTTCGATGTTTTTTGCTTTTCCGCCTTTTCGGCTTCCCGACGCTCCAAGACGGCCAAAGAGGCCCCAAAGAAAGCCCCAAGATGGCCCAAGAGGCCCCCAAGACGGCCTCCAGACGGCCCAAGACGGCCCCAACACGGCCCAAGAGGTCCCCAAGACGGCCCAAGAGGGCTCCAAGACGGCACCAAGAGGGGCCCAAGAGGGCGACCAAACATGTTGAAACTCTAGCTTTCTGCCCCCAGGAGCCCCAGGGGGCCCCAAGAGTGCCCCAAGAGGCCCCAAGAGGCCCTCACGAGGCCGCCCAGACGCCCCAAGGAACCCCCAAGAAGCACCCCAGAGGCTCCGAAACGGCCCCCAAGTGGCTCCAAAACTCGCTTTTTCACCCCTTCGCAGCTTCTACTACCCCCAGATTGGCATAAACAAGGGGTCGGCGGTGTGGCGTAAGCCTAAGAATCGTCCATTGCGGCGCCTATCTTGGCCGTCGGGCGTTGATCGAAATAGGCCAACCTGTCGAGTAAGAGTTCCATGCCGTTTGGAACTGCAAAAACTGTCGGGCTCTCGTCCTCTACGTGGTCGAAAGTTTTGTCTCTGAGCGCTGCGTGCAGTCTTGGTGCCATCTCCTCGGGGCCGACGATGTTCTTCGCAATCAAAACCCAGTTCTCGACCTGCGCCTTGTAGCGTCTGAATATCTTGGGATCCTCCATGTTACCGTCGAACTCCGGAGGCGGCGGTAGGTTACCACGAGGTCTGGAGCGAGGATCGTCGTGTGGATCGTCCTTTTCCTCGCTTGCCTCCTTTGGCCGAAAACTCTCCATCATCGTCGTCATTGCCCTCGTCTGCAGCAGCGCGGCCACCAGCTGGTGGCGCGTTGGGAGGCGTGCTCCTCCTCGACATGGCGGCACTTGTCCGTAGGAAAGTTGATCTGCGCTACCAATTCAATAGTATCAACTCGAAACAAGGGTTTCTCGGAGCGTGGTCCGATGCACAGGACCTTTGGGATCTCTGGAGTGTGGGCTCTGCGAGCCTCGAAACCTTTCTCGCTCGGATGCACACAAGCGGGCGCTGTCGCCAAACAGCTCAAGGGCCCTCCGAAGCCCAGACGGCAGCGGAGGCAGCGGGTGAGAGGGAGCGAACGGGAGCAGGCACGGGCAACCAGTGCACATGAGACGTGAGAGAGGGGATTGGGGCAATGATAAAAACGTGAGCGATATTGCAGGGCCATGGACAGGCCCCCGCTCACGCACTTGGAGCCCGGATGGCAATGGAAAACGGGAAGCGTCGAGGCAACAACGCGCAACCACTCCCGTCTCGAGCTCTCGGCCCCGCGAGACCCCCAGGAGGACACAAGAGGCCCCCAAGAGGCCGCCAAGAGCCCTCAAGAGGCCCCCAAGAAACACTAAGATGCCACCGAATAGACCTCCAGAGCCATCCCTGAGGACTCTCCTTGTGAGGTTTCTTTGGGCCGTTTTGGGGCGCTCTCGGGTCGTTTTGGGGGACGTGGGCCATCTTGGGGCTCTCGGCTCTCTTGGGAATCTGTTGGAGCCCTCAAGGGCCTCTCTTGGGCCGTCGTGGGGCCCACTGGTGGGGCCGCCTTAGAGCCCTGTTGGGCCGTCTTGGGGCAATCTTCGGGGCCTCTTGTGCCGTCTCGGGCTGTGAAGACGAAAGAAACAGATATGCTAAACATGCACGCCTTCCGAATGACGTCGACGACGCGTGCCTCTTAGGCACCCTCTTTGAAGCCTCATGGAGCGCCTTGCGGCCTCGTTGGCCGAGGCCGTGTTTGGCCCCCATTTGATCTCTCTCGGGTCGTCTTGAGGCCCCCTTATTTGGACGCCCGCACCGGGTACGGAAAGACTGGGTACAATGCCCAACAACAAATGTTGCCCCAAACCAACAGCGGCCGCTGCTGGGCAGGCGGCCTTCTGTCTCGAACGGACACAGGCCGCGGCGGCGTGGACAGCGAGTCCGGTTCTAAATGAACAGGAAGTGCTGCTGGGCATTGTGCCCATTCTTTCCGTACCCATTTCGGGCGTCCAGAACTTAGGCCTCCCCGAGGCCACCGTGGAGGCAGCCTGGGCGCTCCCGGGGCTGCCCTGGGCCGTCCGAGGGCCCTCCTGCGGCGCTCTCGGGCTCGACCGAGGGCCGCACGGGGCCGAAGCCCACCGAGACCTGTGCGCCTGGAGCTGGGCCTCCCGAGGCTCAACCCGTCCCTCCTCCCTCCTCCCTCCTCCCTCCTCCCTCCTCGCTCCCCCCTCCTCCCTCCTCCCCCTCCTCCCTCCTCCTCCTCCCTCCCTCCTCCCTCCTCCTCCTCCCTCCTCCCTCCTCCCTCCTCCTCCTCCCTCCTCCCTCCTCCCCCTCCTCCCTCCTCCCTCCTCCCTCCCTCCCTCCTCCTCCTCCCTCCTCCTCCTCCCCCCCTCCTCCCCCTCCTCCTCCTCCCTCCTCCTCTCCCTCCTCCTCCTCCTCCTCCTCCGCCTCCTCCTCCTCCCCCTGGTTTATTCGGCGGCGAGCGAGGGGGAGGAAGTGAGAAGGGGCGGGCCTTCTCAGAAGCCTCGGAAGTCCCCCGGCCACCTGAGAAGTTTTCCTAGCCTTCTCCGAAGACACAGACAGCTTCTCGGAAACCGCGGGGGCTTCTGAGAAGTCCCGCCGCCTTCTGAGAAGGCCTTCTCCTTCTCACTTCCCCCCCTCGCTCGCCGCCGAGTTATTCTTCCTGGCTAACAGATCGCGACGCTACACGCGCTTTCCGTCATCCGCCGCCCCCTGTTGATTTAACACAGGCGTGCCTGGCGTGCTGACTTTTTGGTTACTGTTGGTTCGTTTCGAAGCTCCCCCCCTGGGACTTCGGCCCATCCCACCGGCCACCTGGAAGGCACAGGCACCTCAACATGCACAAATGATCCTCCCAAGAAGGGCCCAAGATGGCCTCCAAGACGGCCAAGATGGCCTTAAAGACGGCCCATCCAAGTCCGCCCAAACAGTCAACAAGACAGACTAAGATGGCTCCAAGATGGCCCAAGACGTCCCAAGAGGCCCACAAGAGGCCCCCAAGACGGCCCAAGAAGCCTCCAAAAGGTCCTCCAGGAATGCCCGGAGATGCAATAATCATCGTTGTTCCTTAGGCGTGAGAAAGATTTTGCAAGCTGCTTCTTTTCGGCCTTCCGACGGCCCGAGACGGCCCAAGAGCCCCCAAAGATCGCCCCAAGATCGCCAAAGGACCCTCCAAGATGGCCCCACAACGGCCCAAGAGCCCCCCAACACTGCCCGAAGAGGACCCCAAGACGGCCCCAGGGGCCTCCAAAACGCCTAAGATGGTCTCCAAGACAGCCCAGAAGCACCCCAAGATGGCCCTAAGTCGAATCAGCGAGGCCCCCAAGACGGCATCCGTCGGCATCAGACGGGCCAGGAACGCCCTAAGACGGCCAAAGAGGCCCCAAAGAAACCCCCAAAAGCTCCCAAAAGCTCCCAAGGCCCAAGGAGGCCCCCAAGAGGCCTCCAAGAGGACCCCAGGAAGCTCCCAGGAAGCCCCAAGGTGCCCCAAGCGGCTTCCAAGATTCCCCACCCCGCTCCTCCTTTTCCTCCTCCTCCTCCTCCTCCTATTTTACGCTAGACCAGCCTAAGCGTGTAGCTGTGGCGTTTGCCCTCCTCCTCCTCCTCCTCCTTCTTCTTCTTCTTCCATCCCTGAGGGGACGATCCCCTGCGGAGCCCTCCCTTGCAAAGTCCCCGTACTCCAAGTCCATGTGCGGCCCCACCGCCACGCGGACACTATGGACGTGTCCGAGACCACGACCCCGCCAGCGCGCCCGCGCCAGAAGGCCGCCGCACGGCGGCAGCACCCCAGCCCAGCGCCTTCAGGGTCCCCCCTCGCGGTGCGGAGGCGCACCACAAGAGAGGAGGGTGCCTTCGACCAGCTCCCAAGCAGCGCCCTCGTCCGACGGCTCCTCTGGGTAGCGCTCGGGGGGCACAAGCATGGCCACGAGCATTGGGTCCGACGGCCACTGCGTGGAAGCCCCGCAGCTCAGCGCAGGCTGCGCCTCCAGGAAGGCCTCGCCCAGCAACTCGAGGAGGGGCCTCGGTAGCACCCAATTGCTCGGCTCGAGCGCCGCTGCAGGCCTCGCCACCAGGCCGCGCTGGTGCATGGCAGCCGAAAGGTGCGGGCAGTGCACGGCCAGGGCCTGGCCGAAGGTCGACTGCGAGCCTCCGAAGTCGGCCACATCGAAGGTAGTCGAAGTGGCCTCTGGGAGGGCCGCGAGCGCCTTCACCGACTCCAGCTGTCAGATCGTCGCCGCGCGGTTGGCCACGCAAGCCTGGTGCACCAGTACTCCAGCCGCCCCCACCGCCGCTGCTGCAGCTAGGAAGAGTATGCCAGCTCTGATGCCACCATTCTCTTGCCGCAGCGCCTTCACCCAGAACCTGTTCGACAGATCTGCGCCCCACACTTGCTCGCGCGGGCGCACAGGCGAGCCCTGCGAGCCAACGACGTTCACCATCGCTGTCCACGATGATGTCGGCGGTGTGACAAGAACTCCAAGAATGGCACCTGACTGAATCATTGTGGTGATATTGTCTAGGCATGTCGAATCTTCCAGTTTCGAGGTCATTGATGGTTCACTGCAATCAATATACAAAACAACACAGTTGAAAAATCGCGTGGCGCAGCCCATAATACTACTGAAATCGTCGTCAACTCTGGGTCCCCAGCCAAGATGCAACACATACGATTGCCGATGAGCGCACACTGCAGGTGCTGGTGGCAGCGTTGGGTCTGGGACCCACTCCACGCACGGCGGCATCGGGCGCTCGTCAACGACGGCAGCCTGCCTTTTGCCAGGCAAAGCTGGTCGCGATGGCGCAGTCGCCCGAAGCCCACACTTGCGTTTGCCCACGGCCGTCTGCTGATCCAGACGCTGCCATGCTGCAACTGCCTCGTCGTCCAGGGGCGCAGTAGATGCCATAATGTGGCCAAGACATGCTCCTGTCGGGCGCCTGAGATGCCTTAGCAACCCTGATCGGTCAGAGAAGGTGGCACCGCAACATAGGCAATCAACACCGTCTGCAAAGTACTGCGCGGTATCCTTTGGCTGGTGCACTCGAGTCCAGTGACCTCGATACCCAGCCACTGTGTGGAACGCCTGATCGCACTCGTAGCAAAAGAAACTTGTTACTGGATGTCCGTTATCGCCACTTGAGATCAGACCAGGGTGTGCCAGCGAAATCTTCCGTTACATGAACGAGTCCTTGTGCTGATCCATTCGCTGCGCTGAGAAACTCATCCAGGCTTTCCGCAAGTGCCTATGAAAAACTCTCAGATCCTTCGCAACATATCTCATCCAAGAGGCGATACCTGGAATACTCCTGGGGCAGTCGTCGGGAGCATCGTGACAATACCTTTTGAGCCAAAGAAAATCTTCCACCACCAGTGATGCCCATGACGATGAAGTGCCCAGCGTAGCATCCAGGATCAATCGCAATGTAGGACATCCTGAATGCACCAGCCGAGCCACGTAACGTAGCCGTCGGAAACGCAATACATCACAAAACTCCATCCTGTTGGTTATAACCAATACTTCTGAATCTGTGGTACGACTGACGGTGAGCGAACTGTGCAGTTTCTTGGTGCCCACGCGGTACCCTGATAGCAGCGCGTGGTTCAACTGTCCCAAGAGGCCGATACCACGGCCGTACAAGAGGCCGAAATCTTGTCCCATGTCTCCTCCTCCTCCTCATCCTCCTCCTCCTGATCTTGCCCGTCATCCCCCTCAAGGTGTTTCCCGAAGAGTTTTCAGAGCGGCTGGGGGGAATTCGCCGGCCCAACGGGCCAGAGGCGTGCTAAGATCTCCGGTAACTGGTTAACAGTATTTCTGACTCGCGCGCGCGGAGCGGCCCCTGGGGCCCCCGGACGAAAAGTACCCCGGCAGAAGCCCGGGAGAAGCCCTCAGAGCACTCCAGGGGAGGGCCACTTTCGACACCCCTCACGAGGATCGTGGCCTCCGAGGGGTAGAGCCGCAATCGACTACCTCCCCTCCCGCCCCGAAAGGCCCCCAAAAGCCCCCCAAGAGGTCCTGGGGGCCCTCAAGACGCCGCCAAGGAGACCGAAGAGACTCCCAAGAGGTCCCCAAGATGCCCCCAAGAGGCCCTAAAGAGGGCTCCAGGGCCGGCGGAATGAGCCAAGCGATTCAATAATTAGATAGTCAGATAGCTTGAGCCGTCCTGGAGCCAAACGTTTGACCACGAAGACGCTTCCCAAGCAGGCAAGAAGCGGCGGTAATTCGTCGTAGGCTTCTTCGATACTCGCATCCGGTTTCGCCCTCACACGAAGACAATATTTACGATCACACTATTCCCCTGGCTGTGTAACCCTGACACCCGTGCTGTGGAGACAGCGGCGCGAGGAAGGCGGGGGGGGCACAGGGAGGGAGAAGGCCAGAAGGAGGGAGAGCGAAGAAGAAGGGAAGGATTAGATAGAGGAATACACAACTTCATAGACGCAAGCTTTCGGAGGTCCGCGCGAACTTCTTGGATCGGCGCTGGACCCCCCTTCCTCGCGCTCGGAGCGCGCCAGGGGCGATACCCGAGGCGCCGCCAGTGGACCCAACGCCAGTCCAAGAGTTACGCGCGGACTTCCGACGGTTGATTTTGTTTGATGGTTAGTCTTCGAGATGAAGGACTGGCCATCGCGCGGACGTCCGTTCCCTGTTTTTTTCGCCAAATGATCAAGGATGCTCCTCGAGGGCCCTCGCCGAAGGAAACATGCACACGTCCGAGCGATGCCAAGAGGACACGTCCGAGCGATGCCAAGAGGAAGGGGGGACAGGGGGAGGAGGGGACGGAAGGGCGGGCCGACCAAAGACCAGCGCGGCCGCGAGAGCGAAGGCGGGCCGAGCCGCCTCAGTAATGCCGCCGCTTGGCTGGCGTGCTCCGCCAAGGCCGCCCTCATCGTCACGTGAGGCGTGCCCTGGGCGATGCACCCGAAGACCACACTGCGATCATCCCTCGCCTTCTTCACCATCTACGCACCACCGCAACGTTGCGTACTCCTCAGGTTCCTCCTTTGTACCCTCCTCCTCCTCCTCCTCCTCCTCCTCCTCCTCCCTCCTAATCGTTCTCCTCCTCATCATTATTGCCATCCTCGTTGTCACAACTTCCTTCACCTTGAATCTGCCTCGGGCGTTGTTTCAACATTTTCGGCTCGACGTCTTTGACATCATGTTGTATCTCCTGCATGTCTCAACGAGGAAAAAGACAACTCTAAACAACACATGCTGTCTGGTTTCTGCTGCGTTCGAATATGTTCTTCCTTTTCAATCGAAGGAGCCCGCAACGCTTACGGGACATGGGCATCCAAACTTGTTTCGCACTGGTGTCAGACTGGTGTCAGACCTATGGTTTGCCGTTGTCAGCTCTGCACACGGAGAGTCTATGGATCGATGGCTGTTGAGCCGCGACGAGAAACGCTAAAACAACGAGTCTAACAACGCTACTGCATCCGACGTATTTTTTCTGCGCGTTCAGCCTGTGAGGAGCCCGAGGTAAAAGGAAAACGCTATACACAAACGCAGAGGCCAATTTTAAGATGACCCTGCGTCATAGTCATGATCCTTATCCTACTGTTCATCTGCTATCGCCTTGCTGCACCGGGCCTGCTGAACCGAAGATGCTCAAACCAAATGCCCCACCACTTCATCCGTGAAACTCAGCACATAACGCCTCATACCCAGGTGATTGCCGCACGCGCAAATTGTCACTCAGAGGGAACAGTTGGGTCGGCACAAAGCTGCATGCACGTAAAGGAAGCCTTCTTTGTTTCACACTGTTGTCTTTCACATCTGCGACCTCCACACAGCCGCACTGGTCAGTTCAATTAACTATCGTGTCTCCAATTCCTGAGCAATGTGGCACCGAATCGAGTTCGGGCCCTGTGATCAGTTGCGAAAAGTGATGGAAGGAAGGAAATCCCTGCCCTGCTAATCGCACCTGTTTGACGGCAGTGAGGAGAAATGCAACGACGCATGTGCTGGGCGGTCAACTGGCACACTTCGCGGAGCTTGAGTATTAACCGCGACAATTGCAGGAGTCGATATGCGAAGCACCATCGTGCGACGAAGCGCGCGCTGCCTGGGCCGCAAGAGCGCTGCCATCTCGCCTGGTGACATCCAATTCTCACTCGCGCTGTCCGGAGCGCGCTCGGCTTGATCACTCAAATGCTCGCCGCACTGTCCAGAGGAAGGCCCCTTTGCGCCGTCGGCCCACTGGCACCATCGCGCGAGGGCTGAACGACCGCCCCGCCAAGCCCAGGCAAGCCCTCCGGCGTCGCTGATGCCTCGAGGGGGCGCAGCGAGCAGAGCGGTCAGCACCTCTTTCGGCGGCACGCCACCATCTGCCCGCGCGATGCGCCCTCGCCAAGCCTGGCCGATGAAGCCCCCCGCCGACAGGTACTCTTAAGTCGGGCCTGTCCCCCTAGAGGAGAATGTATCGACGATTTTATATATATATATATATATATATATATATATATATTATTAAAAATTCCGAAATAATCAACAAAATTATCCCAAAATCGTCAGGGGACTCTGTTTGGTGTATGTTTTGACAGTGCTGATGCATTTTTGGTGTATTTTCTATTTTTCGTCGAATATCCCTCTGTAGGGGGAAAAACCCGACTAAAAGGTAACTCAGCGATGCCGCGAACTCTTCGGGCAGCGAAGCGAAAGCTGCGCAATTGTGTGCACGCGTTTGGCGGTCGCGGCTTCGCGCGAAAAGCGACGAGGCGGAGCAAAGCCGCAGAGCGTCGGGAGCGGGCGCGCGCGGCCGGGCCGTTTGGCGGGATCGCTTCGGACCGCCGCACGTGCCACCCTACAGGGACCCTAGGGAACGGCAGCCGCACAGGGCAGTTTTTTTTGTGTTAAACAAATACATGGGATTTTCAACAAATATGATGTTTAATACATGGGTAATTTGGGAATAAATCTATGCACGGACTCGTCGTTGTTTTTAATACTAAATCCCTGCATTTTTTAACACATGATCCGCACGCGGAGCATGCAGTAAACAACGGCACTGTAGGGACCCTCGGGAACGGCAGCCGCAATCATGAACTACGCAAACACCCACACACACTCACGCATCCACTCCTGGCCAGGCCATCTGGGGTCCTGGGTCGGTGCGCGCGTCATCCTGGTTCGGCCAAGACCGGTGTGCGCAAATGTGCGCGTGTCCGCGCGTAGCCCACGTCGCCCGACCAAGCTCGCCTTACGTCGCAACGGTCCGATCGGTCCCCCTACGGACGCGCGCTGAGCCCCGCTGCGCACCCGCTCCACCCCTGGGGCAAACGCGAAGGGAACGATAATAACGGGGAGCCTGGCTCAGGGAGGGAAGCGTGGTTTCAGAATCGGCGACGCATCGCCGATAGCTCGGCGACAAGCCCTCGATGACGACACCGCGCGTTCCCAGGGCGGGAAGAGGAGGCCCAGGGCCCCGATCGGCAACGAACGGGCGATCGGGGATCGATATCCAACGGAAAAAGTGCGCCTACAAATCAGAACATTTCGCGCAACCTCCTCTGGCTTCTCTGGGGCGCCTTGATAATTGATTGCCAGCGCGTCCATCATGGGCTACTATAGGAGGAGTCGGCTTGCGGGGGGGTCGGGCGCGCGGGAGGCGGGCGGAGGCGTCGCCGACGCCCCGCGCCCCCGGGGGGCTCCATGTTGGATTTCCCAGGCTGCGCCAAGCGCGCGCGCACGCGTTACTTGCCCGCGCGCTCACATTCGCGCAAGCGCATCCTAAGAAACTATGATTTGGATCGGAACCGGGCGACAACGGGCATGGGGCGCCTGTCAAGGCTGCTTCTGGGAGCGATTGCTGCTGGCTCGACACGCGCGATATGCATGTGACGACTTTTGGAAAACGGGCGCTGCGCCGTCCAATCCAACGCGGCAATGGCGCGGCCCGGGGCGCGCGGCCGTCGCGGCACACGGCGGTCGACGTGACCGCATGGGGCGCGCGATCGGCCGCGCGGCATTTGCGGGCCATTCGGCCGACGCTGCCGGGTCGCCCTCAAACGGCCCGCCAGGAATACGCAAATGCGCAATGCGCCAGCGCGCCGCCAGGATATCGCCCTGGAAACAACCTGTTCACTCTGAATGCCGACTGCGCGCCTCGCTGAACCAGCGAAGTCGCGCGGCGCGCCCGCGCCGCGGACCCGCCGCAATGAACTCGCGGGAAAAAGGCCTCTCTCCATGGGTTCTGGCACCGATTCTGGCTTACTTCCCCGTTCTGGCCGATTCTGGTTTCATCGCCGATTCCTCCTTTGATTCCGTATTGATTCCGTACTGATTCTTTTGATTCCGCTAGAATCAGGGGTCGCAGTTGTGCCGATTCTGTTTTGATTCTGCACTGATTCCGCACTGATTCCTTTGATTCCCTTGTGCCCCCCGGGGACCATCAGGCCGCGGCCCGAGCTCCCGCCTCGGCGGCATGGTTTTTCCAGGAGCGCGGAAGAGTTTTGAAGGGGGGGGGCGGGGGGGGGGCGGAGCGATTTTTGAGGCGCATCGGGCGGCCGAGCCACTGATTTCCGGACCCAGTGCGCACGCCCAACATGGCAGGCGCGGGCGCGCGAGTTCTCGACCGTCGGCGCATCTGTAAGTTCATACCCCGCCCCGCGCGCGGGAATGGAAACTTGCGCTGCGTTTGTTCCAATTGAACGCGCGGCCGTCGCAACTGTATCGCATTGCTCAGCGCGCCAGCGCGCGAGCAGCATGGGGGGCTCTGCGTTCTCGCATGAGAAGTGCGCGGAACCGAACCGAACGGTCGGCGGCGCCCGCTCCTGCGCCCAGCGCGAGGCCATCGCGTCAGCGCGGGTGGCTACAGGGGCCTGAGCCGTCGCCCTGGGGCGCGGGCACAGCGCGAAGCCCGCGCGGGTCTCTCGCGCCAAACATGCGCACCAAGGTCGGCCCGCCCGCCGGCTGGCCCTCGCGGGCGACGCGACGCCGGCGCCGACTGCGAGGCAGACTGGGCCCGGAGGATTCCTGAGAGCCCCGGGAAGAGGCAGCGGGCCGCGATGGAATCGGCGCGGTCGTTGGCGCCCCCCCCGCGCCCGGCCCCCCCTGCAAGCCGACTCCTCCTAGGCTACTAAGCCCCGCGCATAGCTTCCTTCACAAACCTCGATTGGCTTTCATCAAGCTTGCCAAGAGACACAAAACCCGATTAGAAATTGCGCAATTTTGCCCCAATTCAATTCCAAACCGTACTTGCGTCCTTCTACCGCAATAGCGCCCAGCATGAGCGGCAACGTTGCACGGCGTTGAGAAACTAACGCAGCGTCGTCGGCGCGCAAAATACCTCCTGGAGACCGCATACCCCAGATCTCGTTGAACAAGGTCAGAGAAAGCGCCCTGAAGCACGGTAGTTTGCACAATAATGAATAGACACGGAGATAATGGACACCCCTGCACGACGTCAGTCGCTTGACGTCGTAGCCGGCGGATGCGCATTCCTCTGACAATTTCCGCGAAAGGCTTTGGCGCCTCAAATCCCACCAAAACTGCGCGCAGGCATTCCGGCTTCAATCGGTCAACAGCTCTTGCCCAGCTGAGGGGCAAAATGACACCACCACTCTGGAATAGCGCCGCGTCGGTCACGCGCCTCGCGAGCACGGGCGCGTCGGACGCGCCCCGCCGATGTCAACATCCAAATTGCGAGTTTCTCCTGCGACCTTCTGCTCCACCTTGGAGCTGTCAGTCGCTGGCGCAGCGTGACTGCTAGGGCTTCGCGCGCTACAGGAAGCAGCGTGTGCTGAGTTGCATTGCCTCTCCCTGGTCGAATAGCGCGGTGGCGCTGGCTGCGCGCCATTTTCTGGCGCGCCTAGTTCGGCCCGGCATCTTCGGCGTGCTTCCAATAGCGCATGACGAGCGCGCATCAGCGGGCGCAGTCTTCCAGGGGTCGGGCGGCGCATCACCTGGGCCAGCCTCCTCGCATTCTTCGTCTTCTTCAGGGGGCGCGGCAACTCAATCGCAATAAATTGCCCCGCGCCCACTGGCAGTTCTGATCCAAGAGGGCGCGCGGCAGTCAACGCCACCTCCGGGGCGGTAAGTTGCCGCTTGACTTCTTCGAAACAGCCTGCCAGGGCACCAGGGTGGCTCGCGGCGCCGGCTGGATTCTCGCGCGCGCCTAGGACCCCAGCGCGCTTTGGTGGAAGCTTCTTCCATGGATTTCTGGACGCGCCCCAACTCCCTCCAGCAGGCGAGCCGACTATCCAACGCGCGCGGCCTGCCCGCGCCGCCTTTTCGGACAACCTTGTTGGGCGAGCTTGCGTCGCAAACGTCTCCGATTGACCTGCGCTTGTTCCTTTGTTCGAAAAGCTCCAACTTGGCCTGCGAGATCCAAGGTCGCCGGGAGGTTTGTGACCCGCGTTGTAAACCGTCGGTCGCGGCGCCGAGAGCAGCTTCGACTTGGCCCGCAGCGCCAGCGAGAGAACAATTTGCATCGGGCAAAGCTTCCACTTGCTATGACAAAAACGCATCGTACATCGTATAACCGAACTGCGTGGCTGGATCTCGCGCCGAACCCCTGTCGATATGAATGTGCGCATGCGCCGCTTTCGTCTGAACCTACAAACCACACCGCACTTTCATCAAGTAGCAGTGGCTGTTTACAGCAACGGCCTGGCGCGATCTGCAAGTTCCCGCCCAGGGAAGCATAGCAGCATGTCAAATCACATGGTCAACATGAGCTGTGCATCCTGCCGCGAGCAACAAACTTAGGCGACATTTGATTGGTAATGTTGCGTCTCCCTTTCTGAATGGAACGATGGCGCTGGCCGCGCTCGCGTTGTAAGCGTGCCTTCTGCTGTCCAACCTCTTTAGCGCGCGACCAAAATGCTCGACACGCGCGCGCGCCAATAGACGCAATCTTCCGCAAACCAGGCAGTGCATAATCTTGGCCAGCCGCATTTCCATTTTTTCATCATCTTCAGAACGCGCAGCAATTCATGCAGAAAACTGGTTCACCCCCGCTGGCAATTCTGACCCAAGAGGGCTTGTAGCTGCAAAAGAACACGGCCGGGAAGGCAGCTGCCGCTGTACTTTTTAAGAAGTAGCCCACCAAAACATCAGGGCGGCTCGCGGCATCGGGCAGATTGTTGCGCAACTCCGCACTCCAGCGCGCCTTGGTCGAGGTTTCTTCTTGCGTTTTCTTTTGGACTGCGTCCCAACTCCCTCCAGCAAGAACATTATATGTGCGCGGTCTGCCCGCGCCGCCGTCCGGGTAACATTGATGAACGAGCTTCTTTTGTAGGCGTATCCGATTCGCCTGTACTTGCTTCTTTGTTGCATGAGGTCCAAGTTGGTCTGTGAGATCCAAGGTCGCGGGGCGGTTTGTGGCCTGCGTGGTAACGTATCGGTCGCAGCACCAACAGCAGCTTCGATTTGCCTCGCAGCGTCGACGAGAGAAAAATTCTAATTGCGAGTAATTTGCCACTACCTGTAACAACGCTTCGTGCAATTGAACTGCAAGCCCTGGTCCCACACCTAGCCTCGGTCGCCGTGAATGTGCTCATGCGCCGCTTTCGTCTGCAACTGTAAACCAAAACACACATTCATCAAATCTTCGTGGCCGTTTAAAATAACGGCCCGGCGCGTTCTTGAGGATCGCGCCGGAAGAAGCATTGAAGCACGACAAAACACATGGCCAAACTGAGGAAACTTCTCTGGTGAGACATCGTCGTCCATTGAAGCCGCGCACAAATTTCTGCTGGCGGCCCGTCGCTCAGCCAGCGCGTAAAAATGCACTCCCAATGACCATGTCTGTCGCGACGCAACGTTCTGGCAAAAGTTGTCACGTATATTATTGGTCGAGATGTGCAAAACTGGCAACAACGCGTGAAACACATGGAGGTGTACCAATATACTGCGATTCCCCATGTCGTTGCTCGAGTAGTTCAGCATTGGAGTCGCCCGCTAGAAGAGTAGTGCTGCGTTGTTCGTAGGCCGTACTGTACCCAATAATTCCGCGGAAAAAGATTGGCGGATCTCGTACTCGTACTTGCTCTGCGGGACGTAGGCCGAAACGACCCTGAAAATACCGCGTTGCACTCTGATCCGCAGCAGTGCCCAGCGTGGCTACACCGCCCAGAACGCTACTATAGCAGAGCGGGCCCAGGGAGCCACGACGAAACCGACCCCAGCTACCGAACGTTGATCGTGGTCAGGCTCCCCGGATAAACAAACCATGCATCCATCGTACTCGAAATATTCGGACTCGTGCAGTTGAGTCTCCTGTATGACCAAAACGTCGATGCGATGGTCAACCATTGATACAATTATCGCAGACAACTTGGCAGATAAATCCGCACGGAGACCTTCAACATTCCAGGCGCCAGAAATCTGCGCGCAAAGAGGTTGACATTCCCGTCGAGGCTGAAACCGCGCGCTCACTAACCTGGAAGGTCGCGTCAACGAAAAGGCGCCGATAGGAAAAGAAGGTCACAAAGAGCCAGAGGATTGGAAGAGGAGGGCGGAGGATTAGCATGAAGTCTGTGGATGGCGCTGCGGCCCAGTAGCTTCGCCCCGGCTCGCTGCAGAAAATTCGCGTGATTCCGTCGATGCGGGCGCGTCGGTATCTGTCCCTCCTGAACCCAAAGCGATCCTTGCTTCAGCGACCTGCCTGGACAATGGCTACACGCAGGAACGGCCCTGGGACAATGTGGCCTGTGGGGCGCGCGGTGCGCGCGATGCGGCAGTAACAGGTCTGCAAGCGATGCGCCGTCGACGTCGACGATGCATCGGCAACGTCGCCGTGGAGAACTTTGGGCTCCACATCGAGCCGCATCGCCGATGCATGGGCAACGCGGCGCGATCCCCACTCGGACTCCAGATGGGAGACACAAACAAAAGGCCTGCGCGCTTGGGTCCGGCCTCAACCGAATACACGCCGATCCTGGGCCCGAAGGTGGCCTACAGCCGGGCTCGGGGAGGCAGTCGCTTGACGTCGCCCCGAGAGGGACGCGAGGCGGAAGAGGGCCACTCGAAGCAACGGCAGCTCTCCCGCCGGGCCCGGCCCTAGTCCGCTCTCAAGTAGGGAACCGAACTCTGTACACCGACGCGTGCTCCGGGCCTGCTCTGAAACGTGCAAGCAATAAAACGGATCGTGGTGTACACGGGATCCTGGTGTATACATGTTTCGCTGTTTCCCCAAGGAAGCGGGCAGACAAGTATACCCCACACCACCCCGGCGTCGCCCTCGACCCTCAGAAACTCCTGCACTTGAAAAACAGCCCGCCACTGGCAATGTATAGGTTCCAATGTCCGCTCAAGCTCTGTCCCTGGAACCCTGACCCGTGGCGATGAGGAGCCTGCGGGAGGCAAAGCAAGGACCGCAAGACGCCAGGGAGGGCCGCCGTTGCCTCGTCCGCCCCTCCCTCCGAGCGAGGCAGTGGGGAGCGGCAGGCAGGCAAAGCGGCGCGCGGGCTGGCGCGGCGCATGCCTCCGCATGGTTCTGGGTCGTGTACGCACCTCAACGGGGCGAGCGTCTGGGGCCCCTTGGCCGTCGGAGCTGCGCCACACGGGCGCTCACAGCGAGATACAGTCAGGAGCATGCACAACTTGCAGCCTGAAGCGGCGAAATCAGGCAACTAAGGATTGGCTTGCCCGAGACGGCAGGGATTCAAGGGTGCCTGGGTGCCTTCGGGGAGCAGACCCATCCTGCATGCAAGAACAACATCAGCACAAACAGAACCTTTCGGAGCCCCGCGTGGATTTCTTTGATCGGCGCTGGACCCTTCGCCTTGACGCGTCGAGCGCGCCGGGTGCGGCGCTAGAGGCGCCGCCAGGGGGTCCAGCGCCGATCAAAGAGTCTTGCGCGCACCTCCGAATACATATGCTCTCCGTCTTGGGGAACAACGCGATCCTGAAAATCTGATTGATCATACTCGGAATTCCCATGAATCGCCCTGCGGATATTAGCAGTGCTCAACTGAATCTCAAGCGACCCTGGAGCGAGCCCCGACGGGGCAGGATTCCGACATTCTGGAGGCTCTTCCTGTTTGAGAGGACCGAGGGCGAAAACAATGGGCTCAAATCCAGCAACGACGAAAACACGCTCTGTAAGACGAAGTCAAGATGGGGTTCCATCGGGGTTCTCTGAAAACTGGGGGGTCTGGAAATCGTATCGGGCGCCGCGGCCTTCTCAGAGCAGTCCGGAACGCGCGGTCTGAGACGCCCTGGAGCGGTATGTTGAAGGTGCCCTGGGACACACAAATAAATACACACAAATAAAACGATCCCCCTATATTTTACTATATTTTCTAGGTTTTTGTCTTCCCCCCACTTCCCATATTTTCTCATATTTTCTGCGGAATCGCCGATTAATTGCGCCTGCGTGCCTCTTTCCCTCCTTGTATGTACCGATCCCAGACATGCGACGACATGCTGCCTTCGCTCCGCGGCCCCGCAGGTCCCGGCCCTTCCCCGGGGCCAACTCCTCACGTTCGGTCGGTGATCTTCTGACCCGGGTCAATCCAGACCCGGGTCAGCAAGATCCCGAACAATGGCAATGCAAAAACAAAAAACGGCAACGCAGGTCTTCGCAAACCCGGGTCAGCCAATAGGCGCGGCCGCCTCGCGGCCAAGAGCGGCTCGCTAACCCGGGTCAGCCAGAGGCGGTCTTCGCAGGATCCTGCAGGATCTGGTGCCCTGGCTGACCTTCGTTTGCATCGACCCCCGTCTCAAGGCTCCCGATTCGAACTGGTCCTGATGGCTCCGGGGCCCGAACCCCTCAGCCAAAAGCTGAGACGGAGAAGAACAGACAACATCGTCGGACATCTGGGACCCCAGGCCCTGGCCATCGCTCGGACGCCCATTCCCTGCGCTTGTTTCGGTTTCGTGCGTGGTTTTTTCGCTAAATGATCGAGGATGCTCCTCGATGGTCCTCGCCGAAAGAAACATGCACACGTCCGAGCGATGCCAAAGGCCTGCCTGACCCTGGGAGCACGCCACCGCGGCGCGGCGCGTCACGCCCCAACCGGCGACCGATAGCGAATCCGCACGGCCCCCATCGGCGATGAATGGGCGATCTGAGGAAACCCAAAAGTACCGATACACTTAGGTCGGACGAAGCATTCGATTCTTGAAGCACGAAGGCGCTTGAAGTAGATTGGGATCTGGGAAGCCGAAATTACCACTTTCAACGACCGGCGTGTACCGCTGCTCCCCAGACCTCTCCCTGACTACCTACCAGACCACCCCAACCCAACCCGAAGACCCGAATTTGACCCGAATTTCGGGTTGGGGGGGGGTACGGGTTCCATGTGTTGTTTCAGCGTTCACCGACCCCCCCCACTGGAAATGGAGGGCAAATTGAGACCTTGGGGTTTGGTTGGGGTGGTTTGGTAGGTGGTGACTCCCGGACTGCGTTCTGGCCAGACTTTCGAGGAGGCCCAAAGAGGGAAAAACGAGGAGAGGGCAGTGGTCGGCATGGGTATCTTTTCCTCCTCTGGCTCCTCCTCGCCCTTCTCCTCGTCCTCCTGCTCCTCCTCGTCGTCCCCCCCTCGTCGTCGATATCCTCCTCCTCCTCCTTCTCCTTTTCCTTTTCCTGTTCCTCCTCCTCCTCCTCCTCCCTCGTCCTCCTCGTCCTCCTCCTCCTCCTCCTCCACCTCCCTCCTCCTCCCTCCTCCTCCTCCCTTCTCCTCCTCCTCCTCCTCCTCCTCCCGTCACCTCCGTTGCCCCTGCAGGGCACGCCGCGGCCGCGGCCGGGCACGCCCGGGCGGCATGGCACTGGCAGGGCGAGGGGGGCACGGCGCGGCACTGGCAGAGCGAGGGGAGGCGAGGGCCCCAAACGGGGTGGTGACCACACCGTGTGGATATGGAGATAAATACTCGCCATCGCTCGGACGTCCATTCCGTGTGCTGTTGTCGGTTTCGGGTGTGGTTTTCTCGCCAAATGATCAAGGATGCTCCTCGATGGTCCTCGCCGAAGGAAAAATGCACACGTCCGAGCGATGCCAGGAGTATTGCCCGCAACATACACATAAAATTGTTGGAGGTCCGTGCAGATTGCTCGGATCGGCGCTGGAGCCCCCTGGCGTCGTTTCCGGCGCCGCCCATTTGCCCGCTCGGCGCGCCAGGAATCGGGGGCCCCAAACGGGGTGGTGACCACACCGTGCGGTGCATCGGTGGGGGTTCGGGGTCACCGCACGGTTTTGGGACTCGAGTCCCTCTCCGAGGATGTCTTGGGCAACAGGGGCCTCCAAGGTCCCAAAACCGTGCGGTGACGGACCGTGCGGTGAGGTCTTAGGGGGATTTCGAGGTCACCGCACGGTCTGTCGCTGCACCGTTTCGGGACTCCAGAAGGAGAGGCGACGGCGCGCTGGCGGAGCCCGGAGGGGGCCAAAAAAGCACGAGGGCCATCCATGGCGGCTCTGGAGTCTGGAAGATGTATCGGGCGCCGCGGCCTTCTCAAAGCGTTCCGGAACGCTCTGAGAGCGTTCTGGATCGCTCTGGAACGGATTGATTATCGTCCTGGTCCCGTCTGATAAGATCGGGGCGTCGCAACTTGTTCGCAACGGGCGTCTCTGACATGTGTCGGGCCCTAGGGCACTCACAGATCGAACAGCATTGAAACATGCAGCGGACAGATGGGGTCTAAGGCTAACGTCGGATCTCAGAGATGACCAAGACTAAAGGAGAACTAGAACCACGCGCGCGTCGCGCGCGCTCAGGCTCTATTAAACTCCAGCCTCTCACAGTCTCACAACTGCGTGCAGATGCACACGCATATACGCAACGTCAAGAGATACCCATACACGGTTCGAACCTGTGGTGGACATGTAGCCAATCACAACGTGGACCGAGCAAAGACGACTCTGAACAAGGCGCTCTACGAAGATCGGAGCTTTCTGGTGGCTTCCTGGTGGCTTCTTGGTGACTTCCTGGTGGCTTCCTGGGGCCTCCTGGGCCTGGGGCCTCTTGATGGCGTCCTGAGGGCCTTTGGGGGGTCTCCTGTGGGCATAGGGGCCCTCCAGTAGCGGCTGTGTGGGCCGTCTTGGGCGCCTCTGGGGCCGTCTTGGGACAATTTGGTGCTGCTTGAGCGGCTCCGAAGAGCTGTGAAGGGCCGTATCGGACTCTGAGGCCGTCTTGGGACTCTCTTGGGGCTTCTCGGGCAGGTCCAGGGGGCTTTGGGGGGGTCTTTTTGGACCTCTTGGTGTCACTTCTGGCCTCTTGGAGACTATTGGGGGCGTCCTGGAAACCGATTGGGGAGTCTTGGAGGCCTCGGGGGGCGTTTGTGAAGCCTCCTGGAAGCCTCTTGGGGACCTCTTGGAGGCCTCTTGAGGCGTCCTGGGAGGCCCCTGGAGGGCTTCGTGGGGCTTCTTGGAGCCTCGAGGGACTTTTTGAGGACGTCTCTGGGCCTTCTGGTGGCCTCGTGGATGCGTGAGCAGCCCATCGGAAGCGAAAAGGCTAGAAGGCCAAACTCATCGATTTCCCTTGGGTGCGTAAAGGTTTTGAAATCATCTGAGGTCTGGAGGTCTCCGGGGCCGTCCTGAGTCTCTGGGGGCCTTTGCGGATCTCCTGGGGTCATTGTGGCCTCTTGGAGACAATCTGGGGAGTCCTGGAAACTTATTGGGGGCTTTTGGAGGCCTCGGGGGACGTTGTGAGGCCTCCCCGAAGCCTGTTGGGGGCCTCTTGGCGGCGTTCTAAGGGACCGCTTGGGGGCTTCTTGGGGCTTCTTTGGGCCTCGTGGGACCTTTTTGAAGGCGTCTCTGGGCCTCCTGGTGGCCTTTTGGAAGCGATTTGGAGGTGCGAGCAGCCCATCGGAGGCGAAAAGGCGAGAAGGCCAAAATCATAGATTTCCCTTCGGCTTGTTAAGTAAAGCTGTTAACTTCTCGGAGGCGTTCTGGAGGGCCTCCTGGAGGTCTCCGGGGCCGTCCTGAGCGTCCCTGGCTGGAGGCGTCTTCAGGCTCGTGGTGGCCGTCAGGGACCCCTGGAGGTCGTCTGGGCCGCCTGGATGGCCCTCTGGTGGCGTTCCCTGACGATCTCCGGCGGCCCAAAGGCGGTCCCAGGCCCTGACTGGGCCCCGGGCCACACAATCGCGGTAGGGGTCGCGGCCCCGGGGCCGCCCGGCCCAGTGCGCCGTTACGTGTATAAACGTCGGTGTCGATCTTGGCCATCGTCCAACCTGGTCATATTTGAGTCGTGGATCACCCTCGCAAGCGGGGGACGGCCACTTACACGGACCATGACCAAGATCGGCATCGACAAACTTGTGCCACATGTTGGTCAGATGGTCATCGTGTTCCTTCCCGTGACGCCTCCCAGGTGGGATCCGAGAAAATGGGGTCGGAAGACCGCCCCGCATCGACGATGCATCGGTGTCAAAGGCGCGGACAAACCGGGTTCCACATCGAGCCGCGATCCTCCGACCCAATCCTTGGGGCCTGCATGCCCTCTCCTCCTTCCACCCCCCCCCCTCCTCCTCCTCCTCCTCCTCCTCCTCCTCCTCCTCCTCCTCCTCCTCCTCCTTTCCCCCTCCTCCTCCTCCTCCTCCTCCTCCTCCTCCTCCTCCTCTTCCTTATCCTCGTCCTCCTCTTGCCTTCCTTCTCCTCCGCCTCCTCCTCCTCCTCCTCCTCCTGCCTCCTCCTCCTGCCTCTTCCTCCTCCTCCTGCCTTCTTTCTCCTCCCAGTCCCTTCCTCCTTCTCTCCTTCTCTCATCCTCCTCCTCCCTCCTCCTCCTCTCTCCTCCTCCTCCTCCTCTCCTCCTCCTCCTGCTCCTCCTCCTCCTCCCCCTCCTCCCCCTTCCTCCTCCTCCTTCTCCTCCTCCCTGCCTGCTCTTCCCAGCTTCGCTTCCTCCTCCTCCTCCTCCTCCTCCTTCCTTCTCTCCTCCTCCTCCTCCTCCTCTCCTCCTCCTCCCTGCCTGCTCCTCACAGTCCCTTCCTCCTCTGCCTCCTCCTCCTCCTCCTCCTCCTCCTCCACCTCCTCCTCCCAGTCTCCTCCTCCTCCTCTTCTTCTCAGACTCCCTCCTCGCAAGTCTCCTCCATCTGGGAGGCCTAGATTCGACTTCCTCGAGCGACTTCCTTCACCGCCGCCCGCCTGGACCTCTGCTCGACAGGGCATCGGCCCGCGGCGTGGGCGGACTGGTGTGGGCGTTGCGCCGAAGCTGCCGGCCGTCGTCGTCCTCGGCGTCGCCGTCGCCGTCGCTGTCGTCGTCGCCGCCGTCGTCGTTGTCGTCGTCGCCGCCGCCGCCGCCGCCGCCGCCGCCGTCGTCGTCGTCGTCGTCGCCGTCGTCGTCGTCGTGGTCGTACGTCCGTGGAGGGCCGGCATGCGGCGAGCACGTCTGCAGGGGCTCACCTCCTCTTCCTCCCCCTCCTCCGCAGTCGACGGCGCGGCTGGCACGCCGCTCGCGGCCGCCGCCTCGGCAGGGATCCGACGCTCCGAAAAAAGGGGGGCGCCCCGTGTTCGGCCTCTTGAGGCCATCGCCGGGCCCCGGGAGCGTCAAAAAGCGGCTCGGGACGTAAAAACGGGCCCTTCGGGGATGCACAAACCCCCATTTAGTAAAATGTGGTTTTGTGAAAACGACCTCGGGCCCAAATCTGGCGGCGCGCACGCCTGGATAATGACGGCTGAGGCGCCCTCTCGAGAACCGAAAACGGACAATTCACTAATCGACGTGTCAGGGTGGGGCTTCTGCCCACCACCGGAAAAAAAAAGACTCGGCTATGCTTTGTTTCGGTTTCGTGCGTGGTTTTTGTCGCAGGATGATCCAGGATGCTCCTCAACAGTCCCCGCCGAGAAAAAGTGCACACGTCCTAGCGATACCAAACACTTCTCGTGTTTTTGCTCCGGCCCTCGGTCGGGGCCCTTGAAGGGGCCACGCCCCCGTTCGACTGGACGGTGGGCCCGCCCCTCTAAGGCGAAGCCAGGACGAAGCCAAACTCGGGTGAGGATACTCTGGCCCTCGCTCGGACGTCCATTCCCTGTGCTTTTTTCAGTTTCGTGCGTGTCTTGGTTTTCTCGCCAAGTGATCCAGGATGCTCCTCGATGGTCCCCGCCGAAGGAAAAATGCACACGTCCGAGCGATGCCACGTACATCCTGCTGACCCCGTTAACTGGCACGAGACCACAACCATTGGGGATAAAGAGAAGCGGCATCGTCCCAACAGACACCCACCACCATCTCGCCCAGGAGCTCAACCACGACAAACACAGAGGTATCCCAGAGCGATTCACAAATACAGTACATCAAGAATCTCTGAGATCCGGCGGCTCTGGCGCCGCGTCCGTCTCAGAGCGTTCCAAAACGCCCTGGGAGCGTTCCGGAACGCTCTGGAACGGAGTCGTCCCTTCCACCGCGGCCCTCCCAGATGGGTACGACGACGGCGACGACAACTAGCAACAGCGACGACTCACGTTCGGTTTTATGGAAGCCTATCTCAATCAACATGTTGGCGGATTAGCGGCAAGTGCCGGCAAACAACGGCAACCGATCAGCGGCAGATAGCGGTTCACGCCCTACGCCAACCGTCCACCAATCACACCCCTATTCGCCGCTGAACGCCAAACAATGCAACATTGTTTCGGTGAAATTCCAGGCTTCCATGAAAGCAGTCCTAAGACGACGACTGCCGTCGGCCACGACTGGCGACAAACACGAACGGCGGCGGCGACAAACCACGACGTCGGAGAAGGAACTCCCAAGCACGGGTCAGCTGAGGGAGGGCAGGGGGGTCGGTTCCACATGTCGGGCCGGGCGAAAGGTGGGGATAGCAAAGGGGGGGTTTGAGAATCAGCTCACGTAGCTGATTCTCCAGGCGCCTCCCGGCGCCATGAGGCTCCCATGTATCGAGGAATGGGCCCGGCGGCGGGGTCGAAACCAGCTGCATGCAGCAGATTTCGTAACCCCCCCTTTCCCTATCCCCCCCTTTCGTTCGGCCCGAACATGGCCCCAAGACCTAGGCCGGGCGGCGGGGATCGAAGGGGCTTGGCTGACCCCCGTTGCGGCAAGTTCGTGTCGCGACGGCCTCGGCGTTGGCTTCTGGCACCGCGCGAGTCGTTCCACCCCGAGCGAGCGGCGCTCTCTGGCGGTGCTGCTCGCACCACATCGGCCGGGTGTGCCAGCACCAGCTGGCCATCACGCGGACGTCCATTCCCTGTGCTTTGGGGCTTCGTGCGTGGTTTTTTTCGCCAAATTGTCAAGGATGCTCCTCGATGGCCATCGCCGAAGGAAAAGTGCATACGTCCGAGCGATGCCAGGCCAGTGGCGTTCGATACTGAACGCCCAGGCTGGCGTCGCCGCCGCGTCGGCGGGGCACGAACCTGCTGCAACAATCGGACTCTCTCCACCTCCCAACGCGAGCGCTCCAACGCGCGGACCCCAGAGATGGACCGATCTCTGGACGGGGGTCTGCGTCTGCCTCTTCGGCGACGCCAATTCGAGGCTGGCTTAAGGCAACATTTCCCAAAAGGAGCCCTGGACGTCCTGCCTGGATGATTCTGGGTTGATTCTCCAGCGCGCGGATGAGTAGGGGGACCGACGTCTTGAGCACAGGAAGCGACGGTCGAAGTTCGAGAACGGGTACCCGACCAACCCCCTTGTCCTGCTGTGCCCTCGCTGAGCCACCGCGCACCGCGCAGAGCCGAGAAACCCGAGGCACCCTGACCAGCTACACCTGGTCTTTAAACGCACGTCGCACTGTGTTCGGAGGCACATCGCGGGAGTTTGTCGTAAGAACGGCTAGTGTCTACTAAGCCCCCTAATGGGCCAACAAAATAGACAAACCCAAGTGAAGCCCAGGGTTGATCCCGCTGAAGCGGGCTTCGACGGGACTGCGCCGGATTAGGCATGTTTTCGACCACGAGCTGAATCCTAAACTGCGTGCCCTTTATTATTACTACTATTATCATCAATATTACTACGATTATGATTGTTATTATGATTATTTGATGCCCCCCGCACTCATGTTCGGGTCGCCGTCCGGGTCCCAGCAAGGTGCCACCTGCGGGCGCCGCGAGGGGGGGATGGGGGGAGACTTAGGTGGGGCCCGAGCGCTTCGGGCACGCAGGGACGGGGCGCGGTGCCGGCGGATGCGTGCGGGGGGGAGGGAGAGGCCGACGTAGGGGCTGATGGCCCCTCCTCCCGCTCCTCGCCCAGTCACGACTCCGCCTCCGCTTCCCTGTTCCTCGCCCTCGCGGACACACGGGCATTCCATCCTCGAAAGCTGTGCTCCCGAAGATT
>CAUYUJ010015648.1:50000-127682 GCA_963575745.1 Prorocentrum cordatum
TCATGCAACATGGGCCGGCGGAGTGAGCGAAGCGATTGAATAAATACACAAAGGGAAAAATCCCCATATTTTCCCATACCCATACGACCACCCTGCGGGTGATAAGGAGGTTGGGGGGGGGGAGGGGGGCCAGCAATGGGCAACAGTGGTGATTGTTGCGTTGCCGCTCGCTCTTCTTTTTTTGGGGGGGGAATCAGCAAATGATATCACAATGTCCGCAGATCAAAACGGCCGAACTGGGAGCCGGCGGTAAACCGTTAACCACGTTTCTTGCGGTTTGCGGTCTCGCGGTCAGGCCCTCATGGGGCAGCGAGCGGGCTTACGATGAGCCAAGAAAAACTGCAACACAGCCGAGCCAGGAGGCTGAGGCATCTGCATCAAAGGCCTGCCGAGCCAGTAGGCGTAGGCATCACAAAAGAAGACACGCCAGAGAGACGGATCGCAGCGGCAAAACCGCCCCGACCCACCACCAGACACACGCCTGTGCGGCCCTGCGTTGCCGCTCGCTCTGGGGAGCCTTGGTGTCGAGTTGTTTACGTCATCCTTCGCTCTTGGGCGCCTTGGTATCATTCTCCCCCCCCGAACCAACGAAAAACAATTATTTCGTTCATTTTGCAGTGGCTTGGGGGGCCGTTCGGGCGCGTCTTTTGGGGGTCTTGGAAGCCGCCTCTTGTCGATCGATCTCACCATCGATCTCACTGGATCGATTGCAATGTCGATCTCACTCTGGATCTCGCGATCGATCCCACTAACGATCTCCCTACCGATATCACTCGATCTCACAATCGATATCACTATTCATCGCACTATCGATCTCACTATCGATCTCACGATCGATTTCACTATCGGTCTCAGTATCGATCTCCCGATCGATCTCACAATCGATTTCGTCATCGGTCTCACTACCGTTCTCGCACCAGCGAGACACCGGGACACCGGCGGGACACCGCTTGCCGGAGGGAGAATCATTTGGTCCAGCCACAAGCGGGACTCTGGCGGGACACCGGCGGGACACCGCGAGCCACCGCGTGCCGGAGGGAGAATCATTTGGTCCGGCCGCGCCTCAGCCACAGGGGACTTTCTTCTCGCCCGCCCACGCAGCTTCGCCTCGCCCGCACGCACGGCACGCGCGAACACGAAACCGAAACCGATTTCCTGGTGGGGGGCTCTCCGTTCAAATTCGATCTCACCCTCCAACCTCCGATGTTCTGTGTTTTTGTATTCCCCCCGCTTCCCATACTGTCTCATATTTTCTGGGGAATCGACGATTAATTGTGTCTGTGTATTTTTTCCCCTTTGAAACTCGTCTGGATGCCCCGCCCAGCAACCCGAGACGGGCCAATAGGCCATCGGGAGGGCCCAGCGACGGCTCCTGGCGGCCCCGGGGCGGTCCACGAGGCACAACCGACAGCCCTGGAGGACTCCTAGACGGGCCCAAGACCGCCCAAAATGGCCTTATGACGGCCCAACCTGGCCATCGCTCGGACGTCCATTCCCTGTGCTTGTTTCGGTTTCGAACACACGTCCGACCGATGCCACACGTCCGAACGATGCCAAGCAACACAGGCCCCACCCAGCCCAAAATGGCCCCAAGACGGCCCGCAGGGCACCGCGGACGGCCCCAGAGGACCCTCGAGGCCCAGCGGGAACTCCAAGACGGCTCCCAAAGAACCCCCCACGAGAGCCCCCCCCCTCCTGGTCACGTTTCCTTGCAAACGCTGCCCCCTGCGAGCAGTGCTTGGGCACCCAAGGCGTCTTCCTCCGAGACACCCAGGGGTCGGCGGATGTGTCACAACCCTGCAGAGACCGCGTCCACAAGTGACGCGCTGACCGGCAGCGTCTTCTGCGGAAGGGAGAATGCAACGTATCCGATGTGTTTAATGATTGCTCAATTGCAATGTGTCCCATTGGTACATATAGCATTGTGTTGCATTAATATGTATCCCCCTAACTCCCCCCCAGCGGTACGCCACATCCGTCGACCCAACCTGACCCTCCCTTCCTGGGGCCCAAGGATTTACACAAGCCGACAGAAAATCTATGCGTTCGGCCTGTTCGCCCTCTTGGGGTATCCATGAGGGCCTCATGCCGGCCCTGGATGGACTCAAGACGGGCGAAGACGCCCCCAAGACGGTCCAGGATGACCCCAGGGGCTGGACAAAACCCTTTAAGACGCCCCAGTTCGGGCAGAACGACACGGCTGACCAGCGCGACCAACGTGCAAAGAAAACCACCATACGCCCAGTCTTTACGTGTTCCGGACGCGCACCCCGCAAAGCGAAAGAATCCACGTCCCGAAGTGACGTGTTGCCGGAGGCAGGTCCGCGGATGCCTTAAACGTATCTAATGTATCCAATGATTTCACTATGTGCAATTAGTGTATTACGTTTCATTGCTATGTTCCCCCCCCCCCGGGGCCACGCCACATCCGCCGACCAAGAAGGCCCCCCCCCCCTTCGCGCGAAAACTCTTGGGGAATCAACGAGTTGGACCCCTTCCCTTGGGCGTCAAGGCGGCTCAAGGTGGCCTTAAGACGGGCCAAAACGACCCCAAGAGATGGTACAACATGGCCCCAAAACGGCCCCAAACGCCCCCAAGGGTTTCTCGGGGGCCTCTTTGGTTGCTTATGGCGTTCCTGGCCTGTCTGACGCCGTCGGGAGCCGTTTTGGGGGCCCCTGTGAACCGAATTGGGGCCCTCTTGGGGAGCCTCGGGGCCGTCTTCGAGGTCATCTTGGGCGCCTTAGAGGCCTCTTGGGCCGTCTCGGGGCCCTCCGGGGGGCCGTATTGCAGGCCTCTTGGGGCGGTCTTGGCGGGCTCGTGGGCCTTTTTTCAACGTCGTGGAAGCTGAACGGGCCTGAACCTGCGTGCCAGCGCGAAGCTATTGATGGGGGCGCTTGGAGGACCCAGAAGGGGGGGCGCTGTGCCCTTCTCGAAGGTTGCTGGAGCTCTCTGCCGGGTGCCTCGAAGAACTCTCCTGTGCCGTTTTCAACTCTTCTGGGCTCCTAGGCCGCCTTGGGCTCTTCTGATTCCCCCTGGGCAGTGTATGACTGCTAAACATCTTAATTGAAGCAAGTAGCAGCATGATTGTTCTCCTCCTCCTCAGAAATGCGAGGATGTCCCAGGCCATTTTGGACATTCGAATCAGAAATGTGAGGATGTGTTGCCGGGGCGTCGCGCCTCTGCGACTTACGCGCAGAGAGGCCGGTCCAAAATATCAAAAGCAGGGCGCGCGGGCACAAGGGCATAGCTGCACATACCATAAAATGCATAGCTTAGCATAGCATATACGTATGGTGACCTGATGATTCCCCAGAAGTCGCGAACCTCATGGTGTAGCATGCCATAGTATAGCAGCAAGCAATACCCATACACCAAGGAATCGTGGAGTCCCCGTTGTCATCACCGTCGTCGTCATCGTCGTCGTGATGATCGTCGCGAAGATCATCGTGTTCGTCGTCGTCGTGGTCCTGATAATCGTCGCAATGATGGACGTGATAACGTCATGATGATAGGCTGCGCCAGGGCTGTCATGGGTGGCGGGATAGGCCGAAGGCCAACAATAATTTGCGAAACATCCGCTTCGCATAGAGCGGCGCGGCAGACTAGCAACAGGCCGCCATAGGCACAGCCACGAAAAAGAGGAGATGGATGCAGAGAGCGTCGTCGTCGTCGTCGTCCTCGCTGGGCACGTGCATGTACACGTGGATAGACGATGGATCGTCATCGTCGTCGTTATCTTCGTCTGGCCAGGAGTGTGGAGATAGAGAACAGAGCCAATGGCGACCGCCCGCTTCAAACACGTGTCGCTGCGTAGCGACAGAAGCATGGTGCCCATCCCCGGTGGCATGACGTTGCTCGGCGGGAAGCAAGCTCCATAGAAGCTACCCGATGCCGCAAGAGACCAAGCCAAGAGAAAATGATAGAGAGCAAACGATGAATGGGACGATGTATGCGTCCATGGATGCATAGATGCAAGCGTGGATGTATAGATGGATGCTGTATAGATGTATGCTTGGATGTAGACATGGAGTCGACAATTGAACCACGAACTGATTCCGAGGATGCTTACATGAGAGGGTGTGGATATAGAGAACATGGCAACTCGCGACTGCCTGCTTCAAACACGTGTCGCTGGATAGCGACTCGAAACATGGCGCCCATCCCCGCTGGCGTGCCGTTGCTCGGCGGGAACCAGGCTCCATAGTCTCTACCCCATGCCGCGAGGAAGTGCGAAGATGTCTGAAGCGATTTGGCCAATTTTATTGGGGCATGCGGGGATGTCTCATGCCATTTTGGACATTGGAATCAGGGATGTGAGGATGTCTCAAGCGATATGGCGAATTCTAGCAAGATGTGTAAGGATGTCTCATGCGATTTGGTCACTTCTGATAAAAAATGCTAGGACGTTTGAAGCGAATTGGTGATTTCCTCTTCTTCCTCCTCTACTCTTCGTTCTGCTTCACTTGTTTTTTCGATGAGGTTTCGATTGGAACCCCTTTTTAACGGCATGTGTTTTTTTCGGCCGTCGTACGGGGTGGTCCACCCGACGGTGTCCCACCAGCTCCGCACCGTAGCGCTATCTTAGCACCCGCACAACAACAAATCGTCGTCGTCAACGTAACCGTCGTCGAAGACATGTGGGTGTCTCAGGCGATGTGGATAATTCGGTTAGGATGTGCGAGGATGTATCAAACGATGTGGCCAATTCTACTAGGATGTGTGAGGATGTGTCAGACCGCTTGGCCAATTCAATTAGGAAATGCGAGGATGTCTCAGGCCATTGTGGACATTGTAATCAAAAATATGAGGGTGTCTCAAGCGAGATGGCCAACTCTAGCAAGAAATGTGAGGATGTCTCGGGCGATTTGGTCAATTATGGTAAGACATGCTAGAAGTCTGAGGCGACTTGTTGATTTCCTCGTTTTCCTCCTCTGCTCTTCGTTATGATTCGTTTGTTTTGTCAGATGAGGTTTCGATTGGAACTCCTGTAAAGAAATATTTTTTTCGGCTGTCGTAGGGGGTGGTTCACCCGACGGTATCCTTCCCGCTCCGCACCGTGGCGTTATCGTAGCACCCTGACAAAAAAATCGCCGTCATCGGCGTAAGCGTCGTCGAAGACATGAACGATCCTGAATTATTATTATTATTATTATTATCATCCTCCTCTTGCTCTTGAACGCCCTTCTCCTTCTCTTTCTCCTCCAGTCGTCTTTATTATCCTGCCTATTCTGAGAAGTCTGCGGATGTCTCAGGCAAATTGGTCAATTAAACTAGGAAAAGGCGAGGAAATCTCAAGCGATTTAGCAAATTCTATCAAGAAGTGTGAAGATGTCTCAAGCGAGTTCGCCTATTTTATGAAGACGTATGAGGATGTTCCAAGCGATTTGGCAAATTCTACAATGAAATGTGAGGATGTCCCAGGGAATTTGGCATATTCTACTAAGACATGCGAGAATGACGCAACTGATCTGCCCCACATGCCTCTCTGGGTCGTCTCGGACTCTTGGGCCGTACTCGGAGAAAAATATGACAATGCCTCAGGCGATTTGGCAAATGTGACCAAGAAATATGAGGATGTCTGAGGCGATTAGGCACCCACTCCTCCACCCAATCGCATCCTCGACCGTACTCCTCTTGCTGATCGGCACTCTGCTAATTACAGAATGCCACGTGCAACGCGGAAAGGGGTCAAATAGGATGTCTCAAGCGACTTGGCCAATACTAAGGAGAATTATGAGGATGTGTCAGGCGATTTCGCAAATCCAACTAAGGAATGCGAGGATGTATCAAGCGATCTGGCCAATGTTACTAAGAAGTGTCAGGATGTGTCATGCGATTTGGCTAATTCTACTAAGCAGTGTGAAGATGTACAAAACGATTTACCAAATTCTAATCAGATTTTCTGGAAGTCTGAAGCGAATTGGCGATTTAGTATTATTCCTCCTTTGCTCTTCGTTCTGCTCCGGTTGTTTTTTCTCATCAGGTTTCGATTGAAACTCCTTGAAAGAAGTGTGTTTTTTCTCGGCCGTCGTAGGGGGTAGTCCACCCGAAGATACACCACCCGCTCCGCACCGTGGCGTTATCCTAGCACCCGGCAACGACAAGAAAACAACCGTTGGGCTCTCTTGACCGTTCTGCGGAATGCCTCTTTGGGCCGCTGTGGACTCTTAGGTTGTATTCCACGAAGAAATTTGAGAATGTCCCAAACGATTTGGCAAATGTTCCTAAGACATGTGAGGATGTCTCACGCGATTTGGGCGATGCGAATGAGAATTGCGAGGATGTCTCAGGCGATGTCGCAAATTCTACCAAGCAATGCGAGGATGTATCGGGCGATTTGGCCAATTCTACCAAGAAGTGTCAGGATGTCTCATGCGACTTCGCCAATTAAGCAATGTGAGGATGTACCAGGCGATTTGGTAAACTATTGCACGATATTTTTGGAAGTTTGAAACGAATTGGCGACGTTTTCTTCCTGCTTTGCTCTTCGTTCTGCTCCGCTTGTTTTTCTTATGAGGTTTCTGCTGCAACTCTTTTAAAGAAATGTGTTGTTTCTCGGCCATCGTAGGGGGTAGTCCACCCGAGGATACACCACCCGCTCCGCACCGTGGCGGTATCTTAGCACCCGGCCGAAAAAAAAACGTGCACGTTTTTTTTTCGGTCGTCGTCGTCGTCGTCGTTCTTGTCCTTCTCGTCGTCCTCCTGCCTGTCTTTATCCTCGTGCCTCTACTACGAAATCTGAGGATCTGGCAGGCGAGTTGGCCAAGTATACCAATACATAAAAGGATGCTTCAAGCGATTTGGCCAATTCTGTTAAGAAACGTGAGGATGTCTCAGGCGAATTGGCCAATTCTATGAAGAAATATGAGGATGTTTCAAGCGATTTGGCCAATTCCTACACCTACGTCGACTCGTACTCGTACTCCTATTCGTACTCCTACTCCTACTCCTACTCCTACTCCGACTCCTATTCCTGCTCCTCCTCCCCCTCCCCCTCCCCCTCCTCCTACTCCTACTCTTAGTCCTACTACCACCATTACCACGATTGCCAGGGTTTTCATTTTTGCGAGGCGCTGAGAAGGCTGATTCGATGACGTAGCGGGCACTCAACCTCATTGGAACGGCGGCGGTTTCGCTTAAATTGCGAGCGCGGAAAGCCGCCTGAACGGCGCCAAAACTGTCAAAAGGCGGAGAGGAAGGAAGAGAGGCAGAGAGAGAGAGGGAGAATAGAGAGAGGGTGCGAACGAGAGGAAATGATTGAGAGGAGGAAGGGGATGACTGAAGAAGCGTCTGGACCCTGGACCCCGATGGGGGGGGAGAGGGTCAGACGGATCGGCCGAAGGCCTCTGAGAATAAAAGTTCCCTGGGCCCTGAGAGGCCCTGGACCCCGATGGGGGAGGAGGTCAGGCGGATCGGCCGAAGGCATCTGATAATAAGAGTTCCCTGGGCCCTGAGAGGCCCTGGCCACTGAGGTCACTGAGGGAAGGCGAGGGGCCACTGGCTGAAGGCATCTCCAAGGCCCTGCTATGAGAACCCCTTGCGATACGTCTTGGACCGTCTTGGATTATTCTGGAGCTTCTCGGCCATCTTGGATTATTATGAGGTTCTCTGGGCCGTGCAGGAGTCGTGAGCTCTCTTGACCGTTCTGCGGAATGCCTCTCTGGGCCGTATTGGACTCTTGGCCAAATCGTTTGAGGATGTCTCAGGCGACTTGGTCAATTCTACGAGCGAGAATTTCTACGAGTTCAGGTGGGCTCAGCGCCTCGCAAGAATAAAAACCCTGGCAATCGTGGTAATGGTGGTAGTAAAAGTAAGAGTTGGAGTAGGCGTAGGAGGAGACGGAGGAGGAGTAGGAGTAGGAGTAGGAGTAGGAGCAGGAGAAGGAGTCGGAGTAGGAGTAGGAGTAGAAGTAGGAATACGAATCGAAGTACGAGTACGAGTAGACGAGTAGGCCAATTTTCTTAAGAAATGCGAAGATGTCTCAGGCGATTGAACAAATTCTTATAAAACTGCGAGGATGTCTCAAGCGATGTGGCCAATTTTATTAAGACAAATGAGGATGTCTCAAGCGATTTGGCCAATTATGCTAAGAAATGCGAGGATGTTTCGGGCGATCTGGTTTATTCGATTCCGAATTGTAAGGATGTCTCAAGCGATTTGGCCAATTCGGATAAAAGCTGTGAGGATGCCTCAAGCGAACTGGCCAATTCTATTTAGAAATATGAGGATGTCGCATGCCATTTTGCCAATTCTATTAAGACAGGTGAGGGTGTCTGAAGCGAGTTGGTAAATTCTATGAAACAGTATGAGAAGGTATATTGCAAGTTGGCCAATTCTACAAGGAAGTGTGAGGATGTTTCAGGTGACTTGGCAAATGCTTATAAAACGGCGAGGATGTCTCAGGCGATGCGGCCAATTCTATGAAGACATGTGTGGATGTCTCAGGCGGTTTGGCCAACTCTGCTAAGAAATGCGAGGATGTCTTTGGCGATTTGGTCTATTCTACTAAAACATGTAAGGATGTCCCAAGCGATTGTGCCGATTCAAATAAGAAATGTGAAGATGCCGCAAACGATTTGGCTAGTTCGATTTAGACATATGAGGATGTCTCATGCCATTTGGCCAACTCTACGAAGAAGTGCGAGGATGCCTGAAGCGATTTGGTAAATTCCATTAGGACATACGAGAATGCCTGATGCAGTTTGGCCAACTCTACAAAGAAATGTGAGGATCTGTCAGGCGACTTGGCCAATTCTGTCTGGAAATATGAGGATGTTTCATGCCATTTGGCAGATGCTAGTAAGAACTGCGAGGATGTCTCAGGCGATGTGGCCCATTCTACTAAGAAATGTGAGGATGTCTGAGGCGATTTGGCCAGTTGTATTATGAACCGCGAGGGGGTCTCAGGGGATTTTGCTAATTCTACTAAGGAATGCGAGGATGACTTAGGCGAGTCGGCCGATCCGCCTGGTCGTTGTCGCCGTCGCCGTCGCCGTCGCCATCGCCGTCTCCTCCTCCTCCTCCTCCTCCTCCTCCTCCTCCTCCTCCTCTTCTTCCTCCTCCTAGCCCCAGGTGCCAGCATAACGCGTCCAGGTGCGGGGGGATATCGTTTCGCCAAAAGGGGGGGGGGGGGGGGTAATTGCTTCTCCGGGCTATTGGAACGTTTTGGCGCCTTCTGGGGCCGTCCTGGAACCATCGTAGGCGTCTTGGAGCAATCATTCGGCGACTCTGTGCTCTTGGACGGTGTTGGGGATACCTTGGGACGCTCGACGGACTGTCTTGGAGCTCCAGAGCGAGCCTGGGGAGCCCAGCTTCCCCCTGATGGATTCAGTTCGGGGGTGGGCCGGGCGGAGGTCGTCCGCGGCGAGGGGGGGGGGTCGAACTGCCGGTTTGGAGGAAGGAAGGAAAGATAGGGATCTTTTCCTCCTGTGCGAGCAGCGTCCTGGTCTCTTCCAGTACCTGAGCCGATCAGGCAGGCAAAAGGGCGAGTGAGGAGTAGAGATGAGGGTATAAAACGGGTTCCTTTCAAAGTCCAGGAACCCAAACAGACGACGGAGGCAAAAAGGCAACCCTGCAACCACCAAGGTGGTGTAGCTTCGCGACTCAATTGCCAGCCGCCCGCATCCTGAACACGATTGGCATTGAACCAGGAGAGACTGACTGTCCGGTCAAGCGGCGTGGTTGCTAAGCAACGCGGTAAACTGACGTTGCGAATGCTGGGCTCATGCGAGCGCCCGACATTGGCCAGTGTGCCAGCGAACTTGACGCGGCATCACCTGCAACAGATCCGGGAAAGTCACATGCGCGCCGGCCTAAATTGCTACCGCCCCCCCCCGCTAGGGGGCCAAATGTGAACCCTACCCCTACCCCCCACGATTTCTGAAGGGTAGGGTGGGGTTCACTTCGTTCGGGAGCTCCCGAGCGAAGTGAACCCCAACCTACCCCTCAGAAATCGTGGGGGGTAGGGGTAGGGTTCGCATGTGGCCCCCTAGCTCGGCGAGCGGGCTCGGTTGCTTGAGACCCTGCCCCGGCTGCAGCCGCAGCGCGAGGCCGGCGACGGTGCAGGTGCCCGCCTGAATCGGCTGCATGTGCGGGTCGTCCTCTGGCCATCGTTCGGACGTCCATTCCCTGTGTTTTTGTTTTTGTTGTTCGGTTTCGTGCGTGGTTTTTCGCCAAATGATCAAGGATGCTCCTCGATGGCCCTCGCCGAAAGAAATATGCACACGTCCGAGCGATGCCAAGTCCTTGGCCGCCTCCAACGGGCTCTCCAGGATCCTCTTCACAACCAGGGTCGGCCTCGACCTTCAGCTGCGCCCGGATCCCCGCTCGCACTCTGCTCCGGAGCCAGGACGTCGTATGCGGCAACCCGCCTGGCGTTGGCGACCGTCTCTGCAGCAGCGTCGACGGAGCCGGCGAGGGCGACCGGGATGCGCGATGGATGGGGGGGGGCGAGCGCCTCCGCTCAGCGTGCGGCGCCCCAACCGACGGCCCGCTCCGAGACGAAGCCGTCCTCGGAATCGGCCTGGCTGGCGCCGCCGGGCGCGCAGCTCACCTGGAAGGGTCCACAGGTGCTCCCGTCCAGGATCGTCTCGCGGCCCTTCTATTGAGCAGGGGCCGACCGTCCCGGCATTCCTATAGTCCTACCACGAAATGTTCTTAGAATCTAAAGATGTTCTAATGACAAAAAGCAATGTTCTTAGAACAACAACCCGATGGGATAAAACAAACCAGTCCCAGCAAAAAATGTTCGACGAACATTTCGCGGGAACCACAAAAGGTTCTTAGTATAACATTGTTTGGTAGGGCTATAGGCACGCCAAGACGCTTCGCCGCTGCTTGATTCTCTCCGGCCCCAGGGCGCAGGAGGAGACTGGCCAGCGGCGGGGCCTCCTCGGGGACCTCGCCGTCCGCGGCCACCGTCACTACGGCGCTCGGCTGCGGGGCCGCCGCGCCGCCGCCGCCCTCCTCCGCGTCGCAGGAGTCGTCCTCCAGCGGCACGGCGTAGACCCACAGCAAGACCGACGCCTGGAGGTCCGCGCGCGGCCGCCTCTGCCCGTCTGAACCAGGGCAGACGACGATTCTGCTGGAATTACCAGCCTGGAACATATCCCTATCCCTATGCTTAGGAGGAGTCGGCTTGCGGGGGGGGTCGGGCGCGCGGGAGGCGGGCGGAGGCGTCGCCGGCGCCCCGCGCCCCCGGGGGGGTCCATGTTGGATTTCCCAGGCTGCGCCAAGCGCGCGCGCGTTACTTGCCCGCGCGCTCACATTCGCGCAAGCGCACCCTAAGAAATTATGATTTGGATCGGAACCGGGCGACAACGGGCATGGGGCGCCTGTCGAGGCTGCTTCTGGGAGCGATTGCTGCTGGCTCGAGACGCGCGATATGCATGTGGCGACTTTTGGAGGACGGGCGCTGCGCCGTCCAATCCAACGCGGCAATGGCGCGGTCCGGGGCGCGCGGCCGTCGCGGCGCACGGCGGTCGACGTGACCGCATGGGGCGCGCGATCGGCCGCGCGGTATTTGCGGGCCATTCGGCCGACGCTGCCGGGTCGCCCTCAAACAGCCCGCCAGGAATACGCAATGCGCAATGCGCCAGCGCGCCGCCAGGATATCGCCCTGAAAACAACCTGTTCACTCTGAGCGCCGACTGCGCGCCTCGCTGAACCCGCGAAGTCGCGCGGCGCGCCCGCGCCGCGGACCCGCCGCAATGAACTCGCGGGAAAAAAGACCTCTCTCCATGGGTTCTGGCACCGATTCTGGCCTACTTCCCCGTTCTGGCCGATTCTGGTTCCATCGCCGATTCCTCCTTTGATTCCGTATTGATTCCGTACTGATTCTTTTGATTCCGCTAGAATCAGGGGTCGCAGTTGTGCCGATTCTGTATTGATTCTGTACTGATTCGTACTGATTCCTTTGATTCCCCTGCGCCCCGGGGACCATCGGGCTGCGGCCCGAGCCCCCGCCTCGGCGGCGCGGTTTTTCCAGGGGCGCGGAAGAGTTTTGAAGGGGGGGGGCGGGGGGGGAGGCGGAGCGATTTGCGGGGCGCATCGGGCGGTCGAGCCACAGATTTCCGGGCCCAGGGCGCACGCCCAACATGGCAGGCGCAGGCGCGCGCGAGTTCTCGACCGTCGGCGCATCTGTAAGTTCATGCCCCGCCCCGCGCGCGGGGAGGGAAACTTGCGTTGCGGTTTCCAATTGAACGCGCGGCCGTCGCAACTGCGTCGCATTGCTCAGCGCGCAAAGCACGCGAGCAGCATGGGGGGCTTTGCGTTCTCGCATGAGAAGTGCGCAGAACCGAACCGAACGGTCGGCGGCGCCCGCTCCTGCGCCGCGCGCGAGGCCATCGCGTCTGCGCGGGGGGCTACAAGGGCCTGGGCCGTCGCCCTGGGGCGCGGGCACAGCGCGAGGCCCGCGCGGGTCTCTCGCGCCAAACATTCGCAACGAGGTCGGCCCGCCCGCCGGCTGGCGCTCGCGGGCGACGCGCCGCCGGCGCCGACTGCGAGGCCGACTGGGCCCGGAAGATTCCTCAGAGCCCTGGGAACGGGCAGCGGCCCGCGATGGAATCGGCGCGGTCGCTGGCGCCCCGCCCGCGCCCGCCCCCCCCTGCAAGCCGACTCCTCCTACCTATGCTGGGCACCTCCTCATCGCGATGCCGGTTTTAGGAATCCCCTTATTTTTTGGGGGCGAATCCCTGAGATTGTCATCGCCTTTGGCGTGTCAATCTTAAGGATAAGGGATACGTTCGAGGCCGGCAATGGACGAGCCGGGCCGCCAAGCGCGCGCCGTGGAGGGCGGAGCGCGGGCGCTGGCGGCGGCGGCCGGCCGGTCCGCCCAGCGGCGGCCAGCGGCGGCAGCTCTGCGGCGCCCGCCGCGAGGCCCTCCACCGGGCGCGCGGCCGTCCGTCCGCGCGACCACGGGCGGCTGCTTCGGCGCGGTCGGCGCGCCCGTCCCCTGGGGAGGAGCCCCCCGGGAGGAGCTCGAGCCCAAATGACTCGCCCCCCGCGTTTCGGGCTCCGGAGTCCTTGGGCTCAGAGGCTGGACTGCTCTCGATGCATTTTCTTCGCCAGGGGTCTCGGTCCACGGGTACGAACATTCTACGAGGAAAAGAAGCTCCAAGGGGACTCCCAGGGCCCAGTCCAGACTCGTGGTTCTCTTAAGAGAGATCTGGAGCCCATGAGCGTCGACGCGATTTCTTAGCGACGCCTGATGGGCATGCGGAAATGCCTCCTACAAGATGCGCAACAGCGTCACGCACGCGTCGGGATGCATCGGGTCTTACGGGACACCAGAATAGAGTCGGAGCGGCAACCAAAACTGGCATCGAACCCGACCGATCAGATCGCCAAGACCACATAATGCCCTTACCCGAACAGCCCGCCATGACTCGTCAGCCCGTTACCCGAAATGTGGCTGTCGCCTTCGCGCCGTGCACACTCGTCCTCAACGTCCACAACAATTTCAAGGATGGAGGGTGGGCCCTTTTCAAAACAGTTGCACGGATCGATGGCGGGCGGTCTCTAAACTGTAGCCTGGCGCGGCGCAGATTCGTTTGAAGAGTTCGCAGCCGTTCGAAGTGTTCGTATGGTTGAGCTCCCAGGAACGGTGTTGCGGCACGATTTAGGACTGGCGGGGCGCGGCAGGCACGCTCCTTCGCTGTGGGGGAATCCAAAAATCAACGTTCTGGCACAATCCAGGGTTGACCGGTTGCAGCAATCGCGTTGACTCGCGGCGTTGAAGTCCCCAAAATGGCGCTTGGGCACACTCGGGGATTCTCAGACGGGCGTCCTTCAATAGGGTACTTCCCGCAATGAAAACAAATATTCAAGGAACCTGCGTAGAGGGAACCTGGAGGGAGGCTTCACTGCAGCATCGCTGATGCGTCTTGGGTTTGCACTGGTCGCTACTCCTCCTGCTCATCTGTCTTCCTCGCTCGTCGCTCCCTCGCTCCTCCCTCGCTCCTCCCTCCTCCCCCCTCCTCTCCCCCCTCCTCCCCCTCCTCCTCCTCCTCCTCCTCCTCATCCTTCTCCTCCTCCTCTTCCTTCCCCTCCTCCTCCTCCTCCCCCTCCTCCCCCTCCTCCCCGACGGCGGCGACGGAGGGGGCCTCGCCCCCGCCTGGGGCCGCGGCCGAGCCTGGCAGGGCGCCGCCCAACACGCTGGAGCTTTTCGGCCTATCAGGCGATACGCAGTCTGGCTCGGCATGGCAGGGCTCCCAGTACACGGCCGCCACCCGCGTGTTCAAAAAATGGTGGCCAGCCACGTACCCGGGCGAGTGGAAGATGCCCGACGGCATGCGCTACCCGTTCGTGTGGAAGCTCAAGTCGGTCGACATCATCGCTGGCCAGGTCGTCGAAACTTGGGATTGGGAGTGGATAGAGGCTCCAGGCTTGGCGACCATCGCAGAGGTCGAGACCATGCTGCTGGACCACTTCAACCAGCAGCAGGCCGCCGCGCAGGAGGCCCAGGCGCAAGCGGCGGCGGCCGCGGCCGCCCGCGCGGCCGCCGAGCAGCCGTCCAACGCGTCGCCCTTCGGAGCCTGAGCGGGCCCTTGTGCGTGCTGCCTCCCAGTCGGCGCCATCCCAGGTCGACGCGGGCGACCTCGGCGCAACCTATAATGCGCCCTCATAGGTGGTGGGCTAGCCTAATACCCTAGTCTCTGTTCACCTCGGCTGCCCACCACCTAGACAGCCCTAGCCAGCCACACGAGCCGAATATTTCTAAGCGCTGGGGAGCCGTGCCGCTCCAATTTAAGGTCAGCTGAGCCGTCCCGCAGTCCCGTTGCAGCGGGCCCTTCAGTTCTATCATCCTTCAGCCCCATCCCAAGGGCCCGCTGCAAGAGTCGCCCACCGCCACGCGCGGTCTCTGAGCCTTCTTGTAGGGGCGCCTGCGCTCCTCGACCCCCTCTGTGAGAGTTCGATCATCGAGGGTGTTCGAGAGCTGACAGGCTCCGCCGTGGCCGTACACTTTCACAGGGCACGTCCATATTGTCTCACCGCTACCAGTCTAGCCTAATAGACCCCTGCTGGCACCTCCGCCACATGCAGGGACAGACTAATGCAGGCGGCTAGCCAGCACCAGTCTCTAGCCTCACACCTCTCCGCCGCACGAGTGCGGCCAACGCGACACTTTTTAGCAGCCCCGCTACCAGAAGAGCGCTAGGCTCAACGCTCACAGCTCAATTCGCTGACTCGCCACGGCTGAGTCTAGGCTGCGGCAAGCAAGTGGCCCCGCGCAGCCAAGTGCCTTCGGGGACCCCGCTCCTTCCTCTTATAGCCTCCTCCTTGCACACACCCCGCTAGCCACGCGGCCTGCGCTCGCCTGCAGGCGATAGCCACTTGCTCCTGGGACGATGCCCAGATAAGCCGCAGGCCCTACTAGTCTCTAGACCCCCATGGGCACGGCCGCCCATGTCGGGAAGCACCGATGTAGGCGGCACGCCAGCACCAGTACTCTTATATATACCGCCGCGCTAGTGCGGCCTGCGTCGCCCCTACATTTGGGGCCTGGCAGCACAGCAGTACGCTGTGCGCTGAGGGCAGCATCCCATCCCTCTCCCTTACCTTCATTCTTTCCCTCCCTTCGTATCGCGAATAGATGCTGCCTCAGCACCTCCCTCAGGCCGAGTATCTCTCGGCTAACGTTGCCCATCAGAGGTGCGCACCTCTGCGGACAGCTACCGCGCCTTAGTGCTTCTTGGCTGTGCAAGATACTACTTTTCCTTCCCTCGAGTTCCTCCCTCCCCCTCTTACCACGGCCAAGTACAGCACAGGTGTTCTCTTACCTGCCCCCCTTACCGGTCACGTGCGTTTCCGATGGGGCTTCCTAGGTCTCTAGGCGGCAATGCCAGCCTCTCCCTCCTGGTCCGCTCCGACACGGCCGCCTTGCAGCGCGGCACTGCCATTTTGGCCCTCTTCCTACTCATCCCGCTCATATCCATGGCTAAGCCATGCTCCCAGGTGGCCGTTCCTGAGGCCAGCTGTGCTGCTCTTCGGTCTTTCAGCGCTGCCCGCATAGGGCAACGCCTAGCTGGCGCGCTTAGTGACTCTCGCACGGCACCGATCCCTTCTCTTCCTCTTATTCTCCCTCCCTCCCCTTCGGTGCCAATACCTCCCCCGCCCAACATGCAGGTCCAATGGCGAAGAATCGCTTTTGCTTGCGGACGGACCAGGAGCGGAGATCCTTTGTTGTGCCCGCTAGGCGGGCTCTGTCTGCCGCCTAGCCGACCTGCGGCCGCCCCGCTCAAGTTACTTGCAACGAGCTAAGTGCAGTTAAAAGACTCCTCCCCGTCCTCCTCCCCCTCCTCCCCGTCCTCCTCCCTCGCTCCTCCCTCGCTCCTCGCTGCTCCCACGCCCGTCGCTCCATCGCTCCAACGCTCGTCCACTCACCCACCCGCCCGGCAAAGGCCTGCGACGCGCGGCCCCGCGGGAGAGAGAACGGAAGAAAGAGAACGACCAAGGGGGGGGAACCTGTATTCGAATAGGGGACCGGCTGCAGAACCGATTTGCCCCAGCGGTGCTTCTTCGTCAGATCTGCCAGACCTGAGCCGGATGTTCCGTAGAGTGGCGAACGTCCTAGGTACTCTGCGTGGGCCCGACCGACAACTCAAGTTCGGGACACCTGCAGCCGATCTCCTCCTCGAAGTATCGACCAGGCGTCGGGGATGCGTACAGTGGGGGCGCGGCCGCAAGAAACCCAACCCTGCAATCCGCGAATTATTCAGTGAAAACCCAAATTGGTCGATCGAAAGTCGGCACCATCTTATTGGGGGCCCATCAAAATCCAACAAAAAACAGGGCACCCTGGCAAAATCCAACTGGTTTCTTGGCACACGCCCCCGCTGATCAAAAAATACAAAAAAAGAGTCCCCAGACGATTGTTCGACTATTTGTGAACACTCCTCCTGTAGAGGGACAAGCCTGCCTTGACCCTGGAGTCGGGGCTGGCCATCGCTCGGACGTCCATACCCTGTGTTTTTTTTCGGTTTCGTGCGTGTTTTTTTCGCCAAATGGTCCAGGATGCTCCTCGATGGTCCTCGCCAAAGAAAAAATTCACACGTCCGAGCTAAGCCAAGGGGGATGCGCAGCCGATGGGTCGGCGACAGGCCCCCGACAGCGACGCCGCGCGTCCCTGGGGCGGGGCGACGGCGCCCATGCCCGATCGGCGAAGAGCGGGCGCCTGGGGGCCGACGACTCCCCCCACCAGTGCCAGCCCCCTCCTCCCTCCTCCACCTCCTCCTCCTCCTCCTCCTCATCATCATCATCCGTCTCCTCCTCCGTCTCCTCCTCCTCCTCCTCCTGCTCCGTCTCCTCCTCCTCTTCCTCCTCCTCCTCCTCCGTCTCCTCCTCCTCCTCCTCCCCCTCCTCCTCCCCCTGCTCCACCTCCTCCCCCTCCTCCCCGTCCTCCTCCCCCTCCTCTCCCTCCTCCTCCTCCTCCTCCTCCTCCTCCGCCCGTGGGCCCCTCGTCGCCGCCCGCGCAGCCTGTCGCCGCCCCTGATAAGACGAAGCCAGCACCAGTATCAGTTCGGGGGAGGATAAAGCGAGACTCCACGAGATCCAGCGGCTCCAGAGGATTTCTCGGGCGCCGCGGCCTTCTCGGAGCGGTCCGGAACGCTCTGGAACGGGCTTATCCTCGTCCTAGCCCCGTCCGACCTGACCCAGAAATCCGACGGTGCGTTTCTGATCACAACTTGGCTCCCTAGAGATCTGGATCCGCTCCCCGAGGCTGGCTTTTCATGCTGAGTCGTTCTTCTTGGGAGTCGCAAGACCGACCTCGAAACTCCAAAGGACCTCACCGCACGGTCCATCACCACACAGTGTCGGGACCCTGGAGGCCACAGTCGCCCGAGACATCCTCGGAGAACGACCCAAGTCCCATACCCGTGCAGTGACCACGATCCCCCACTGACTCGCCACACGGCGTGGTAACCGCACTGCTTGGACGCCCCCGCGATCTTTGCCTGCCCCAGGGGCCCAGCGAATGCCCCCGGGGTCAAACACGGCACCAGGAACCTCCCGCCGTGAGCTCTCCACCACACGGGCGGCGACCCAGGAAGGAGGGAGGAGGAGGAGGAGGAGGAGGAGGAGGTCCAGGAGGAGGAGGAGGTCGAGGAGGAGATCGCGGAGGAGGAGGAGCAGGAGGATGGCTTCTCTGTTGCAACGCGATGACGAATTCAGCTCGTGGTCATTGGCGCGGTGGCTACATATCGTTAGAGCTTCACCTCGAGAGTACGTCAACATGCTCAATATGGCTTGGAAGAAAGGCCTTCAGATGGAGTTAGATCAGCAACGCACGAAAATTGTGATGGAGCAGGTTAGCCGAATATCCACCCCTTCCGCGCCCATCCTATCTGAGGAAGCCCGATACATCTGCTACTCGTGTGAGGGGGTCTTTCGTACACCAGCGGCATGGAAGCGCCATGAAACAGGAACGCGATCAAACCAGACGAGGATATCATGGGAATCAAGCGCTGAGGCATGCTATCCCTGGTGATAGACTTGGGTCAAGGCTTTGTTTTCATCCCAACACGAGCGCCCAGAGTTCGTATAGACCCGTATAGAGATCGTACCAGCGTCGGCACCATTGGTCAAGCATACGACCTCAGCAACGCAGAAGAAGGCCTTCGTGATCACCCACAGTGGTCCTGCTCGACGAGGTGATCTTGGCGACTGGGCTTCGGCGTTGCTCGGCGGTCGGACCCAAGTAGAACATTACGATGACGGTAGTTGTGCAAGCTCTCCGGATGATCATGGTGCTGCCTTGGACGACCAATCTTTGTTTGATCTGGGTCATCTGCACTCTCTGCCGTGTCGCATGCGAGATGGAGGAATCCTTGTTTGTCATGGAACCAGATGGCAAATAGCGTGAGGTCATCCAGTGGACATTACTGTACTTACAGCGAGCCCTGGGTAACGAGGCGTCTGAAAAACGCAGCACTCAGTCGAATACTTCGAAGCAGTGAGGAGCTGAGGCCAGCTTTTTCTCTTGGTATACTAGTTTGTGTGGTGATGCAGTGGTCAATTGTTTTGAGATCAGGCGACGATGTTCATTTGTGCAGGATCATATTATTTCAGGCAGCCGTGGTTTCGCTAATTTGGTATGTGTGTATGCTGGAAGCTCTTCACATGGGGGCTACTGGTTTGGTCTTCGTGCATCTGGCAGACGAGGTGGTCAACGGTTCAGTGAACAGCGGCAGCTGTGTCCATGGTGTACATGTTGCTGCTGCAGTATGTAGGTGTAGTGCGTGGGCCAAGGGCCTCTCGCGCGTGCTCGCCCTCGCGGTGATGGAAGGCAGCCTCAGCGCGAAGGCCATCGTGGCCTTCTACCTCTCTGTCTCTCGATCATGCTGCCTGCCGTCCACCGCCTCCTGATGCTCGTGGACCCAATCTGCCGGCCGCCCTTGGCCCGTGTCCGAATAAACATGCCTGAGCAGCTATCAACCTGCATGTGCCTCTATCTCCGAGGCTCGCACCTCGAGCTTCAGCCCGTTGCACTCGCGATATGTAGCTGGGCGAACCGATCGTGGCCTGGATGCCTTCGACCCCATCGCTCTGTTTGACAGGTTGTCATCCTGATAGTGGTGTGTTTCGGGCTGGATCGGTCAAATCGTCGCTGACCTTGCGCCCTCTCAAGGGCTTTCTTGAGCAAGGTACTTGCCGTCTTGAGCCCTCATTCTAAGGGGCGTTCTGGAGCAGGGCACCTTGTTGAATTGATGGGCTGCTGCAAGACGCGCTGACCAGATACGGAGGGGGTGGGCTCGGGTGGAGGAAGTGGCTGGGGGTGAAACAAACCCTGAGCTCCACCCCATGCACCCCTCTCTCGCCACTCATGTACACTAGCGACGACTCCGTCCCCGTCCCCATGTCCAAAGGGTTGTACTCATGCTTGTCTGGGGGTGAAGGTCATGCGGGTGTACTTTACTCGATCTTGCTGACGCCCTTCCCGCTTATAGCCAGTACGTAGTTCGCTCAGGTGCTGCGGGAGCACTTCCTCCTCGAATTATTCGATAAGTTCCTTCATCCATCGTTTCTCGGTTGGTCTTGTTATCCGAGCTCCAGCAGTGCACGTTCGCGGCAGGCACTCGCGTCTCCTCATCACACTATGATATTGCTTCCTGCTTTTCCCTACCTTGCACGGTGGCCTGCGCCGTCGCATTCGTCATGCTTTCCCTCTCCATCCGTGCGTACGCGGGCGCCGTCGCCCACTGCAGGTTGCCCAACATCCTGCTCCTTCCCCGCTTGTGATTGGAGGTGCCGTCATGCCGTCCAATTGTATACAGTCGGCCTCGATTGGACAGCACACGCGGGAGGACACAAGACCCTTCCGAGGGCCACATTGCCGCAGGAACGTAGGAAGCATGGGTCGTTAGACACAGGACACAAGGGTACCCTTGATCTGGCAGGGCCGACCTACTAATCCAGGCCGACTGTACAAAGCCCGATGAAGGGGCCATTGAACCGGATTGTACGCCGGTCGGAAGATCTGGTTAGAAACATGAAGTAGGAATGCGTTGGAAGTAGATTGGGCTTCCGCCCGCCCCCTGAAGAGGAGGGAAGAAGGAAACCAGTTGATCCTTGAAGTAGGAAGGCGCCAAAAGCAGATTAGGATCTGGGAATCCGATTTGGGTGCCCTTGACTTGGCAGGCTCGACCTACTCATCTGGGGCGGTAGCGGAGGCCCGGGAGCGCGGGCCCGCACCGACGCTGCGAGCGCTCGCTCCCATGGCGTGCCCAAGAACAAAGGAGGGGGTGATGGTGATGAGGATGATGATGGTGCCTCTGTTGATGATGGTGATGTTGCTGAATAGTATGATGTTCTTGTTGATGATGATGATGGTGTTGGTGTTGATGCTAATGTTGATGATGCTGCTGATACTTATGATGATGCTGATGATGATGAGGATGATGATGCTGAAGATTCTGATGATGATGGCGTACCCAAGAAAAAAAATGAGGAGGAGGAGTAGGATCAGCAGGCGAGGAGGCGCAGAGGGCGCAGCACCTGCGAGGGAAGGCCAGAAAGGGGGCGCCTTGTGCCATCTCAGCCGCTTGTCGCCCCAGACCTGCGCGCCGCAGGGGCCCGCGCTGCACGTGCGTGAAAAGAGGCGCCCCGGCCCCGGCGCCAGCCCCAACAGAGAGCTCAGGATGCTCCCACACGAGAGCCCCAAGAAGGGCTCCAGAGAGTCAGCGTCGTCGTCATCGCCGCCGCCGCCGTCGTCGCCGTCCCCCTTCAGGGTCAGCGGCGTTGGCCGGAAGGCCGTCCCCAGAAGAAATGAAACCCTCTGTGGGGCACCAAAAGAGCCTGGGTGAAGGAGCAGCCACAGAAGGATCCCGGGATTCTCGAGCCCCGTCTGAACCCAAGCTGCTCCTTGCTTCACCGTTTTAGCTGCACGCTGTTCTGAAGGTGCTGAAAGATGCTGCAAGCTTTAAGTCTGGCCTATCCCCCTACAAGGGGATTTTCGACGGAAAATAAAACAGACACCAAAAATACTCCAAAAAGGTCAAACAATACTCGAAAAATAGTCCCCATACTATTTTTGGACTCTGTTTTGACTATGCTTGGGGTATGTTCTACTTTTCGTCGAAAATCCCCCTGTAGGCCCGACTGAAAGCTGGTCCGCGTGCTCTGGCGCTGGCCTCGCCGAGAAACACAAGCACACACACAAGCACACACACACACACACCCGAGGGATGCCACGAGCAGCTCGGCCACCGGCCCAAGCCCCGAGAGGAGGGGTCTGTGCAGGGCCCGCGCTGCGCGCGCCGCACGGGCCGAGGCGCGGGGTGAGCCGACAAGGCGGACTTGGCGGCGCGACGGGGGGGCTTCTCCAAAGGGGCTGCTACGGGGGGAGGGACGGCTTCTCCGAGGGGGGCGACGGGAGGAGGGACGGCTTCTCCGAGGGCGGCGGCCCCCGGGGTCAGAGGAGGGGTGGGCCGCCCCGTCCGAGGCTGTCGTCCCGCCGACGCTGCCTTGACCAGCCAACGGACGTTGGCCAAAGTGGGTTTGTGCTGGGGTGGCCCTCTACAATCCTCCCATACTTTCTTGCTAGACTTACCCATGCGCATACTGTAGTGACCACAGAGCTCGCAAATTCCCGCGGGGCCCAAACGGATCAGCCTGTGCCCCTCTCCGATGTTGGGGGTCCGTGCACTTGGAGTTAAGGAGCACTTTATAACTAGCAACTGTGCTAACTTCCCCCAAATAACTTCTACACCTGACAAGCTCATCTCCGGGAGGTGTTCATCCCCTGTTATAGATAGTAATGGTGTCGTGGTGCCCTTGGTTTTCTTTAAGTTACCAGCTCCCCGAATACCTTGTGCATCCTCAGCCCTGGACGCCACGAGGCCCGCGTACTTGGCAATCGTCTTCGAAATCTCGATGCCACCACCGCGGTGGTATCGAGCCAATCCATCTGCAACTTTGGTTCTAGCAACTCGAACATATGCTAACATATCTGCCCAAGCATTGCCAGTGGCATGGGCCAAAAAACCGCCATCTCCCAGCGATGGCGCCCGCGCAAACTAAGAGCCCCCAGCGTCTCCGAGGCAAAGGTGGAAGACCTCCCCCCAAAGGCTAGCGTGCAGCGATCCACTTGCTTCCAACTCGGGGACCCACCTGTTTGCCTCAGCGACGAACGAAAGGTGGCCGCTCCATCATCATGAGGGCCCTGTATCCTGCAGTCCGCTCTTGCCTTGGAACCGTCTGCTGTCTGATCACGTCCAGGCGGGCCTCCGTATTGGGCGCGCATGGGATGCCCATCCTGGCGCGCAGTTGTACAATGGCCCATCCGACGCAATAGAACGTCGGGCGGCTGGTGTGCATGCCTGACGCATCGCATTATGTAATGCTCCCCCGATCGCCCAGCAGCGTCGCCCCAAATACATGTATGTTGAGCTTCTGCAGGCGGTCCAGGGTGCAGTGGCGCCAGCGGTAGACCGTTGGTCAGCCCGAGCGCGGCGGGGTCGCCCGTGCTGTCCACCTGCAGTTGTAGCCGTGACTTCTGAAACTTGGCAATCTCAACTGGGGCCTCCTCCAGGTACGCCTCAGAAAGTTGATGCAAAACACAAATGATGAGCCAGCGCAGCCTTGGCCGCACCACAATGCGGATTTTTACTCCGAATTCGCAACCTCTGTCAGGACAAAAGTATCGACCAAGCCACAGCTTCCTCAGACAACCTCTCATGGTCCCTGTCTGACAGAAGAAACAACGGCAACCTCATTGCACGTCTCCATATCTGTCCATCATCGACGAGCTCAAGAAGGCGTTCACGAATACGATTGACGTGGAGCCGCTACGTAGATCCAACCTACATCTTCCCCACATCGCGCGGCGCCACCGTCTGAAAACCACTGTTGCCCCATGTCGTCGAAGAAATTAGCTGGTCCCGCGAGCCGCCATCCGTCACGAGACAGCGCCAACCGCGCAGAAGACGCGGGGCCTCCAGCCACCGCCCAGCCGGGCAAGAACTCCGCGAGATCGGTGCGCGCGCGCTTCCAAATAAGATACAGCTCATAGAAAGAGACCCTGCAACCCAGTGTGAAATTGTGATGACGCTTGATAAGACCCGTCGCTGCGTCAAACGAAGGATCAAATCGGCCATCCCGCCGAGTGGCAAGGTAGAGCGGATGCGAAGCATTCTGGCCGCGCCAATCATCCCCCCAGAAAAGAGCCGCAACTGCGTGGGCGGGGCATCCGACGCACCGCCGACTCCCAAACAGCGCCCCACCGCATTGAGAAGACGGGTTCGCCGCGACGCTCCCACGTGCTCGCGCACCGCTCTCTTGGGCGTGCCCCCCCCACTCGCGCGCGCAGCTTGGCCAATCTCACGCGCCCTTGCGCGCGAACAAACTTCGCCCCGTGGGGCTCGTGCCCTAAGATGCGGATGTGCTGCGTTGCTTTTAGCTGCGTGCAACCCGCGCCGGACGAAGCGCCTCTTAGCGCGAATCGTCGTCGCGACGAACCCCCATTTTGACTGCTGGAGGCTGAGGTACAGCTCCGTGATCTCACTCCGGCCCGAAGTTGCGCACGCACGCGCACATGGGGTCGCAACAAGACCGTTGCATCGTGAAATCATCTATGAACGCGCGCGCCACTGCGTTGTCATATCTGCTGTGCTGTTTGGGTACCGCCCGATAAAGCACTGCCATCAACACCGTCGTCGCATGTGTACATACCGCCAGGGCGCCCTGGAGATATGCAGAGAGAGAGAGAGAGAGAAGGCTAATGCTACCATAAGCGCGTTTGGTACGAGGTGCTCGATATGTCTGTAAGATCACCCACATCAACTTAGGAAGATATCCAAGAGCTGGCGCATCTCGAAGGATCGTGCTCCATCAAATTGTTCCGTGTGGTTTGCGAGCATGTGCCGACTCGGCTTTCATACCAAACGGGAGCGCACAATTGGACGAAGATTTGCCAGCACCACTGCCCCAGAACGCAGGATTCTGATGACTGTTTTCCCAGGCCATGCTGGGCGGACGACGCGCTCTGCCCCATATCCACAACATTGTCTTGAACAGAGCGACGAGTCTCGTATCACCGCTCGGCGGGGGTAACACATGCAGGGCTCCACGTACAGCTGGTCCTGCGGCAATTTGAACACCCCTTCGCATATCATGAGCGGCTCCGCAACGGCCTGCGGCCCTTCGTCGCAGACAAGCAAAAAATGCCGGGGTAAAGTGTGCACTTGTCCTCGCCCGGTCCTTGGAGCGAAAGTCATGATGCCCTGCCTCTGATACGAGCCTGACAACTCTAGAAGTTGCTCCCACGATTCTGAATTGCCAGGCAAACGTGGATCACCAGCACTATGACGACTCCGTATATGTCTCCAATGTTTCCATGCCAGGTCTGCAAGTCATGATCGAATGGTATGATCGGTTGCTGGCAGCACCTGCTGGCGAGCACGGAGTCACATGACCATGTGCATCACGCCCACCGTTCTTGAAAACCCCCACCGTCCATGCATGGTGCACGGTACTCCTCTTTGCGCCGCGTGGACTACTTCCACTGAACCAGCTGAGATTGCGCCACCACCTGCTCTATGTTGAGGTCGAGCTCGCTTAAGCTGAACCACGCGATCCAGCCTGCCTTCAAAAACTCACGAGCAGAGTCATCCAGCATCCGATGGACATTACGAGGACCAAACCACCATCCGAGAAAGAATCTGAAACTCGTGAAAGAGACACCCCAACTTCTCCATGTGAGACTGCTGGGGCACCTTATGGTCTGAGGCAGTTTGCTTTTGTTTTTCTCCCCCCACCCCCCCGAGCGCCTCGAGCTTGACGTTGGCGACTTGGTTGCCTGAGAGCTGAAAGAATTCTCTGTCTACGGGCGCTGAAACACCAGCTTCCGAGATAAGACTAATCAGCACGTCCATGTAGGCAACCATGCGACAAATGTGTCGGACACATCTTTCAGCAATACGCCATGCGCAGACGCAACCATGTCCTGATTCACGGCGGTCTTCAGGAATGCCTTTGAATGAAAACATCCCGAATGTCTGTCCTTTGGGGGAAAGATGCCGCATCACACGCTCACCAACCACGTCATGTTTCCCTGTCAACTCAAGTTCTATATTTGAGCAGGGACCGACCGTCTCGGCATTCCTATAGCCCTACCACGAAATGTTCCTAGAACCCGAGAATGTTCTAATAACAAGACAATGTTCTTAGAACATAAACCCGATGTGGTCAAACATAACAGACTCCGCCAGAAATGTTCTAAGAACACTGCGTGGAAACCACAAGCGTTTCTTAGAACATTGTTTGGTAGGGATATAGGCGAGCCCAGACGCTTCGCCACTGCTTGAGATATTGTTCAGCACCGCGAACCATGCGGCCAAGAGATCGCTGTCCGACTCGACCTCGGCGATCTGCCGACGAGTCTCCTGCCACTCGCAGGGGACGAGAACGCACCCAGGCAATACCGTGGTAGGAAGCTCCTTCGCAGCCTTCATCTTCCTCAACGTGATTGGGCACGCTTAGACCTCCACAGACACAAACATATTGTACATGAAACCTGGTACCCGCATCCTCGATTACTGCAGGTCGTGGGATGTGCGGAAGGAGAGCGGCAGTCACCAAGACATAATCAATCATCGGCGGCAGACACCAGCCCCGATGACGAATCCACACTTTCTGAGGTGGGATGGGCGGTCGTGCCCCTCTCGGCGATGAATGGGCGATTGCATCGGGGTCGCTACATCCCCCTTGAGCCTATCCGCCCAAACATTTGCCCAAGACAAGGAATCGAACTCTATACACCGACGCATTTTCCGGCCCTGCATTGAAATATGCACTGGCGAGCGGATCCTGGTGTATACGGGACCCTGGTGTATACATTTTCCGCTGCTTCCCCGGGACATCGGGGAACAACATACACAACACCACACCACCCCAGCGTCGTCCCCGACCCTCAAAAAGTCCCAGGGTTGAAAGAGAGCCCGCCACTGGTAATGTATACAGGGGGGCAGTGTTTAACACATGGGATTTTTAAACACATAGGATTTTTAATGCATGACCAATTCATGAATAAAGTTATGCATCAACTCATCGTTGTTTTTTAGTACTAGCCCCCCCCCCTGCATTTTCAACACATGATCCGCACGCGGAGCATGTATTAAAAACGGCACTGCGTGCTCCAGTTTCCGACAAGACGCGACGAACCCATCGGCGTGCCTCTGCTGAAGACGACGCCCGGGCGCGTGGGCAAACGCGAGGGAGAGCTGCACGCCGACTGGGCGCCCAGCGACAGCGTGCCCGAACGAGGCAGCCAGCCCGCCCCCCCCCCCCGATGCAGGATGGGGGGGAGCCCTTCGAGCAGTTGGGCGCCCGAGTTATCCGGGGTAACTCGGGTCCGGGGTAACTCGGGATTGGATTCCGCAAAAAGGATCCCGAGGTAGCCCTGACCCGAATTACAGTTACCCCTGCTCATGTGGGGCTCTGGACGCCCGAAGTACCCGGGGTAACTCGGGTTTGGAATCCCGAAAAAGGACCCCGAGTTAGCCCTGACCCGAATTGCCCCTGATCATGTGGGGCTCTGGGCGCCCGAAATACCCGGGGTAACTCGGGTCCGGGGTAACTCGGGTTTGGATTCCCGAAAAAGGAACCCGAGTTAGCCCTGACCCGAGTTGCCCCTGATCATGTGGGGCTCTGAAGTAGGGGATCGACTGCAGAATTGATTCACCCCCGGAATTATTGTGTGGGTCGAACCTGCGAAGAGTGCGTAGAATGTTACGTCGTTCTACGGTCTTTTTCGCACATTCGACGGAAAGAAAGACGATTGTGGGGTAAATTAATTCCGTAGTCGATCCCCTACTCGAACCATGGGGGTGGGTGGAAGGGCGGACATTGACGCGGAATCGGCCGATGCGTCGCCGAGGTGTCCGAAGAAAGAAGCCAGCCGCCCCCCCCCCCCCCCCACGACGAAGGGGAACCATGGGTGCGGGACACGGGAGTCTTGAGCAGAGACCGACCGTCCCGGCATTCCTATAGTCCTACCACGAACTGTTCTTAGAACCCCCAAATGTTCTTAGAACAACCAATGTTCTTAGAGCATAAACCCGATGTGCTAAATCAATACAGGCTCCGCCAGAAATGTTCTAAGGACATTTCGTGGAAACCACAGCGCGGTTCTAAGAACATTCTTTCGTAGGGCCATAGGCGAGCCAAGACGCTTCGCCACTGCTTGAGAATCGGCGATGCGTCGCCTTGCCATCGCTCGGACGTCCATTTCCCGTGCATTTGTCGGTTTCGTGCGTGTTTTTGTTTGCTCGATGGTCCAGGATCGTCCGCAGTGGTTCTCGCCGAGAAAAACGCACACGTCCGAGCGATGCCAGGTCGCCGAAGCATCGGCGACGGGCCCTCGACAGCGAAGCCGCGCGCTTCCTGGGCGGACTGGGTGGGGCTCCCAGGGCCGCGATCGGCGAGGCGTGGGCGGCTGGGGGTCGACGCCCCCCCGTCGACGCACCGCCTGCCGAGCCAGTCCACCCCCGCCCCCCGTCGACGCCCCTGGGAGGAGGACCCCTCGCCGTCGCTCGGACGTCCACTCCCCGTGCATGTTTCGGTTTCGTGCGTGTTTCTTTTGCTCGATGGTCCTCGAGGGTCCTCGCCGAGAAGAAATGCACACGTCCGAGCGATGCCAGGACCCGTTCTTCCCCTCTCCGGCCAACGCTCTCCCCCTTGTTGCGCTCCCCGCCGCCACCCCCTCCCTCCCCTCCCCGTTTTCCATTCCCCCCCTCCCCTGGCGCAGACGTAGTGCGTGGGGAAGAGGGTGTCGTCCCAGTCGAAGATGATGACGGTCTGATCGGCCTGGGGGGGTGCGGGGGGGGGGGGGACGAGGGCGGGCGCGAGGGGTGAGTGTTTGTTTGCATGTGTTTGACACGTCTTGCGTTTGGTGTGTATGTGTATGGGCAAACATGGATCAAAACAACTTGTTGTTGCGCGTGTCTGTGTGTGTGCGTGTCCGGTGTATGTGCGTTTTTTCGCTATCAGCATACACAACACTTTTGGCATAAAAAGGCCAGGGACTCGACTCGACTCGACTTGTCCAGGCACCCTACTGCGTGTTGGTTACCGAGCCGCGGGCTGGGCCCCCGGGGCCCAGCGACGCTCCACCGGAGGTCGAACCATGCGACTGGCCATCGCTCGGACGTCCATGCCCTGTGCTTTTTTTTCGGCTTCGTGCGTGGTCTTTTCGCCAATTGATCAAGGATGCTTCGCGATGGTCCTCGCCGAAAGAAACATGCACACGTCCGAGCGCTGCCATGGCGAAGCACGTTGTGCTGCCTTGTCTGTGAATACGCTGGAGCGAATCAACCCATTTTGTGGGCCCAACTTCCTGGTGCCGCCACCCTCGACAGCACGGCCCGCCGCGCTCGGCACTCAAGGTCATGGCGACCTTTGCGCAAATCGAGGTCGAGCGATGCGTGTTCCCCAGTAGCGCCGCTGTTTACCACTCTCCAGGGGGAAGGAGGAAGAGAAGAAGAGGTGAACACGCGACTAGGGAGGAAATAATCACCCCTCAGCATCGTCGTCGTCCTCCTCCTCTTCCTGTTCGACGCCGTCCTCATCGTTATCCTCACTCCCCTTGTCCCCCCTCAATCCCCGACCTCCTTGTCGTACTGACGCTGCGGGCTGCGGGACCACCTTGTGACGCAGCCCCACACCTCCTACTCTTCCGCCTCCGCGCCCACCTGGCCCGCCTAGGCCCTCAGGGGTGTCTGGGGGGCCAGGGGGGCCCAGATGTGCAGAAAGGCGCGTCCCTGGAGAGCCCAGGTCCACAGATCCCGCCGCGCTGGCCCGCAGGCCCTCCGGGGTGGTGGCGCTCGCCGCGGGGCGGTAAAAGCCCCGAGGGGCATTACTCTACTTTGGCACAGTCCAATTAACAGTCCCCTCCTCCTCCGCCTCCGCCTCCGCCTCCTCCGCCTGCACCTCCCTCTCCTCCTCCCCCTCCCCCTCCTCCTCCTCCTCCTCCTCCTCCTCCTCCTCCGCCTCCTTCATCCTGTCCCTCCTCCTCCTATCCCCTGCTCCCGTTCCTCTTTTGGGGGGAGGGGGGGAGGTTTGGCGCGGAAGAAAACCCTGGCGCGGGTTGGGGCCTCGCTCCAGGAACTGTCGAGGTCGGAGTAGAGGGACTTCGGCGACGAGAACACCGAGTTGTGGCTCCTCCCGCACGCTTCACACCGGTTCCGATGTGCATGCGGACGAAGAACGGTATACGCCATTAACTTGTCCGCCATGGGACGCCTGCCCCAGGGCGGCCGAAAAGTCTACATCCCTACGGGTGGCACATCAGGGCATACACTTTCCAACCGCCCATGAACAAGCGTCCCCGATGGCAGAACCGCTTATGCTATACCGTTCTTCGCCCGCCAAGTTCGGGCCAGGCGACTCCTAGGCAAGGCCAAGAGGTATGCGCCTCCATGGCCCAGCCTGGACAGCGCAGCGCACCGGCCCTGGGCCCAAGGAAAGGGTGTGCAGCTGCAGCTGGCTTCGTGACCTGCGCCACTGGCATGGACGGAGCCCCGCTTTGGCAAAACGAGGGCAAGATTGACGACAAATCCGAACGGGGACAAATCGCGAAAGCGTTTGGCCCCTGATGCCTCGGGGCCCTGGAGCCCCCTCTCCCCCGCCACTTCCTCCTCCTCCTCCTCCTCCTCCTCCTCCTCCTCCTCAAGTCGGCGGCGAGCCCACGGGAAAGTGAGAAGGAGAAGGCCTTCTCAGAAGGCTCGGAAGTCCCCCAGTCTTCTGAAACGTTTTATAAGCCTTCCCCGAATAAATACCCAGAAAACCTCGAAGGCCTCCAGCCGTCTGAGAAGCAGAGAAGGCCTTCTCCTACTCAATCCCCCCCCTCCCTCGCTGCCGAGTACGACCAAGGCCTTGGAACCCGAGGCGCGTTGGCCGCGCTTCGGCCCCGCCAGGGTCTGAACGACTGCCTGGGTGAGGGGTCCTGGCCCTCAGAGTCGGGGATGGACAGACCTCCCTTTAGTAACACGTGGTTTACTGAAAACGACCTGAGGCCCAAACCTGGAGGGCGCAAGCCTGGAAAATAACGGCCGCGGCGCCCTCTCGAGAACCGAAAACGGACAATTCACTAATCGACGTGTCACTGTCAGGAGGTCTGTCCACTTCCGACAGAGGGACAAAACCATCCAGGCCACCAAACATCCCGCCTCGCGCTCCGCCCGCAGTACGAGGCCCGCGCCATCTTCGGATGGCCCGAAGGACGTGTCGGGCGCCGCGGACGTTCCGGAACGTCGCCAGGCCGCTCTGAGAACGTTCGGGGCCGCTCTGGACAGGAGCGGGTAGCATATCCGCAACCGTGCCGCGTGAAGGATACCAAGGTCTGCCTGGTAGAGTCTTCGAACTCTAATGACGGACCGCCCGTCCCTCTACCAGCAGACTCTTGCGTTTATCGCTCCTCCTTTCCAAGGCCACTTCCCTCGTACCCGCTCGAGGATGGTGCACTTTCAGCATGACAGCTAATGGTTGATCCCGAATTCCACGCGTGCCTTCTGGATGATGGTGCACTTCCCGCATGGCAGCTAGTGCCTGAACCCTCTTTCCATGCGTGCCCGCTGGAAGATGGTGAACTTCCCGCATGGCTGCTAACTCCTAGGCCCCTCATCCCGCGCGCACTCGCTCGAGGATCGTGCACTTCCCGCATTCCCAGGCGCGGCTCCCAAGCGCTCCAGGGCCTCCCGAGCCACGACCCCTCGTTATAGTAAAACGACGGATGTGCGTCCCAAGCTTCCTTGGAGGCCCGTGCAGGCAACGAAGAACACACAGATGGCCCAAAATGTCCTGTTTCGCATTCTCGCATTTTCGGGCTGCCGTCAGCTCAAGACGGCCCAAGAGGACTCCACGATGGCCCAAGATGCATCCAGGACGGCCCCAAGATGGCCCAAGAGGGCCTCCCGTGGGACCCAAGACAGCCTCAGAAGGCCCTTCGACTGCCCAAGATGGCGTCAAGATGGCCCACGACGCCCCCCAGACACCCACCATACTGCCAAGAGGGCCCCAAGACGGCACAAGAGAGCGCCAAGCCGGCGACATAGGGCTCCAAGACGGCCCAAAAGGGCCCAAAGGGACCTCCAAGTCTGCTTCACAGAAGGCAGAGACATCCCCAAGACGATCCAAGCGATCACCATCATCATCATCATCATCATCATCATCATCATCATCATCATCATCATCATCATCATCATCATCATCAGCATCAGCATCAGCATCAGCATCAGCATCAGCATCAGCATCGGCATCATCATCATCATCATCATCATCATCATCATCATCATCATCATCTTCATCATCATCGTCATCATCATCAGCAGCATCAGCATCATCACCAGTCATCATCATCATTCTCGTCATCATCATCATTATTATCATCATCCTCATCATCATCACCATCACCACCACCATCACGCTCAACATCATCGCTATCATCATCATAGGAAGGTCATTGTGACTCTTCGCTACTCATCATAATCGTCATCATCCGCATCATCATTATCATCATCACAACCATGCGCATCATCACTACCACCACCCACCACCACCATCAGCATCATCATCGTCATCACCATCATCAGCATCAACATTAGCATCCGCATCATCATCATCAGCATCATCACAACCATCAGCTTTGTCAAGGCCATCATACTCATCTGCTTCATCAGCATCTTCATCTTCATCGTCATCATCATCAGCATCATCATCGCCTTCGTCATCAGCCTCGGTCTCAGCCACAGCCTCAGCCTCAACATCATCAGCTGCATCAACATCAGCATCAGTATCATCATTATAAGCATCATCAACATCCTTATCCTCCTTCTCATCATCCTCATCTTCATGCTTATCATTGTCGTCATCACCATCAGCAGCATCATCAACATAATCAATGAGAGAGCGTGATCCACCGCCGCTTTACTGTGGAAATTTCCTCCCCCCCTCTTCCTCCGGAACCCGGGCCCCCCCCCTCCGAAAATCCCCCCCTGCTGGACCCCCCCCCTTCCCCCCAGCAAAACCCTCCACCTCCCCTAACCCTCCCTCCCCTCCCCAAAAAAACAGAGAGGGGTCACTACCAGTTCGAGCCCCCCCCCTCTGGAAAACCGAGGGGGGATCACTACCGGTTCGAACCCCCCCCCGAAAACCTAGGGGGGTCACTACAGGTTCGAACCCCCCCCCTCCCCTCCTCTCGAAAACCAGGGGGGGGTCACTACGGGTTCGACCGCCCCCCTCGAAAACCGGGGGGGGGTCACTACCGGTTCGAGCCCCCCCCCCCCTCCCCCCCCCACGCTCACCGCCAGCAAACAACTCTGGGTCCCTACCACCGTCCGCACCACATCCCCCACTGCTGTCCCCAGCACCACTGTCCTCACCACCACTGTCCCCACTGTTCCCACCACCGTCACCACTGTCCTCGCCAGTGCCCCCACCACAGTCGCACTGTCCCCACTGTCCCCACCACTGTTCCCACCACGGTTCCACTCTCCCCACTTTCTCCACGGCCCCAACCACTGTCCCACTGTCCCCACTGTCCCACTGTCCCACTGTCCCCGCCGCTGTCCCACTGAGCTGTCCCACTGTTCCCACCACTGTCCCCACTGTCCCCACCACTGTCCCTACTGTACCTCTGTCCCATTATCCCACCGCCGTCCTCGCCACCGCCCTCACCACTGTCGCCACCACCACTGTACCCTCCACTGTCCCACTGTTTCCACCACATTCCCACTGTCCCCACACCACTGTCCCCACCACCACCGTCCCCACCACTGTCCCACTGTCCCCACTGTTCCCACCATTGTCCCCGCTGTCCCCACCAGTGCCCCCACCAGTGTCTCACTGTCCCCACTCTCCCCACCATTGTCCCACCACGGTCCCACTCTCCCCACTTTCCCCACGGTCCCCACCACTGTCCCACTGTCCCCACTGTTCCCACCACTGTCCCACTGTCCCCGCCGCTGTCCCACTGTGCTGTCCCACCGTCCCCACTGTCCCCATCACTGTCCCATTGTCCCCATGTCCCCACCACTTTCCCCACTGTGCTACTGTCCCGCCAATGTCCTCACCACCGCCTTCACCACTGTCCCCACCACTACCGTTCCCACCACTGTCCCGCACCCCACTGTCCCGCTGTCCCCTCACCACTGTCCCCACCACCACCGTCCCCACCACTGTCCGCACCACTGTCCCACTGTCCCCGCACCACTGTCCCCACCACCACCGTTCCCACCACTGTCCCAACATCCCCACCATTCTCCAACTGTCCCGAGGAGCGGGCGTCGTTTGCAAGCGGCGAGGGGGGGGTTCGAACCGGTAGTGACCCCCCCGGTTTTCGAGGGGGGGGGGTTCGAACCCGTAGTGACCCTCCCCGTTTTCGAGGGGGGGGGGTTCGAACCGGTAGTGACCCCCCCCCTTTTCATGATGGACTGGGGGGGGGGGGGTTTCGAACCGGTAGTGACCCCCCCAGTTTTCGAGGGGGGGGGGTGACGGGTTAGGAACCCCCAGTGAACCCCCTCGGTTTTCCGCAAGCAGCGGTAGAACACGCTCTTTCTCATCATTACCATCATCACCATCACCATCACCATCACCATTACCATCACCATCACCATCATCATCATCATCATCATCATCATCATCATCCTCCTCCTCCTCCTCCTCCCTCCTCCTCCTCCCTCCTCATCATCATCATCATCATCATCATCATCATCATCATCATCATCATCATCATCATCATCATCATCATCAACATCAGCATCATCATCAACAACATCATCAGCATCACTATTATCATCACCACCATGCTAATCATTATAATCATCGTTGTCATCATCATCGTCCCAATCAGTCGCATCATCATCATCATCATTATCATCATCATCATCATCATCATCATCATCATCATCATCAGCACCATCATCGTCATCACCCCCATCACCCCTCATAGTTCACATCATCCTCATCACCGCTCTCCCAAGCCTGGGTACCACACGTAACAACCTCCAGTGCCCCCTCGAACAGTCGCCACCCAGAATGCTGGGCTGGAGCGGTGGCGGGACGTGCCGCAGGCAGCTGGATTTTGTTCCTGTTGCGCCACACTATCACCATCGGGAGCCAGAGCCCTGTGGCCCATCCCCAAAGGGGGCGAGGTGAGGCGACAAACAAACACGGGCACCGGTACGCCCCGAACCTCGTCTGGGGGCTCAGTCTGACCAGGATTCGAGGCGAATCCAGCCGTGGGGACGAGGACTCCGCAGATCGAGCAACGACACCGATACATGTTCCTCCTCTGAAGGCATGCAGGCAGGAGCCGCGCCCTGACGGCGCATCGGCAGCAAATAGCATGCGGAAGACATACCTGAAACACATGCAAGAACACCTGCGTGCAGACGCAGTGCCTTGGACCCTTCGTTCCGGAGCGTCGCGAGGGAAAGCCTCCTCTGAAGGTGGGGGTGGAATTAGAGTCCTATGCGGGACCTGCTCTAGAACCGGAACGCACAGTGGACGGATCTGCCCTTTGACATTGAATTACGCAGAACGCGACGGCCGCGTTGTCTACAGAGGTATCCACACCTGAACGCGTCCATATGCGTTACGACATCCATTGTGTCTATAGACGCTTATGCTGAAGCAGGTCGACTTTGCCCTCCAGGAGTGCAGGGACGCCCTGGAACGATTTCTCGCCTCGAGCCTGCCCGACTCGGCCCGCGCCGCCCCGGCGCCCCAAGAGGAACCGTTGGGGCAGAGGCGCAGGTCGAGAAAACGAGCCCCTGCCCTCAGATCCTGTCTTCGCCATCTCTTCACATCGGGCGCTTCTGCCTGGTGTCGGGCCCCAGGGCCCTCACGCATCGATCTGGCTCGACACTTGAGCGACGGTCAAAAGCAGGTCTGACGCGAGATGACGCAGCGACCTTACGCGGCGGGATGCTTGCCGCCAGCGCGACACGCTGCGCTGGAGACGAGGGCGCCTACGCGCGACCTTACCCGGGCAGCTTACGCGCCAATGTCGGGCCGGCATTGGCGCCGACATTGTGTCGGCGCCGCAAAGAAAACGGGGTCGTCTGCGGCGACATTATGTCGGCGAAGACGACCCCGCGTTTTGTTGCGTCGCCGTGTCGCCGAATAGCAAGATTGGGTCTAGGGCTCCGGACCTGACGTGTTACGACGCTGCACGTGTTTAGCGACGTCGGAGCTCGGGGCTCCCCAAAGGCCCGGAGCCCCGTGAAGATACCCCAACCGGAGCGCACTCCAAGGCGGAGCGCCCGCGATGAGAGCATAGAGGGTACCCATCCAAGCCTGGGGCTGCCACCAACCCTCGTGCCAACTGTGTTCCCAGACATGCTACTCGGAGCCCCTCATGGGAGCCCTCCAGGAACCGTGGGTCACCCAGCGTCTCGCTCGGTGGTCGTCTGTGCGCCCTCGCACCAAGCCCCTGCCCTGCGAAACACGACTCCATGGCCAGGGCAACGGCGCGAGAAGCGCGATTATCCTCGCGCCCTGCGGGCGACCTGGAAAACATGGCTGAGAACACCCTGTGGCTTCCACTCGTCCCAGCGGCCACTCGACCCACAACACCACGGCGATAATTACTACCTTTGAGCTGGCCATGGTGAAACTGCACAGGACCATCAGGGGCAACTTCTGGGAATTCTTCGTCGGAGAAATAATATGGGCTACTGAGCCAGATTAAGTGGCGACTGAGCCGGATCAAGCAAGATCAATCCCAATTCAACAGGAGTAAACGGGATTGAGCCAGACTTGGCGGGATGAATCCAGATTTGGCCAGCTTCGATCAGGGATACACCAGCGCCGATTCAGATGTTCACCTCCCAGGAGTTGCATCCTGGGATGCCAATGCGTGGAGACAATCTCGAAATACTCCTGACGTGCGCACCAAATAATGCAGCCGAACACGTGCATTCGACTCATCACGGTCAGTACGCTGACCCATCGAGAGCTGCAGGCCTGGAACTGATGCAAACACGACCATTGTTGACCATGTTTCCCCGCGCGGAGTCGCCACATTGTGCTGAAACTGGCGCGGCCTGGGGGAAAGCTTCCCCAGTACGTAACTGAACAAGACAGGCTGTGCATGGAAGTGCTTAGCGTTGCTTGGCATGATATTGCTTGGCCTGGCTCTGCGTCGGGTGGCATTGCTTTGCGTAGCTTGGTATCGTGTTGCCTTGCTTGGAATTGCCTGGCATTGCCTGGTATTGCTTGGCATTGTTTGGCACGTCTTGGCATTGCGTGGGGTTGCTTCGCGTTGATTGGCACTGCTTTGTTTTTCTGCGCTTTGGTTAACGTGACTTGGCTTTGCATCAAATTGCTTAGCATTGCTTGACATTAGTTGGGATTGCTGGGCATCGTTTGGCGTTGCTTGGCATTCGTTGGCAGCACTGGTGATGGCATTGCCTCGCATTGTCTGGCATTGCTTGGGTTTGCTTGGCATTGCTTGGCGTCGGTCTGCATTGCTTTGCTTTCCTTGGCATTGCTTTGCTTGGCATTGCCTGGCATTGCTGTGCGCTGCTTGGTGTTGCTTTTCATTGATTCGTGTTGCTTCGCGTTGCCTGGCAGTCGGAAAGCCTGGCAACCCAGGCAACGGCGCAACCGAGCAACCAGGGCAACAAGGTAACCGGGCGCTGGGCAAACAAGCAAGCGGGCAGCAAGCGGGCAACCAGAGGAAGGCTGGGCAACCCTAGGAAGGTCGGGCCACCGAGCGACCAGGGGAAGCCAAGGCCACTGGCCCCTCACAAACCAGTCATGCCTCGAGGCAAAGCCTGGGGAACAAGTGCCACTGAAGTGGCCCAGGGGCACGCACGCAAAAATAGACACGAATGCCCAGATTCCTAATACTTTCCCATCTGTGTTCCTGGTGCTCGACGTTAATTTGTATCCGTGTTGCTTTCTCATGAGGAAAAACACCACGTTGTATCAATGAGGTTTCGATCACGACTGGCTGTGTGACCGTCGATGTGTAAGCTCGCGCTAAGAGACTGACAATACAAATGGCAACGAGAACTTCGTTCATTTCGCAGCGGCGGCGAACCTGCACCGACTTGCCACCTCGACAGGCGTCCTCTGGAGACATCAACGGTTGGCTGAACGAAAGCACCATGTGCAAGAGCCTGCCGGGTAACAGAAGCTACGTGCTGGGTAGGAGTGCAACAGCCTCCGAGAGGAGGGTGGGAACTACGGCAACAATGGCGTCTCCTGTCCAGACGGCCCCTGAGCACGAAGCAGGACGGGATCGCCGTTCGGGAGGCCACCGTGGGCTCTTGAAACCCAACGATGGCACAATGACAGACCCGCAAGCCAGCATGTGAGCGCCTGGCTTGACGCGAAGACGGCCCCCGCTGAGGTCCCACGTGCTCAACCCCGCTCCTCGTCCTCTTCTACTCTTCCGCCTCCTCCTTCACGACACCTCGAGATGCCCAGGGGCGGCGCCGGAGGAGCTACCAATTGGGCCGAGCTTCGATCCACGAAATCCGCGCTGGACCTCCAAAGTCCATGTCGAACAACCGCATGCGAACTCTCACCTTGCATCCCTTGCAGGTCAGATTTCCGAAAACCCCGGCTGGGGTTCAGAGCTCGAGGGATGTTTGCAGCCAAATGAGCCCCCGCAGGGGTGTCCGACACCCCAGCGTCAACTGGACCCGCAGGTGTAGGGTTCGCAGCTGGTCGCAGACATGTTTCTTCTTTGGATCGTGGCAACACGTTTTGGGGAGGAGACAGGTACTGATACTGCTACAGTCGGGTTCGATTGGAGAGGACATGCGAGAGGACACAAGAACCTTTCGAGGGCCGCATCGCCGTGTGAATGCAGACAGCGTGGGTCGAGAACCACAGGACACGAGGGTACCCGTGATCTGGCAGGGTAGAACTGCTAATCAGGGCCGACTGTACTCCGAGGACCTCTTCAAGGGTGCTTTCCTCGCCATCGCTCGGACGTCCATTCCCTGTGTTTTTTTTTTTCCGGTTCCGTGCGTGTTTTTCCGCCAAATGATCAAGGATGCTCCTCGATGGTCCTCGCCGAAGGAAAAATGCACTCGTCCGAGCGATGCCAAATTTCTGACCAGACTTTAGGGAAGAATCCAGCCGTGGCGACGCGGGCTCTTCAGGACGACCAGCCGCATCGGAATCTCTCTCTCCTCTGACCGCTAAGGCTCCAAAGGCAGGCCCTGACCCAGACTCCCGACGCCGGATATTTTTCATGACGTCCCCAAAAGTCTGGACCCCTTCTCTCTCGGGGACCGGTGCTTCTTCCTGAGTTGTTTATTGACGCTCCCCCGATGCCTGGGTAAGGGCCCCGGCAATTAAGAAAAACCCTCCCTGGGGTCAAATGTCACGAACAACATCGCAAAAGAACCGACCGGAGGTTTACAGATAACATCTTTGTGCGCTACGTTTCGGACGGATCTGTCTGTGAGGGTCCCAGGGCTCGCAACGCGTCCCCGGAACGTCTGGCTCGAAAAGAAGGCGACGCCAAGATCTCAGCGTCCCGTCGTGCTTTCTTCTCGACGCGAGGGGGTCTGGGGAGAGGAAGGGCACGACAAAAATACAGCTTTGAGCAAGGACCGACCGTCCCGGCACTCCTACAGGACTACCACAAGATGTTCTCAGAACATCTAAATGATCTCAGCCAGACATGCTCTGATATTATTTCGCGCAAACCAAAAAAAGTTCGTAAGGCACTATTTTCGGCGGTGGACAAACCCCCCTTTAGTACACCTCCCCTTAGTGAAAACGGCCCGGGACCGAAACCGACGGACCTGGACCCGCAAAAATGACGGCCGCGACGCTCTCTCGCAAACCGAAAAGGCCCAATTCCTTAATCAACGTGTCAGGGTAGGAGGCCTACCAACCTCCGATATTTCGGTGGCCCGATCGGCAAGCCGAGGGCTTAGCATGGGGGAACGGGTCCCGAGGGGAACGGGCCCTGGACCCGGGGGGCCTTCCCCCAACACAAGACAAGACAAAACACAACACACACACACACACACACACTGTTTTTTTTTTTTTCCCCCCACAGTGTGTTTTTTCCCCACATGTGTGTTTTTGTGGTTTTGTTCTCACAGTGTGTTTTTTTCCCACGGGATCTTCACCCGGAGTCGTTTTCTGACGGTCTGGGGGCCCAAGTAGGGGCCCCGAGAGCCCGAGAGCGGCGAAACACCGCAGGACCCGCCTCCCTCAGGACCTATCCCCCCCAATTGGACAGGCGCGCCCCACTGCTCGCAAATCAACTACTCGCAGATTGCCGAGATCCGCCGCGGGGGATCTACGACAGATCACATCAAAGCAGGCATGTGTTTTTCGGACGTTTGCGAGTAGGCACTTTGCGAGTAGTGGAACGCGCTCGGTGACTCAGGACCCATCCCCCCCATGGCGACAGAGGCACTCGGCACTGCTTGACAGATGACAGGCGCGTTCCACTACTCGCAAATCAACTACTCGCAAATTGCCTAGATCCGCCGCAGGGGAATTGCGGTATATTACATAGAGGAAGCCATGTCTTTCTCGGACGTTTGCGAGTAGGCACTTTGCGAGTAGTGGAGCGCGCTCGGCGACCCATGGCGACAGAGGCACTCGCCACTGCTTGACAGTGGCCGGGCGGAGGGGTCCTGGCGCTGGCGGGCGTGCGGGGCGACGAGCGAAGGCGCCCCGGGCGCCGAGCGAGAGGGGCCGGCGGACACTCCTGGCGCGCTTCGGGAGGTTGCCGATGAGGTCTCCGAGGTAGAGTCCGACCAGGGTCAAAACTGATAGTGAGGATGCGCGGTGCAGTCGGACTCGATTGGACAGGACACGCGAGAGGACACAAGACCCTTCCGAGGGCCACGTTGCCACAGGAAGGTAGGAGGCATGGGTCGAGAGACACAGGACACAAAGGTACCCTTGATCTGGCAGGGTCGACCTACTAACCTGGGCCGACTGTAGTGAGGATGCGCGGTAAGGATGCAAGTGCCTTGGACGCCCATGCCGACGCTTTTCGAGCGGGGCCGGCCGTCGACACAAGGCTGAGGACGGACCGACGATGCACCCTTGGGGAATCGATCGTCCTTACCGTGTGGAGCCGCCTTACCCTGGTGAATCCAGTGTTGACCGCAGATGGAGTCGGAGGATCGCGCCGCATCGCCAACGCATCGGCGAAGTCGGCGATGCATCGGCGCCGTCGCCGTGCGGAACATCGGGCCCTCCATCGAGCCGCATCGGCGATGCATCGGCGATGCATCGGCGATGTATCGGCGATGTGTCGGCTATGCGGCGCCATCCTCCCGCCTCATCTACTCGGAGCCCATCTGGAAGGCCTAGATTGCCGTGGAGCTAACCCAGACATGCTCGCGTCATGAAGCAAAAACAAGACGGGCGGTGTTAGGCTGTGTTCCACCTTCGTGGGGCCTCGCAGGGCCCCACGACCGCCAGAAAAACGACTCGCGCTTGGGAAAAGGTCGGGACTTCCAGGGACACCGCACTGAAAAAAACAAGAAACCGCATGGAAGCAAATCATGCTGGAAACGGGTCCTGATGTTGGTTCGCTGTCCTCCAGCCCCCCGCATGTGCCTTGATTTGTTTTGCATGTGTCCCATCCTAGCCCGACCGCAACTCGGATCCTAAACACCGCTGATCAAAATCGGCGGCGCGCCCAGCGTGAGAGGGGGCCGGCCATCTCAGAAGCGGCCAAGCTTCTCAGACGCCCTCTGGCCTTCTGAGAAGCCGTCTCTGCCTTCGGAGAAGTCTCAGAACCGCCCCAAGCCGTCCGCTGTTTGTCTGGTTCTCGGGCACTCCCTTGACCGTCGGCAAACTACTCGGGGTGAAGACCTGGTCCCCGGGGAAGGGGCCGGCGGGCTCAGAGAGATGGCCATGAGGCAAGCGGGTCCTGAGGGGCCCAACTGTTTCTCAACCTCTCGGGGCCCTCCGCGGGCCTTGGGACCGGCCGAGCTGGTCCCAAGGATAGGCCACGGAGTCCAGGACCCATCTCTCTCACGACCCGCCTGCTCCGTGCCAGGGAGCCAGCGCTCGCGCGCGCGCTCGGGTTCCCCTGTGCCGGAGAGCGTGAGCTGATCTCGTCGTGGGCCCCGGCCATACCGATCCCGGGCACAGAGTCGGTGGGCTTGCCTCCCAAACCACGACAGGAGGGCGTATACATGGGCACCGAATCCTGGACCCAAGACAGGCCTGGCTAGGATCGGTGAGGCGGTCAGTTGACGTCCCCCGCCTGAACTCGTGAAGGCTCTGGCTGGCCAAAGCAATTGGCAATTCACACTGACGTAAGGACCCCTCTGGATTCCGAGTCATCCTAAACTGCTGTCGGTGTCGCGTCACCATGGACACTCCTTGTGAGGTTCCCTGGCTTACGGTCGCCCGCCTCGAACCAGGCGGCGATGAACTAGCGACTGCAGCATGAAAATCGCGTAGTCGCATCGCAACGAAATTGGCCAATGTCAACCAGATCCCGCCAGCTCAGATGACAAATGACAACTAGCGCCCAAACTGAGGTTCTAGATATTTGCATATGTGGTATGTGTGGCGCGTGCCAACAGAACGAACAAATGCACACAATCATACATGGCCCCTATTGTCAAACGACCTTTGCCACGCGGATCTTGAAACGGAATGATGCGTAGCAAGAACATGCAACGTGTGGTATTGCCCATCAATTATGTCCCACAATGCAGAGCTGCGTTTTGGACTCGCTGTACACACCATGAAGCGTCAACGACGCATCGGCGCAAAAGGATTACTCAATCCGCAGGGCGTCCCTGAATATTGAGCTTTCAACTCCAGAATTGAAAACGTTCAACGCAGGAGGAGGAGGAGGAGCAGTAGAAGGAGCAGGAGGAGGAGGAAGAGGAGGAGGAGGAGGAGGAGGAGGAAGAGGAGGACAGGAATCGCGCGTCCACGCGGGGGACGACGCGCTCTTGGCCGGGCGCACCCCCCCTGGCACGCCGAATGCGGTGCTCCCGGACCGTCGGAGCCACCGTCCCTCTGTGCCTGGATGTCGCTGGTGGGGTCTCTTGGGAAGCTTCCCGGGAGCCTCGTGGAGACAGGTCTGAAGTTTCTAGGGGGCTGATTGGGGGTCTCTTGAGACATCTGGGGGCCCTTTTTTGGAAAATCCTGGGGCCTCTTTGGAGCCTCCTGCGGTTTCCTGGCGCCTCTGGCAGCGGAAGGCTCGTATGGTCAGTTCATGTTCCTCGGCGAGCTCCCTTCCTCCTCTTCCTCCTCCTTCTCCTTCCGCCTCCCTCCTACCTCATCCTTCCCCCCTGCTTTTCTCTCCTCCCTCTTGCTCCTCCCTCCTCCCTTCTCCCTCCTCCCTCCCACCTCCTCCCTCCTATCCTCCCACCTCCTTCCTCCTATCTCATCCCTCCCCTCATGCTCCCTCTTCCCTCTTCTTCCCTCCTCCCTCCTCCCTCCAAACGTGGTCACGTGGGTGGTAGCCAAAACTGTGGACACACGGGTGGCAAACCAAATGTGGACACATGGATTGCCAGCCATGTAAAGACGTTGAGGTTACCACCCATGTGTCTACATTTGACTTGCCATTGATTGTCCACATTTGGGTTGCCACCCATGTGTCCACATTTGGGCTGCCACCCATATGTCCACATTTGGGCTGCCACCCATGTGTCCACATTGGGGCTGCCACACATGTGTCCACCACAGTTGGCTTGCCACCCATGTGTCCACATTTGGGCTGCCACCAGAGAAGCCATCATCATCATCATCATCATCATCATCATCATCATCATCATCATCATCAGCAGCATCAGCATCATCATCATCATCATCATCAGCAGCAGCATCAGCATCAGCATCATCATCAGCATCATCAGCAGCATCTCCATCACCATCACCATCACCATCACCATCATCATCATCATCATCACCATCACCATCATCATCATCATCATCATCATGATCATCGTCATCATCATCATCATTATCATCATCATCATCACTGTCATCATCATCATCACTGTCATCATCATCATCATCAGCATCGTCATCGTCATAGTAAACAGAGCCACCATAATCGTCATCAGCATCAGAGTCTTCGTCATCATCATCTTCATCGTCACCGTTGGGGCATCACCATCATCATAGTCATCATCGTCAACAGAGTTATCATAATCGTCATCACCATCGGCATCATCAACAACGTCATCGCCGCCGTCATCGTCACTCATCATCATTCTCACCATCGTCGTCGTCGTCACCGGCACCGGTATCGCCATCGCCATCTGAGTCGTGATCACCATCGTCATCGTCATAGCCATCATCATCGTCAGCAGCGTCAACGTCATCGTCATCATCGCCGTCCTCATCATCACTGGCGTCATCGGCGTCGTGATCATGACCATCATCGTCGTCTCTTCATCGACGCATCGGGGTCACCATGATCATTATCATGATCAGCGTCCTCCTCCTCCTCCTTCTCCTCCTCATCATCATCATTGTCAGGAGCATCAGATCGTCATGATCGTAACCGTTAACGTCATAGACTCAGCATCATCGTTATCATAGCCATTACCATCACCATTACCATGACAATGGCCACCATCAACATCACCACCAGCACCGTCATCGTCCTCATCGGCACCACCACCATCCTTGCACCATCATCGTCAAGACCATCATCACCATCATCATCATCATCAACATCATCATCATCAACATCATCATCATCATCAGCATCATCATCATCATCACTGTCATCATCATCATCATCGTCGTCATCATCGTCATTATTATCCTCATCTCTTTTCCGCCCATCCTTGCTTTCCCTCTCCCTCTCCTAGTTATCCTCCCACCGCGCCTCATCCGTCCCTCACTCCCCCTTCCTTTCCTCCTTCCCCCGCCCTCTCTCCGAAATGCCAAGTTGACTCCAAGACCTCCTTCCTCGCTCCTGTCCCTCCTCATTCCTCCTGCACCTCCTCCTTCCACCTCCCCCTCCCCCTCCTCCTCCCCATCCTCTTCCTCCTGCTCCTCCTCCTGCTCCCCCTCCTCCTTCTCCTCCTCCCTTCACCTTCCTCCGTCCCTCTCCCTCTCCCCCCCCCCGGCGTGCAAAGCTGAGTGGAGGCGCCGCCGTGCTGCTTAGCTCATGGGTCAGCTTTGCTCCAGGGGGGGGGGGGGGGGACGGCGGTTCCACGGGAGGTTCATGGAGGCACGGGGGGGGGGAGAGAGGAAGGGACGAGGGAGAGGGCGAGCAGACGGGATAGATGTAGTCAGGTCCACGAGTTGCCCATGACCAGATCTGGGAGAGAGAAAGAACTTCAATATTGAAGTACGATGTTCAATAGTGAAACCTCTACTTCAATATTGAAGCTGAACTCCAATATTGAAGTACGAAGATCAATAGTTCAATAGTTCAATCTGGAGGTTCGGAATCGAACATCTTCAATAATTCAATATGGAGTTCCTATTGGGTGGGATACTACCTAAGTTCAATTCCCTAGTTTGAGTTTCAATACTGAACGTCGTTTTGAAACAAATCAAAATATCAACTCCCAATAAATGAATTGGACAAGCCACGGATCGGTAACCGCGAAAGCTAGGAAACAACATTAGTGAGGGAGTCTTTTTGTAGATTTCCACCGAGAGGCACTGAAACGCCTTGACCAACGATGCGGCAACTCTCGTTGCTGGTGACGACCTCCTTCGCTGATAACGTTGCGATTCGCGCTGGCGTCGCTTGGGAATAGCTGGGCCTAGCTGATCCGAAGACAGCCCGGGCGCACGTCGCGACATCCCCCCGGGTAATGCCCGTTACCGCCAGAGGGCTAAACAACAACACCAACACCAACAACAACCATAACAACAACAACAACAACAACAACAACACCAACAACAGCAACAACAACAACACTAACAACAACCATAACAACAACAACAACAACAACCGTAACAACAACAACACCAACAACAACACCAACAACAACAACAACACCTACAATTACAACAGCAACGCCAACACCAACACCACCACCAACAACAACACCAACACCAACACCAACACCATCACCAACACCAACACCAACACCACCAACAAAAACAACAACAACAACAACAACAACAACAACAACAACAACAACAACAACAACAACTGACAACGACCCACGATCGCTCCAAATAGTGCGAAATCCGCCACCATCTCTCTGGGCACGAGGTGGGCGAGTCCTCAGGTCCGTTGCCTAGTCATCTAAGTCTCAATCCTCACTCCTGAAAAGTCTCAAAGGGGCCTGGACCCAGCATTTCAAAATTTGGCGGGGTTCCTGGCGTGCCCCCCGGGGCTTCCCGCGTGCCACTGGGCTCCGGGAAATGGTTCCGCATCAAACGGTTCGGGCCCAAGAGGGCCACAAGACGGACAAAGAGGGCCCCCCGAGGCCCCCAAGACGGTCCAGAGGGCCCGATGACGTCCAAAGATCGGCCACAGACGCTCAAGATGACCTCAAGATGCCCCAGGAGGCCTTCAAGACTCCCCAAGAAGCCTCCAAGAGGCCCCTCAAGAGCCCGCAAGAGGCGAACATGATTTATTAGCCGTAAGTTGTTGCAGGAATTTGGCGTCCTCGCCTGTTCGGCTCCAAGGCGGCCCAAGAGGTCCCAAAAGGCGTCCAAGAGGGCCCCAAAACGGCCTAAGAGCGCAACAAGACGGCCCAAGAGGCGCCCACGACGGCCCAAGAGGGCCCCAAGACGGCCCCCAAAGGGGCCCTGTCAGAGGGAGCACGAACTAGAAATCCGAGCCTTCCGCCAGGCGCTCCTCGACCTCCTCCTGCCCCAACTCTCCGTCCTCCTCCTCCTCCTCCTGCCCCTCCTCCTCCTCCTCCTCCTCCTCCTCCTCCTCCTCCTCCTCCTCCTCCTCCTCCCCCTCCCCCTCCTGCTCAACCGCGTCCTCTTCCTCCTCCTCTTCCTCCTCCTCACCCTTTCACTCCTCCTCATCCCCCTCCTTCGCATCCTCCTCCTTATCATCCTCATCCTCTTGATCGTCCCCTCGTAATGCCCCCCCTCCCCCACGTGCTCTTCCCCCCGTGCTCCGCAACCTTACCTGGATCTCTTCATCCCCATCCGACTCCTCCTCCTCCTCCGCCTCCTCCTCCTGCCCTCCTCCTCCTCCCCCTCCTCCGCATCCTCCTTCTTATCCTGCTCCTCAGACTGCCATTATCCTCGTAATCCTACCGTTCATTCCCGCCCGCTCTCCTCCTCCTCCTCCTATTCCTCCTCTCCTCCTCCTCCTCCTCCTCCTTCTCCTCCCCCTCCTCCTCCTCCTCCTCCTCCTCCTCCTCCTCCTCCTCCTCCTCCTCCTCCTCCTCTACCTCCCTCCTCCTCCCCTCCTCCTCGCTCCTCCTCCTCCTCCTCTTCCACTCTCCTCCTTCTCCTTCTCTACCTCCTCTTCCTCCTTCTCTTCCTCCTCCTCCTCCTCCTCCTCCTCCTCCTTTTCCTCCTCCTCGTCCTCCCCCTCCTCCTCCTCCTCCTGCTTCCTCCTCCTTCTCCCCCGCTTCCTCATCCACCTCCTGCTCGGCCTCCTCCTCCTCCTCCTCCTCCTCCTCCTCCTCCTCCTCCTCCTCCTCCTCCTCCCTCCTCCCTCCTCCCTCCTCCCTCCTTCCTCCTCCTCGTCCTCCTCGTCCTCCTCGTCCTCCTCGTCCTCCTCGTCCTCCTCGTCCTCCTCATCCTCGCTCCACTCCTCCTCCTCCTCCTCCTCATCCTCTTCCTTCCTCCTCACCTGCCCCCTCCTCCTCCTCCTCCCCTCCTGCTCCACCGAGTTCCTCTTCCTCCTCCTCCTTTTCCCCTCCTCCTCCTCCTCCTCCTCCGCCTCCTCCTCCTCCTCCTCCTCCTCCTACTCCTCCTCCTCCTCTCGTCCTTCCTCCTCCTCCCCTCCTCCTCTCCTCCTCATCCTCACCCTTTTCACTCCTCCTCATCACCCCTTGCCTTCGTCACCTCCTCCTCTTCATCTCATCCTCTTGATCTTCCTCCTCATCATGCCCCCCCCCCCCGCCGTGTTCGTCCTCCGGTGCCGAGCTGCACTTACCTGGACCTTTTCATCCCCATCTGACTCCTCCTCCTCCTCCTCCTCCTGTTCCTCCTCCTCCTCCTGCCCCTCCTCCTCCCCCTCCTCCGCGTCCTCCTTCTTATCCTTCTCCTCAGACTCTCATTATCCTCGTCATCCTACTGCTCATTCCCGCCCATCCTCCCTCCTCCTTTTCCTCCTCCTCCTCCCCCTCCTCCTCCTCGTCTTCCTCCTCCTCCTCCTCCATCTCCTCCTCCTCCTCCTCCTCGTCCTCCTCGTCCTCCACCTCCTCCCTCTCTACCTCCTCATCCTCCTCCTCCTCAACCTTCTCCTCTAACTCCTCCTCCTTCTCCTCCTCCTTCTCATCCTCCTCCTCCAACTCCTGCAACTCCTCCTCCTCTTCCTCCTCCTCCTCCTCCTCCCCCTCTTCCTTCTCCTCTTCCTCCTCCTTCTCCTCCTCCTCCTCCTCCTCCGTCTCCTCCTCCTCTTGCTGCTCCATCACATCTTCCGCCTGCTCCTCCTCCTCCTGCTCATCCTACGTCTGCTCCTCCTCCTCCTCCTCCTCCTCATCCTCCTCCTCCTCCTCCTTCTCGTCGTCGTCGTCGTCGTCGTCAGGGTCGGCGGCACCGGCCGAAAGGCCTTCACAATCAAGAATCTCTGAGATCCGACGACTCTGGAGGATGTATCGGGCGTCGCAGCCATCTCGGGGCGAGCGTTCTGGAACGGAGACGGACCGATCTGTAAGGTTTCCAGGGCCAGCAGCCAGGCAAAACACGCACGATTGCAGAATCGCTGGGAAAAACTACCAAAACTTAGACCCGATCTCTCTGCGGCACGTTTCGAGCCGGACCGAACTGCGAGGGTCCTGGGGTCGGCGGGCGAGTGCGAAAAAGTGCAGCATCGCGAGAAAGCACGACCAGAGCTCCGGGATCTTTCTGCGGCACGTTTTGAGCCAGACTTATGTCGGGCGTGTCCCCCTGTAGGGGGACACGAACAATACGATTTTTTGATTATTTTTTGGGTATTTGTTTTTGGTCGAAAATCCCCCTGTAGGGGGACAGGCCCGATTTAAAGCCAGACCGAGCTGTCCCCGTTCCCCCGAGCCCGGCGCCGGGCGACGACGACCAGTGCGACGAGCACGCAACGCTCAACTCTCAAGGTTCCACGCTCGCCGCCGCCGCCGCCACCGCGGGCCACCCCTTTGAGCAGGGACCGACCGTGCAGGGCACTCCTTCAGGCCTACCACGCAACCTTCTCAGAACCACAGGTTGCTCTCATCCGCCACCGTGCCTTCCGCTCGTAGTGGGGCGCCCCAAGGCTCACGCAGCCCTGCGAGGTAGAGAGGGCTCATGGCTCATGGTCCGCCAGGGTTCGAACGGGCCCGGACCCCGTTTCCCAGGCGGTCCAGGGCGGTCGTGCGCCCTGACAGGGTGTGTCGCCTGAGCTTTTGGGGCGCAAAGAGAACCCCAAGGACGGCCGAAAAGGGGGGTCCGGAGTCCTCGAACGATCGTTCCAAGACGCCCAAGATGACCGCCAGACAGCCGAAGAGGCCCCCAAGACGCCCCCCAAGAGGCCTCCCAAAGGGCAGACAAAAGTGATTTTTTTTTTGGGGGGGGGGGGACAATTTTGGCATTCTCGCCTTTTCGGCTTCCCGACTCGCCAGGACGGCCCAAGAGGCCCCAAGAGGCGTCCAAAAGGGTCCCCAAACTGCCCAAGATGGTCAAGAGGCCAACCAAGAGGCCTTTCCGAAGCCCTGGAGGCCGCCGAGAAGCCCCAACACTGCCCCCAAGAAACCCCCGAGAGCGCTCCCAAGAGACACCAAAACGCATCCCTGAGGACTCTGACCCGCAATCCAGGCACGCTGGCGGGATAGGCAGAAAGGTCATCAGTCCGCCGCCCCCTGTTGATTCATCACAGGTGTGCCCGGCGTGCTAGACTCTTTCGCTTTTGGTTTGGGATCTTTTCCGAAAGAACTCCCCCTGGGGTTTCGGCCCGTCCCGCCGCAGTTGCGTAGCAGGTGGTTTCAAGGTTTTTTCGGCTCCAGACGGCTCCAAGATGACCTCCAAGATGGTCAAAATGGCTCAAGATGGCCTCCAAGTTCGTCCAAGATGGCCTCGAAGACGGCCCAAGAGAGTCCGAGATGCCTCCAAGTTCAAACAAGAACCACCTAAGACGGCCCAAGACGGCGCAGGAGGCCTCCGAGAGGCCTCCAAGACGGCCGAAGAGGCCTCGAAGAGTTCCTCCAGGACGTCCCGAAGAGGTCAACATATGTGTTGTTCCTTGGGCTTTTGAAGGATTATGGCTTTGCTTCTTTTCGGCCTTCCGACGGCCCAAGACGGCCCAAGAGCTCATCAAGGTCGCCCAAGAGTGCCCAAGAAGACTCCAAGATGGCCCCAGGACGATCCAAGAGGCCCCCAAGATGGCTCAAAGAGGGCGCCAAGACGGCTCCAGAGGGCTCCACGACGCCCCAAATCGGTCTCGAAGACGGCCAAGATGGCCTCCACGATGCTTCCATCACGGTCAAGATGAGCTTCAAGACGGCCAAGATGGCCGCTAAGACGGCCAAGATGGCCCAAGATGGGCCCGAGAGGTTCCAAGATTGCCCCAGAGGAGTCCAAGCGGTGCTCCAGGAAGGCCCGAGGGAGCCAAAATCTTGAAGTTTCCTTTGGTGTTCGAAAGATGTTTGTTTTTCCTTGGTTTTGGTGTTCCGACCGCCTAAGACGATCCAAGGAGTCCCCAAACTAGTCCCAGAGGCCTCACAGATGGCTCCAGAACGGCCCAAGAGGCCTTCAAGCCATCCCCAAGAGGACTCCAAGGCGGCCCAAGAGGTCTCAAAAACGGCAAAGATGGTCTCCAAGATACCTCAAGACTGCCAAGATGACCTCCAAGACGACCAAGCTGGCATCCAAGACGGCAGAAATATCCCCAACAGAGCCGAAGGTGCCCAAGACGCCCCCAAGACGCCCAAGATGGCTTCCAAGATGCCTCCAACACGGCGAAGATGGCCCCAAGATGCACCCAAGACGGCCCCAGACGGCCCCAGATGGCCTGAAGACGGCCCCAGATGGCCCCAAGATGCACCCAAGACGCCCCCAAGATGCACCCAAGATGGCCTGAAGATGGCCTTAGACTGCCCAGAAGGCCCGCCAGAGGCCTCCAAGACGGCCCAAGGCCCCTCCAAGACGTCCTCCAGGAGGCCCGAAAGCTCGGAAACCACCTGGTCCGATAGCTCGCCCGACTCCGTGTTCCCCGACAGCTTTCGAAACCAACTTGGGAAACGCGTGGCCCGATAGCTTGGCCAAGCTCAAGCCCAACTTTCGGCCACGCAGGCGCTTCCAAAAAGGCGAGGGCCGGCGGTGATTCGCCGTAGGAGTCGTCGATAACAAAAACAAAACAATGTTCGTACAACACAAAGCCGGTTGAATGAACTACAACTGTATCAGCCAGCAGGGATTCAAGAGAATTGCGTGCAAATCAAGAAAGGTCATTACAACGTTACTTGGTGGGCCTAAAGGCAGGTCAGGACGCGGTACCATTGCGTGAATCACCCCGTCGCCGCGCGCGTGGGTCCTTCCGCTGGCCCTGGCTCGGGCAGGCCACGCGCAGCGTCGCCGCGGCGCCCCGGCGGGGTGGCGAGGTGCTGGAGGAGGACTTGTGCCAGCCGCTGGCGGACGGCGGGGCGGGGGCTGGGGCCTCCTCCCGCCTCCGTCCTTCGCCCTCCTCTCGCCATGGCAAAACCATGGTCGAGGAGCTACCAGAAGGGACGCAAAATCCGGGTGGCCCGACCTGGGCCGAAGGAGCGGCCCGAGAACCCGAGCCTCTCCTGAGCCCAAAGTGGCCCTTAGTTCAGCACCATCGCAAGACGAAGCCAGGACTGGAGAGGCCCCAGGACACACAAATAAATACACACAGATAAAAATATGTCAAATATTTTCCTATATTTTCTGGGTTTTTGTCTTTCCCCCCACTTCTCATAGTTTCCCATATTTTCATGGGAATCGACGATTAATTATGTCTGTGTGTTTTTTCCTCTCCTGAAGCACGAGAACACCATCGGGCGACGATACGTCGGGAATCTCTGAGAGCCGGCGGCTCTGGAGGGTGTCTCGGGCGCGGCGGCCCTGTCGAAGCGTCCCAGAACGCTCCGAGGGCGTCGACGACGGCTTCAGCATCGACGGGCCCTTCCTGGCCGAGTCGGCACCGGCGCCCGTGGTGTGGCCTGGCACGACGCCCAAGCACGCCTCGCCCGCGGCGGTGGAGACCCACTCCCAGAAGAAGAAGAAGGACAAGAAGGAGAAGAGGGGCAAGAAGCGCAAGGGGAGGTCTCGCTCGGCCAGGGTTGTCGACTGAGCAGGGCCTCCTACTATGACTTGGACCCCAAGGGGGAGGACCGCTTCCACGAGCTCAAGGTGGAGAGCGGCGACGAGCTCCTGGACTGGTACGCCGACGTGGGGATCGGGGGTAAGCAGTTCGCATCTTCGGCAGCTGGGTTCATGGACGGCATGGGCGCCATGGGACCAGAGCTCGCGGAGGTGCCGCCTTTCCCGTCCCTCGGCGTGCTGGACAACTTCAAGGTGGACGTCGACAGTCGCAGGCTGGTGGCAAGCCAGATGGACTACGAGGGCGTCACGGACAACTTCAAGGTGGTGGACGTCGAGAGTAGCGTGCTGGTGGCAAGCCAGACGGACATCGACGACGTCACGGGCAACTTCAAGGTGGACGCCGAGAGTCGGTCGCTGGTGTCAAGCGTGGACCTCGACGGAGCGCGCGAGCAAGGTGGAGGAATACGGACGCCGGGGGTGGGAAGACGGCCGTCCCCTCGATCTTCCCACCTGCGGCGCGGCGTGGTCTTCCAGAGTGGGTTCGCCAGCTCAACGAGGACCTTTTCAAGAAGCAGGAGCAGGTGGAGGCCGCCCGCCGCCTCGGCTCCGACGTGGTCACGGCTGTGCTCCCCGCGAAGGGCCAGGTCGTGAAGTTCGAGGGTGGCGAGATCAGCGGCGAGGTGGAGGTCGGTCGCAAGTCGCGGAAGGAGCAGGTCCTGGAGGTCATCATGGGCCTGATCCTGCACTTCAAGGATGAGGACCTCCACTACACGGGCGAGCTTATCGAGCTCTACGACGGGCTGATGCTCGACGTCGAGGGCTCCCAGCGGGGCCAGGAGGCCTGAGGAGGCACGGGAGGGGTCTGCGGCCTCGGCAGGGTTGGGGGCCCCGTCGTGTCGTGGTTGCTCTCTTGGGCTCCTGTGGGCTCTGGGTCCTGGCTGGGCCCGTGGGGGGGTTTCCTGGGTGGGGCCCCCGACCGCTGCCGTCTGGTCGTGGACCCTCTCCGTCGGCGGCGGCGGCGTGCGGCGCCGCGAGGGGCGGCGGCCGCCGTGGGATCGCTCGGACTAATCGGGCCTCAGTGGCCTGAGCGGGTTCCTTCGGGAGCCCGAGGTAGTCTCCAGTCTCCAGCCTCCTCCTCCTCCTCCTCCTCCTTCATCTTTGCCCCAGCCCCGTCCGCCTTCGCCCCGCGCCATCCCCCAACCTCCTCTCGCTGTGGACAAACATAACGGCGCAGGGTTTTGGGCCGCTTGCCCGACGAGGCCCCCAGTGGGCGCCCGAAAAGCCCCCAAGGGGATCCCAGGAGGCCCCAAGAAAGACCCGCGAGCATTCCCAAGACGACCCGATATGGGAAAACAGATGAGTGTCATTAAGTGTTGAACGTTTCTTGCCGCCACCGCCGCAGCGGCCGTCGTCGTCGTCGTTGTCGTCGTCGTCGTCGTCCTTAGGGTCGCTGGCACCAGCCAGAAGGCTTCCGCAGAACAGCAAATTAGGAAATGACCCCTGGAGGCGGGACATGTCCCCGCGGCCTCAGAGGAGGAAGGAACAAGAACGACAATATGGCGCGACGACCGCGTGGAGGCAGGTGGAAAGGTGGTGGACGGGCGCGGTACAGTGAAAACGTATAATAAGGACGCGTGGTAAGGACGCAAGACCCTTGGAGGTCGAAGCTGGAGTATTCTGGCCTGCGAAAATTGCTAGGGACGGGCCACAGAGGCTGAGGCAGGCAAGGACCCAAGGGTACCCTTGAAAAAGTCGTTTGTCCTTACCATGCGCGTTGACTGTAATTCTCTTGGGGGGAAGGCCTGAGCGTAGGCCCCACCCTCCAGAGGGATCCTCCTCCTCCTCCTCCTCCGCCTCCTCCCCCCGAGGCCCAAGAGGCGCCCCGTAGGCCCCACGCAATATCTGTGACGAGCGGGCGTTGGCGATGCTCTCTGTGCCGTTGCGGAACCAGCTCTCGCAAGAAGCTTGATACTTCCGATATGCATCCCACTGCTCTGGACATTGCAAGCACCTTTTGGAACCAGTCAGAGATCCCAGAAAAGGACACACAGGTCTATGCATGAGCACGTCGAGCAACCCACAAGCATCTTGACTAGCCAGAAGCGCGGTTCATACGCAGAGGGAACGGGTAGAGGCCCACACAGTTTCTGCAAGCGTCGAAGTCCCCGCCAAGGGGCTGCCACCCAGCTAGCAAGAGCTCACCCATTGCGCTCAAGACTCCTACTAAGATTAGGTCGAGCCTGTCGCCCTACAGGGGGATTTTGGACGAACATTAAAAAATTACCTAAAACATGCGCAACAGATGCCAACACATGCTAAAAAATGGTTCCCCCAGACTATGTTTTGACTACTGTTGAATATTCCTCCTGTAGAGGGACAGGCCCGCCTTAATGCTAGGGGACATAAGGATCTCGCCGAGACGGAGGAACAGCTCGATCGTGACTTCTCTGCTGGCCAGTGGTAGACAAACTGCTCAATTCTAAGCGCTTGGGTTAGCTCGGGCCTGTCCCCCTACAAGGGGATTTTGGACGAAACATAAGAAATACGCAACAAATTCTCAAAATATGCCTAAACATACGCGAAAAGTAGTCCCCAGGCTATTTTTTCTATTTTTAAGTATTCCCCCTGCAGAGGGACAGGCCCGACTTAACGCTTGGGCCACACGGTGCAGGGCCATGGTACGGTTCCACGCGCGCGCCTCCCTTGAATCTGACCGCCACTTGGGAAACCAAGAGGTGCCGATACCGCTACGGTGCTTGCCCGACCACAAGAAACCTTCCACAAGAAACCCAACCCTGAGGCCCCTGGACGCCCGTTGATGTTTGGTGTGGGGGCATCACGCCTTCCATCGCAAAACCGTCGAAACCGAAGAAACCCAGGGCACCCTGGAGGCAAGCAGGATGTTCCTTGGCATGGGCCTCCCCTCGACCCCTCGGACATGGCCCCCACAGGAGCCGACGCGAGGTGGCGGCCAGGTCGGCACCCAGGTGGCCTATATGCAGGCCGCTGGCGTGGCGCGCCGCGTGGAGGGGAGGGCGCTCGGGCGCGACATTGCGCAGGCAGCTCAAGGCGCCGATGCCCGGGCAGTGGACCCCGTCTCTTTTGAAGGGGCCCTGGGACACACAAACAAATACACACAAATAACAGGTTGTCCAATACTTTCCTATATTTTCTGGGTTTTTTGTCTTCCCCCCCACTGCCCATATTTTCCTATATTTTCTGGGGAATCGACGATTAATTGTGTCTGTGTGTTTTTGTTCCCTCCTGACAAGGCCTTGGCCGCCGCCTCCCGCCCTTCCCTCAGTCGCTGCCCCCTCGTCACTCTGCCCCCATCCATCCCCCTCCATCCTGCCAGAAGGCATAAAGCGCAGGGGAAAAAAAACAAATCTGAGACTCGCCCATCCACACAACTTAAGACTTACCCCCCCACACGCGCGCGACGAGAAGCCAGCGCCACCCGAGAACGACGACGAAACATGACGACTGCGACGACGACGACGACGGCGGCGGCGGCGGACGGCGACGGGAGGCGCCCCAGAGATCCGACGTGTTGATTTGTTCCACGCGGGCTCCCCGGAAGTCCCGACCTTTTCCCCGGGGCCAGCTTTTCATATCGTGAGTCGCTTTTGACCGTCTCGGGGCCCAGCGGGGGCCCAGAGAGGGCTCCCGAAGCCGAAAATTGTGAACACACCTTCGAATCGAGTGTTCAACACGACGGCGAAGGCGGAAGTCGGAGAAGGGAAAATTTGAGACAACGGCAGCTCAAGATCAGTCCCCGGACCCCTCCTGGGGTCCAGGCGCGCTGGTTTCCGAGTGGTGTCCAGCCGTGGCGACCAGGGGGCCCTCCGGAGGCCGACTGCCATCCCTGAGGTCGACGATACGAAGCGATAATTATCCCGGCAAAGCAACCTAACAGCGATGTGTAGGAGCATATCTGGAAGCATTCCCCTTAAGATTCGGATGAGAATCCAGTTGTAGAATTCTGCTGTTCTCGCAGTCGTAGTCGCATTCGCGATGACAGTCGCAGTGGCAACGGCAGTCGCAGTCACAGCCTCAGCCTCAGCCTGCCTCAGCCTCAGCCTCAGCCTGCCTCAGCCTCAGCCTGCCTCAGCCTCAGCCTCAGCCTGCTTCAGCCTCAGCCTCAGTCTGCCTTCAGCCTCGGCCTCAGCCTCAGCCTGCCTCAGCCTCAGCCTGCATCAGCCTCAGCCTCAGCCTCAGCCTGCCTCAGCATCAGCCTGCCTCAGCCTCAGCCTCAGCCAGCCTGCCTCTGCCTCAGCCTCAGCCTGCTTCAGCCTCAGCCTCAGTCTGCCTTCAGCCTCGGCCTCAGCCTCAGCCAGCCTCAGCCTCATCAGCCTGCATCAGCCTCAGCCTGCCTCAGCCTCAGCCTGCCTCAGCATCAGCCAGCCTCAGCCTCAGCCTCAGCCTGCCTCTGCCTCAGCCTCAGCCTGCTTCAGCCTCAGCCTCAGTCTGCCTTCAGCCTCGGCCTCAGCCTCAGCCTGCCTCAGCCTCAGCCTGCATCAGCCTCAGCCTCAGCCTCAGCCTGCCTCAGCATCAGCCTGCCTCAGCCTCAGCCTCAGCCTGCCTCAGCCTCCTCAGCCTCAGCCTGCTTCAGCCTCAGCCTCAGTCTGCCTTCAGCCTCGGCCTCAGCCTCAGCTGCCTCAGCCTCAGCCTGCATCAGCCTCAGCCTCAGCCTCAGCCTGCCTCAGCATCAGCCTGCCTCAGCCTCAGCCTCAGCCTCAGCCTCAGCCTGCCTCAGCCTCAGCCTCAGCCTGCTTCAGCCAGCCTCAGTCTGCCTTCAGCCTTGGCCTCAGCCTCAGCCTGCCTCAGCCTCAGCCTGCATCAGCCTCAGCCTCAGCCTCAGCCTGCCTCAGCATCAGCCTGCCTCAGCCTCAGCCTCAGCCTGCCTCAGCCTCAGCCTGCTTCAGCCTCAGCCTCAGTCTGCCTTCAGCCTCGGCCTCAGCCTCAGCCTGCCTCAGCCTCAGCCTGCCTCAGCCTCAGCCTCAGCCTGCCTCAGCATTCAAAATGTGGCCCGGGAATGGAGTTCTGGGAACTCGAAGAACACGAAGTGGCCTACAGTTGGCTCCGGGCATTCAAAATCATGCCCAGGAATGGAGTTCTGGGAACTCGAAGACCACGAAGTGGCCTACAGTTGGCTCCGGGCATTCAAAATGTGGCCCGGGAATGGAGTTCTGGGAACTCGAAGAGCACGAAGTGGCCTACAGTTGGCTCCGGGCATCCAAAATGTGGCCCGGGAATGGAGTTCTGGGAACTCGAAGAGCACGAAGTGGCCTACAGTTGGCTCCGGGCATCCAAAATGTGGCCCGGGAATGGAGTTCTGGGAAGTCGAAGAGCACGAAGTGGCCTACAGTTGGCTCCGGGCATTCAAAATGTGGCCCGGGAATGGAGTTCTGGGAGGTCGAAGAGCACGAAGTGTGTGACTGTTTGCTTAAAACGAGCCCGGCCCTGAGCCCGGCCCTCGCTGTCCGGATGCCGCCCAGACCTCCCTTCTGAGTCATCAGATGCTCTCTTTTGACACCACTAGAAACCTATCAGTCTTCGCTGTTAGGTAAAAATTGCACCGGCGAGGAACAACTCGACCAAAGCCCGATACAGTCAAAAACCCTAATAAGGACGCGCGGTAAGGACGCAAGACCCTTGGAAGCCGAAGTTGGGATTTTTGGGGCGACGGACGACGAAAACCTCAAGGACGCAAGAGCAAGGAAGAGCAAGGACGCAAAGTCGCGCGTCCTTATTAGGATTTTGACTGTAGACCCCATCTTCCTGCTGCATTTTTCAAGCGCTCAAGGCTGAAAACGCCCCGAAGGTAAACTGCGCTTTTTACACATATGCGATGGTCCCGGGGCCCGAAATCCAGCGAAAACACCAGATTCTGGAGGCGGCAGGGCTTCCCAAAGGCGGCGGGGCTGCTTAGAAGCCCTCCAGCCTTCTGGAAAGCCGTCTCTGTCTTCTCAAAAGGCTTACGGCAAGTTCGCGCCGTGTCGACCCCGGCGGTGGTTCCTGACACCGCGGGGATCGTTCAAACTTGAACGATCGGCGCTTTCAAAAAGGATGAATCGTTCAAGGAAAGTCCGATTCTGGGCCACAGGCGGCGTTCAACCTTAAACGCCAGGTCGACACGACGCGAACCTGCCGTAGAACACTTCTCAGACGGCCGCTGGGCCGTCCGAGCCCGCCCGCTCTGCATTTCCCCTGGGCTCGCCGCCGACGAAGGCCAATCGCACAATTGCAACCTGGATCGATCTGTGACGGCTCCAGGGCCCCAGAATCGACCGACAACGCCCGTTGTGAACGAATAGCAGCGCCCGAACACAGGCGAAAACGTCACGAAGGCCAACTAGCCGTTGTCTTCACTCTGGCCATCGCTCGGACGTCCATTTCCTGTGTTTGTTTCGGTTTCGTGCGTGGTCTTTTCGCCAAATGGTCGAGGATGCTCCTCGCCGAGAAAAAAAATGCACACGTCCGAGCGATGCCAAGCACTGGCCCTCCTCTGAGGCCGCCGGCGGACGGAGGCAGGCGGCGCCTGCGGGGGCAACTCGCGGAAGCCTCCCATGGCATCCCCCTGGCTCTTGCGAGTCGACGCCAATCAACGCTCAGTCGACGCTCCATCGGTGCTCTCTCGTCGACTGCCACACGCCAGCGCACGCCAACGCACGCCGATGTCCTCGAAAAACTCCGTGGCCTGCTGCCGAAGGCGGTTGTGCATGGCGGCCCCGGCGGCGGCGCACGGTCGCTGCGGCGCCAGAAGCTGCGCCGCGCGCGCTCGGGGACCTGCTGACCCGGGTCAATCCAGACCCGGACCCGGGTCAGTCAGGCCTTGCAGAATCCTGCATTGAGCAGGGACCGACCGTCCCGGCATCCCTGTAGTCCTACCACGAAGTGTTCTTCGAACCCCAACAAGTTCCAAGAACAGAAACACTGCTCTTAGAACATAAGCCCGATATGTTAAAACAAGGCAATCTCAACTTAACATGTTCTAAGAACATTTCGTGGAAACCGCAAAAGGCTCTTAGAACAGTGCTCGGTCGGGCTATAGGCACGCCAGGACGCTCCGCCACTGCTTGACTGCAAGATCCTGCAAGACCCTGCGGCCCTGGCCCTGCAGGATCCTGCAAGATCGGGCGCTCTGGCTGAGCCTCGTTTGCGTTGACCCCCGTCTCGAGGCTCCCGACGCGGCGCCAAGATCGGGGATGGACAGACCTCCCTGTAGAAAAACGTGGTTTAGTGAAAACGACCTCGGGCCCAAATCTGGCGGCGCGCACGCCTGGAAAATGACGGCCGCGGCACCCTCTCGAGAACCGAAAACAGACAATTCACTCATCGAAGTGTCAGGGTGGGGGTTCTGTCCACCCCCGACAAACTGGCCATCGCTCGGACGTCCCAAGGCCAGACCGCCCTCCCCGTGTCCGGCGGAGCAGCAAGATGAAACATCTGGGCAGGTTCCACGCGACGGCGGCAAAGGAGGATGGGCGGCGAGGACGGCGACGGCAATCGACGACGGCGACGGCGACGATCTCCAGCTCCGACGGCACAGACAAACTGCAGCATCGTAAGGAAGCATCGATGGTCCTCGCCGAAGGAAACATGCACACGTCCGAGCGATGCCAAGTACATCAAAAATCTCTGAGATCTGGCGGCTGTGGCGCCGCGGCCGTCTCAGAGCGTTCCAGAACGCCCTGGGAGCGTTCCGGAACGCTCTGGAACGGAGTTGTCCCTTCCACCGCGGCCCTCCCAGATGGGTACGACGACGGCGACGACGACCAGCAACAGCGACGACTCACGTTCGGTGTTATGGAAGCCTATCCTCGCCAAAGGAAGAAACGCACACGTCCGAGCGATGCCGAGCAAAAGCTGCGCCGCGCGCGCCTGGCGGCGCACCCGGGGGCCGTGGCCGCGAGGGCGCCCGCGGCGGCGGCGCCCGGCTCCGCGGAGGCCATCGGCGCGCCTCGCCGCGGCGCGGGCCGGGCGAAGGGGGGGGGGCACGGCGCCGTCTTCGCGGATGGATCGGATTGATCGGATGAGAATGGACCCCTGGGCTGGCCATCGCTCGGACGTCCATTCCCTGAGTTTTTGTTTTCGGCTTTTTCGCCAAATGATCAAGGACGCTCCTCGATGGTCCTCGCCGAAGGAAGGATGCACGCGTCCGAGCGATGCCAAGTGGGGGGCATGGATGCGTCCTCTGGCGCTGGGGGACGTAGACCACCACCCGCCGCGCCTCGCGCGGGACACACTCACGCGGGTCAGCCCAAGCCCGGGTCGGCGCCGCGTGGCAGCTCCCAAGACCGGGTCAGCGGAGGGCAGACGAGGGGAATCGGCCCCCCGTGGCTCCCAAGCGCCCTGTCAGCGCCGACCCCCGAGGCCGCGGCGCGGGCCGGGCGAGAGGGGGTGAAGGGGCCCAGGGACACGCAAACAAATACACACACACAAATAACAGGACACCCCATATGTTCTGGGTTTTCCTCTTCCCCCCCACTTCCCATATTCTCCCATATTTTCTGGGAATCCATATTTTCTAAGATTTTCGTCTTCCCCCCCACTGCCCATATTTTCCCATATTTTCTGGGACTCGACGATCGATCGTGTCTGCGTGTTCTTGTTCCCTCCTGAGAGGGGGCACGGCGCCCTCTTCGCGGCCGCCGCGGCCTGCCCCTCGCCCGTCCCGGCCATCGCTCGGACGTCCGTTCCCGGGTGTTTTTTGTTTCGGTTTCGTGCGTGGCTGTTTCGCCAAGTGATCAAGGATGCTCCTCGAATCGAGGAGCATCCTCGACGAAAGAAACGATGCGAGGAGCTCCTCGAGGAGCTCCTCGAAGCGAGGACCATCGACGATGGTCCTCGCCGAAGGAAAAAATGCACACGTCCCAGCGGTGCCAAGCGTCGCAGGCTGTGGCGCGGCACGCCAGTGTGTCGGCGCTGTGGCCGCAGAGAGCTCGAGGGCCGTGCCGTCGCCATCAGCGCCCCGCCCCCCTCGCCCTGCCCCTCGTCCTGCCGCATCGGCCCCTCCTCGCTCCCCTGCCTCTGCTCGTCCTCCTCCCTGCCCTGCCCCCTCTCTCCTCGCCGCCCGCGGGGCGCTCTCAGGGAGGCCCTCGGGAGGGCCCAGAGCATTGAATTCCCAATGGTCATTGGTCCAAGGCTGTGGCGTTCCACGTTTTCTTCGGTCGAGGATCGGTCCACTTGCGGCCTTCGAGGACCCAAGGGGGCAAACTTAGAGCCCCAAGAGGGTTCCTCCTGCCCCCCCCCCCCCAAGCAGACCCCTGAGAGGTCCACACACTCAGGGAATGGTCAAGGACTTCCCAACCTCCTACCAACTCCTCTCCACCCACCAATGCCTCTGTGCCGCACCTGGGCGTGACACCGCTCTTTGTCGCCACCCTTCGCTATGCCATACTCGGGCGGCCCGTGCACCTCACATTCCACTCAACTCCTGTCCTTTATTTTTCGGGCGCCCGGAAATGGCGCAAGCATCTCGAACAACGCCAACTCGCTTATTGCCTGGGACTTGCTCATCACGTACTGCCACGGCGCTTGAATGCCAAACAATCAAAACTACGGAGGGCGTCCCGTTCTCAAATTGTGACGTGCGCCTTAGCAATGCGTACATGTGTCAGCATCTCCAATTACAAGGGTGGGATACAGGTGGCTTTCAACATGTGGTTCTCTCCTGAGCGCTGGGCACATTCGCCTTAAAAGCCTCCAACGGGAAGGTGTACTACAGCATCGCTGATGTACCTTGGGTCTGGTCGGGTCCTCCTCTTCACGCTCCTCCTCCCTCTCTTATCCGTCCTTCGCCTCCTTCTGCTCCTCTTCCCCCTCGTTCGCCTCTGCCCCTCCTCCTTCGCCCCGTCCCCCCCATCCCCATTCCCCCCCTCCTCCTCTCCTCCTCCTTACCCGAGGCCGCCGCGGGAAAGATCGAGAGATCGCCGGCCCGCCAGGAGAGTACACCACTTCCACGCTACAACCCTTCGGCACGCGCCTTCCGCCCTAGGCCAAGGGGCAGGCGAAGGCTCACCTATGAGTTTGACCTTGCAAACAAGACGGCCAGCATGAGGCGACGCGAAAGGACAAGACACATCTATGCCGAGAAATGGCAGATCGCACAACTTGATATATGGAGGGATATGTTGATGCTGCGACTGCCAGAACTGGATCAACTGGAACCACCAGGACTGGAGCACCAGAAACTTCTGTTTGGGCAATTGAGCTTGTCGCGTCATAATGCCCCCACACACAAAAGGCATTCATTCTACTACGTTGGGAACTAATTGACCTTACAGCCATGCAGCAATCCAGGCTGCACTTGACAATCGAATGGGGTCGGGAGTATTACTACAAACGCGTTCCCATTCGAACGGAGGGGTTTGGATGATTCGTAAGTCAATCGTTCCCTCAACAGGGAGCGCGGATAACGACACGCGACATAAGGCACGCATGGGAAGTCGCCAAGGAAGAAGCACACAACGGCAGCACTCGTCTCGCCCCCGTCCTCGCCCCTCCCCTCTCGTGGTTCACGCCGGCCGCGTCCCCGTCTCTTTGTCTGCCTGCTCCGCTTCGTTCCTCCTCCCCTCCCCTCCCGTTGCTCCTCTCTTGCTCCTCGCTTCTGCGCGCCTCGCCCCACCTCGGGGCAATGGAGTTCTCCACCCCGAGAAAGGGAGGCTGAGAGTTCCATGGGAGCCTGAATGTCCTGGGCGTCTGGCGCCTACGGGAATGCACTTCGGCTGCCATTCCCTGATCGGGGGAGGCCTAGAGGGGGGCGTGCAAGAGGAGGGGACGCAAATCATGGCCCGCGGCATGTGCGCGGCCCAGAGGGGGAGCCAGGGACGTAAGGAAATAAGAAGAGGCGCCATTCAGCAGAGCGCCAAGCACTTCGTTCTCGACTTCGGATGGCAGAAAGGTAAGTTCACTAACGAATCCGGCGGTTGCAGTACATTTCTTCGCGAGAGGGCTTTTCGCAGATCCCACATTCAATCTGAGGGAATATCATGGCCCCCGCCATGAGACCCCCCCCCCTTGTCCTTGCCCCCCCTCTGGGCCGCCCCCGAGGGGGTGGTGAGAGAGGAAGCCAGGGGGGGGGCTGGGGGAGAGAGGGCGCGCGCCCAGCTCATGATGCGACTTTGACGGAGCTTGGTGGCCCTTGCCCTGGGAGAAAGGAGACCGGGGCCAAGCGCGCCCCCCAGCTCGCGCCTCCCCTGCGCCGCGTAGTTCTGGGGGCACGTCTGCTCCCTGCCCAGGGGGGGGCCCTCACTGTAGCTCGCTCGCGGGCGCCCCAGGCCACACATTCTCCACATTCTCCGCAGGGGCCTCGCGAATTGAAGCTCTGACCTGAACCAGCCGCTTATGCGCATTTACCTTACCTCACCCACTTCCCCGTCCCCTTACCTTACCTTTCCTTTCCTTTCCGTTCCTACTTTCACTTGCCTTACCTTTCCCCTCCTCTTTCTCCTCCTCCGCGTCCTCCCCTTCCTCCCCCCCGTGCTCCTCCATCCCCCGTCTCTTGCGCAGTCTGTGGCAAATACGCTGGGTCAACTGTGCAAGGAATCAACGGTGCTTCCGGCCGAGAGATCAAGCGTGCTTGGGCCAAGACTCAATCGAGCGGGTTCTGCCGTAGCAGGTCCCCGACAATTATGCCTCGGCCCCGTCCTGATATCACAACCCTTTTACACGGGATAACGCAAGATTAGATGGCCAGCGCATGCGCCTAACAGTGCAGGCGGCCCTGCCCTTACAGCAGTCTGAAAGGCGTGGGTGCAGCTGACCTACTGCGCCCTCCAACCACGTGACTGTCCCCTTCCTCCTCCTCTTCCTCCCCCTCTTCCTCCCCAGCCTCCCCATTGTCAGCCTCTTTTTTGTCGTCCTCCTCCTGCTCCTCCCCTTTTCCTCCTCCTCCCGCCCACCCTCATTCGGCCACTTCGGGCCACACACATTCGCAGCCAGCAGACGTCGCCGCCGTTGCGGGGCGGGCGGGGGCTGTTTAAACAAAAACACCGTGCAAAGCAGACGTATAGCGGACACGGCGACATGCAACAGGAGGATTACGAAGGGGCCGAACAAATGACGACTCAGAGAGCACAGTGCGTCGCGCACACCTAGACATCCGACCATGTGATGTGTTCAAATCCGCTCGCCCAGAAATGCCGACCCTTGTCCCCGAAGGTATGTTCTCGCTACGTTTGGGAACCCGGTAAACGGCCCCCGACAGACAACACAAACATTGAAACCTAGTCTTTCGCACGTCCGAAGAGAAAGAACCCTTGCCGTGTCCGATCCAGGCCCCCCTGGAACCCCACCTCGGAAGCGCAGCCAGTGGAATGCCCCCCGACATTGGGAAACCCCGGGAAGCCGAGCCAGAAATCCGATAATCCGCCGATCCGGCGTGTGAGTTTCTGAGAGCGTGGGCTTGAGCTCGCTCAAGCCTCGCTCTGCGGGGGGGGGGACCTCATTTCCGACCTAATTCCGACCTGATTCAGTGCTCTGCGGGGGAGGGGGGGGGACCTCATTTCCGACCTAATTCAATGCTTCGCCCCCCCCCCCCCCTCAGAGCGGAACCCCATCCCCTGCAGAACGCCCCCTCCCCCTTCCTGCAACCCAGCCCCCCCCTCCCCCCTGCAGAGCGGACCCCGCCCCTGCAGCCCCCCCCCTCCCACTGCACAGCGACCCCCCCCCTTGCACCACCTCCCCCCTGCAGAGCAAACTCTGCCCCTGCAGAGCGGACCTCCTCCTTGCAGCCCCCCCCTCCCCTGCAGAGTGGACCCCCCCCGCCTCCCCTGCACCCCCCCAAGAACCGAGAGGGGGGGGGGAGCTCGAGCGAGGACGAGGGGGGGGGGGGTCGAATCGAGGGGGGGGGGGAGCTCGAGCGGGGGTCGAGCTCAAGCGGGGGGGGGTCAGGGGGGGGGGGGGGTTCCGAGCTCAAGCGCATCGAATCGAGGGGGGGGGAGCTCGAGCGAGGACGGGGGGGGGGTCGAGCTCAAGCGGGGGGGGGGGGTCCAAGGAGGAAGCTCGAGCGGGGACGGAGGGGGGGGGGTCGAGAGCGGGGGGGGGGGGTTCAGGGGGGGACTGGGTCCAAGAATCGAGGGAGGGGGAGCTCGAGCGAGGACGGGGGGGGGGTCGAACTCAAGCGGGGGGAAGGGGGTCCAAGGAGGAAGCTCGAGCGGGGACGGAGGGGGGGTCGAGCTCAAAGAGGGACGTCGTCGTCATCATCGTCCGTCGTTGACCCGGTCGTCGGTCGTCGTCGTCGTCATCGTCCGTTCCCACACGCAGCAGGAGCGCCCCGGATCGGCGGCACTGGCCGGAGGCCATTCCAATATCGACCCGGCCATTTTTTGTAAGAAAAAAATCGCGCAAATATTTTGGAGAGGGGGTAGGAAGGCAGGGGAGAGGCCGCGAATCAACGATGATCAGTTCCCCACCATCGAATCGACCCGACCATGTGTGCGCCGATTCGGGCCTCCTACGCGGCCGGGCGCATGGCGGCGCGGGCGACGGGGGCCTGCGCCCAGCCCTTCCCTGCGACCTGGAGCGAGCGTGTGAGCGTGGCGTTACGGCGAGGAGGGCAGAAGGTCGCGGGACGGGAAGGCATCATGATGCGATCGGCTCATTGTGTTCCCCCCAGGACGTCTGGAACATCCACTGGTTTTCGTTTCTCGAACCATTGCAGAACCATGGGAGGTATCATGTGTGTTGTGAGCGCTGTGACTGCTGGGGCGCATCACTTACCACGACGTATTGCTCATTGGGGACAAGGCCCATCGTTCCCGCAGGACGGTGGGGTAATGCCATACTGTGATGAATTAAAACAAGCCTGTCGCCTGAAGAGAAAAAAGTGTCCCTGTTCGAGCGGATCGGAGGGGGGGGGGCGCGCCCGCCAGATGGAACACACACCACGGCGGCGCCCGTGATGCCAACGCCCGGCCGCCAGCGAGAAGGCGACGGGCGCAGCAGCGCCTGTGCTGCAGCGGCGGGATCGGGCCAAAGTTGCCACGTACTGCGGGAGAAGGAATCGGGAGCGGCCAAGAGGGGGGTGCCCAAGAGGGGGGGGGGCAAATCATGACCGGCGACACGTGCGCGGCCCAGCGGGGGGGCCAGGGACGTAATGAAATAAGGAGAGGCGCCATGAAATCTGGGGAAATATCATGGCCCACGCCTTGATATCCCCCCCCCTGATCATCACCCCCCTCTTTTCCGCCCCGAAGGAGGCGGGAGGCGGGGGCGGCAAAAGCAGCGGCCGTCGCCGCTGCTACCGTGGCCCTCCGCGCCGCCGCATGGTTCCTCTGTCTCGCAGATCGGGCGGAGCTCCCGACGCCGCGACGGTGCCGGGCCATGAACGAAAGCGGCCCTGGACCCTCGAGTTCCCGCCAGGACCAGTTTCACCTCATCCTCCTCCTCCTCCTCCTCCTCATCCTCCTCCTCGTCTTCCTCCTCCTGCTCCTCCTCCTCTTCCTCCTCCTCCTCCGCCGTGCCCTCCTGGAAATGAGCACTGGATCTAACTCTTTTGCAAGAACACTCCTCGGAAAGAAATCAACCTGGCCTCTACCACACGCCTTGCGCCAGAAGAAAAGCCGCGACGGCGACCACTAGGGAAACTCGAGCCTCGACGAAGCAGGAGAGACAAAGGCCTCAACGAAACCTCGAGCCTCGAGCACAAACCCAATGCACCAGGCAGCGCGCGCAGCAAGTCCCGCGCATCAGCGAGGTCGCTTGCCCTTGGGTCAACGCATAGATCCACGTGCGCAACACTCACGCATGCATTGCGCTGCCCTGCGCGGGGGTGCTGCCCTTCGGAAGCGGCGCGTCGTTCATGCCGTTTAGCCCTGGCGCGCGTGATCTAAAAAATAGTCTCGCGCCCCGCGGGGTCTATTCATCAGCCTCGGCGGCGGGGGGGCAGTCATTTGTTAGTCGCGAGCTGACAGTAGCTCGCCAGGCTTCCGGCTCTCTGCGACGGGGCAATCGTACTCGGACTCAGCGACGGCGAGGGCGGTGGCAAATTTCGCGACGGGATCGGCGACGGTGGAAACGGCGACTGCCATATTGACCACGACATCTTTTCTGTGAAGGACCCCTGGGACACTCAAATAAATAGACACTGGTAACAGGATTCCCCATATTTCCTTATATTTTCTGGGTGTTTGTCTTCCCCCCCACTTCCCATATTTTCGCGTATGTTCTGGGGAATCGATGATTAATTGTGTCTGTGTGTTTTTTCCCCCTCCTGATTCTGACCAGGGGCGGGGCCAGCTTCGCTCAACAATTTGACGAGCCATCCACGCGCAGTCTCGGTGGTGTGACGGCGGGGCACCGCGCCGACAGCTCCGCACGCCCAGGTTAAACTGGGATAAAACATGATGCGGCCCGCATCAGGTGCGCGCTGATGCCGACAACAAGACAACCTCAACACACAGTCAACCCGTATAGTAAGGATATGCGAGAAGGATGCAAGGGCCTTGGACGCCCATTTCGAGGCGTTTCGAGCGGGGCGCGGCCCACGAAAGAGGCCAAGGCTGCACCGAGGAGACAAGGATGCAAGGCTACCCTTGGGAAGGTGTCTCAACCTTCCTACGCGGGTTGACTGTACGCATCAGGCGCGCGCTGAAGCCGACAACAAAACAACCTTAACATACACTTTCGGAGGTCTGCACGGAATTCGTGGATCGATACTGGGCACCCATCACGGCGCCACAGGGACCGCCAGGGGGGCCCAGCAGAGCTCCGACAGCTTGCTCTTATGCAGCTGTTCCTTGATCCTCGATGCAAGCAAGCACCACGTCCCAGAGGTGCGACCAGGTCCAACCCTCCTCCTCTTCATCCTCCTCCTCCTCCTCCTCCTTCTCCATCCGCCTCCTCCTTGAGACATCGCAGCGCTCGAGCCTCGGGACTGGACGCGGATCGCGACCTGGAGCTGCAAAGAACGGCCCCGCGGCCCACGGCCCACCCCATGTCCCCCCACCCCCCCTTGCCGTCGCTCGGACGTCCATTTCCCGTGCATTTCTCGGTTTCGTGCGTGTTTTTTTCGCTCGATGATCCAGGATGTTCCTCACGGGTCCTCGCCGAGAAAAAAATACACACGTCCGAGCGATGCCAGGCCCCACATCTCCCCTTGCTTGGAAGGGTGACCGAAGAGGGGGGGAGATGGGGGCAAGGAAGGAGGAGAGGGCGCGGAGAAGCAAAGGTGGAGGGGGAGAGGCGGGGGGGGGGGGCCGAAGGAGGTGGATTGGGGCGCGTTGCCCCCCCCCCCTTTTCAGGTGGACCTCGCCAGCGGAGGAACGACGACCACGACGGCGGTGGCGACGGCGGCGGCGATGGTGGCGGAGGCGGCGGCTACGACGGCGGCGACGACGGACCAAGACACACCAAGTGACCGCGGCGGCGGCGACGGCGGCGGCAGCGGCGGCGGCGGCGGCGACGACGACGACGGCTTCGGCGAAGCACGGGCGCCAGCGGCTGCCGGCTGGCACGACCGCGCGCGCGCAGTTTGATACTCCGCCGAGCAGTGGACGCGACCGCCCGCCGCCGGAGCCGCCGGGAGAGACGGAAGCGCAGGCCGCCGCCAGGGCCAGACCTCCGATGCCATCATGTTTGCTCGCCGCTCCTCGGCCCAGAGCCTTGAAACGCCTTCGCCGCCCCTGAGATCCAGGAGACCGGAGTGGTGGGCTGACGCAGGGGGGTCCGAAGGGAGAGATGCAATCATGCTTGCAGCGGTTGACGCCTGGATGCAAGAGCTTGCGCGCTGGATGCAGTAGTGGCGCGTGGATGCAGTTGTGTAGCTTTGAACAACATATAACACACATCTGTGCACATATCTATAATTATGTGTATATATAGACATATGACATAAGTGGCGCGCGTGTAATCGTTCGCCCGCCCCGCAGCAGTGGCGTACTACTGCACGCAATCGTATCCACCACCGTGCCTCGAGGCACGAAGTGGAGGCACCCCCGGGCTCGCATGTGTCCTGTTCTCTGTGCTCAGGACTCTGGGGTCATAGTATTTTATGGGCTTGAGCCCCGATTCCTCTGATCTCCTGGGCGTTCCCGCGCGTTCTTGGGCTGCCTCGCATGACTAGAGGCCCGAGGGCCCCAAGACGTGCCAAGAGGGCCCCAGACAGCGCTCAGGTGGGTGCAAGATGCCTCCAAGACAAGCCCAGAGCGACTCAAGCCGCCCAAGATGGCACCAAGACTGCCCAAGAGTCCCCCAGGGAGCCCAAACAGCGCTCTAAGAGGACCCCAAAGAGGGCCCAAAAGGGCAAACTCATAGATTTTCCTACGTAGTGTTTCTGTGTTTTTCGCGCTCTCGCGTTTTCGGGCTTCCGGCGCTCCAAGATGGCCGCAGAAGCCCCCAAGACCGCCCCAAGCCGGCCCACGAGGCCCCCGAGAGGGCCCCCAAAACAGCCCAAGGGGCGCCCAAGATCGCCCAAGAAGGCCCCAAAACGGCTCTTAAGAGGGGCCCAAAAGGGGCAACCCGAACCGACAATTTGAGCTTTTCGCCCCAAGCGGCCCCCAGGAGGCCCCAAGAGCAAGAGGCCACAAGAGAGCCCAAGAGGCCCTTTCGAGGCCCCACGAGGCCCCCAAGGGGCATAATAAGAGGCCCCCGAACGGCCCCCAACAGGCCTCAAAACTGCCTCCAAGGGGGCCCCGACAAGCATCCCACGATATCCAAACGAACATCCAAGAGGCCTCTAACCTACAACCCAGGCACGGTGGCGGGATGTGCCGAAGGCCACTCGATCCGCCGCCCCCTGTGGATTCATCACAAGGGTGCCCGGCGTGCTGGATCCTTTCGGTTTTGGTATTTTTTTGTCTTGTCGAAAGAACTCCCCCTGGGGCTTCGGCGCGTCCCGCCTTCGGGCCCAAGATGATTTTCAATGGGTGTTTGATAAATTCTGGCGTTTGCTCACTTTCTGCTTTCCGACGGCTCAGGACAACCCAAAAGGCACCCAAGATGTCCCCAAGAGCGTCCAGGAGGCCTCCAAGATGGCTCCCTGACGGCCCAAGAGGTCCCCAATACGGCCCCAAGAGGGGGCCCCATGACAGCCCAGGAAACCTGTAAGGCGCTCAAGATGGCCTTCTAGACGGCCCTGACGCGCGCTAGGAAGGCCCCACGTCGGCCTAGGGAGGCCCCCAAGACGGCTCCGACGGCGTCAGACGAGTCAGGAGCGCCCAAGCCCCCAAGAGGCCCAAGGAGGTTTCCAAGAGACCTCCAAAAGGCAACCAAGAAGCACCCAGGAGGCCCCCAAAGTGCTCCAGAGCTTCTCGAGAGGCCTCTTACATCTTCCTCCTCCTCCTCCTCCTCCTCCTCCTCCTCCTCCTCCTCATCATCATCATCATCATCATCATCATCATCATCACACTCACTCACTTGTCTCCCCTCTTCTCCTTTTGCCTGTTCCTCCCCCAAATGTACCCCGAAAGGTTTCCAGATCGGCTGGTGGAATACATGGTCCGACAACTTGGCCAAAATCTGACCCGACGTTTATAACGAGCGTTTCGCCCGGGATATCCTGACGCAGGCGAGATCTAGGATATATGCGAGACGAGATGGCTTCCAATGCGGCTAACATTGCCAAACATGGTCCCCAAACTGCCCCAAGACGGTCCGAACATTGTCAAATATGGCCCTCAGGAGGGCCCCAAGACGGCCTCAAGACTGAATGGCCGCGCCGTCTCCATGACGGCCAAGAGGTTCCAATGAGCCACCTTTTCCTCCGCGACCCCCATCCCACCCTCCTCCCTTTTCCAATGCCCCCCCCATTCATGCGCCCCCAAATATTATCCGAAATGTTCCCCCGGCAGCACGGGGAACGCGCGCGCGAATGCCGCGCTTGCAGTTCGCCCCAACGTTTGTCCGCATAGGCGTTGGGCGACGCATGGATAGCCATAGCGACGAAATAAGCGGCACCACCGACGACGTCGGCGCCAATGATGGAAGGGTTCTCCGCCTGACAACTTTTTAAAACTTTTAACCGTGAAAGCGCGCGCCAGCGTATGACCTGGCACGGCAGCTCTGGGCATTTGCTACGCTGAGAACGCTGTCTGACGGCGCGCGGGGCGCTGTGCTGCGGCGGCGCTGGGCACGGCCCTGCGCGGGACAGAGGCATCGTGGACCTCCGACCTCTTCGTTGGAGGTGGCCCACCTGGAGGTCATGGTGGTGGTGGTGGTGGTGGTGGTGGTGGTGGTGGTGGTGGTGGTGGTGGTGGTGTCGCTCCTCCTTCCCCCGCGGAGGTCCGCGCTGACTTCTTGGATCGGCGCTGGACCCCCCCGTCCTGGCGCGCGGAGCGCGCCAGGGACGGCGCCAAAGGCACCGCCGCGGGGCCCCAGCGCCGACCCGAGAAATCCGCGCGGACCTCCGAACGTTTGTGTTCACGTCCTTTGCTTGCTCCTCGGATCATACGAAGATGTCTGTGTTCGATAGGGGGCCACATGCGAACCCCCCCCCCCTACCCTGCACGAAGTGAACCCCACCCTCCCCCTCAGAAATCGTGGGGGGAAGGGGTAGGGTTCGCGTGTGGCCCCCGATTCGGGTCGTTCACTGGTCTTGTGTTCGCGCGGACCTCCTGTTCGTCGGAGATCTGTGCCCTGGGGATTGAGCAGGGACCGACCGTCCCGGCACTCCTATAGTCCTACCACGACGTGTTCTTAGAACCCAACAATCTTCTAAGAACAAAAACAATGTTCTTAGAGCATAAACCCGATGTGATAAAACAAAACAGACTCCGCCAGAAATGTTCTAAGAACATTTCGCGGGAACCACAAAAGGTTCTTAGAACATTGTTTGGTCGGGCTATAGGCACGCCAAGACGCTTCGCCACTGCTTGACCTGTACGTCGGAGATCTGTGCCCTGGGCACAGCCGAACGCCTGGCGGCAGCGCTCGGGGCACCGACCGGGCTGCGCAGGCGGGCGGGCCGGCGGGGTGCCGGCGGGCGGAGCGCGGGCGGAGCCCGCGGCCACGTCGCGCACGGGGCCGCCCGCGGCTGCGCAAGGGCCCCGGCCGCGCCCGTGGCCAGCGGGCTCCCGGCCCCGTGCTCCTCACGAGCGGAGAACGTATCACGCCGCGCGACACTCCTGGAAACTTCAGGAGCGGCGAACGCGTCGCGCCGGCTTGCCGCGCGAGACCTCCAGGGACCACCTGGAGGCCTGGCGAGGGAACTCAAGACCCAATTCACGTCGGATCCACGTCGGAGTTACGCCAGGCCCACGTTGGATTTACGCCGCACCTGCGAGGGGCTGACGTGAACAACGCCGCGCGAACGTCGTGGCAGATCTCACGTGGCAACCGTGCGGCCTGGATCGTACAACTACTGCGCGGCGCGCGAGGCCTGCAGGATTTTCCTCACAACGTAGCAATATCCACGCCCTCGCGGTCTGGACTCTGGCGCGCGATCCCGAGGATTCGCAGAAGGCATCTATACACCACCACCGTGCCAGGCCGGGGCCATCCTAGAGGCCAGGATGGTGTATACGCCCTCCTGGCCGAGGCCAAGAGGGTCAATACACCACCATCCTGGGGCCCAGGATGGCCCTGGCCTGGCACGGTGGTGGTGTATAGATGCTTCGTCGGAGAGGATACCCCGAGATCCTAGCGTGGCAATGTCTCATAACGGGCCAGTTCGCCCCGTGTCAAAACCGGGGGCCAGCATGGATCGATCTGGGGCGAAGGCTGCACGGAAGGGTGGGTCCCGGGGCTCCGGTCGTGACTGTTTCGCTACGTCGGATTTGAAGGTGCGCGGTCGCATGGATACTTTCCGCGCGGGGTATCTTGGCGGCGCGCAGAGGTGGGGTAGGGGGAGGGGGGAAGGCTTCTCAGAAGGTGTCTGCTTCTTCGAAGGCGCGGGCATTACATCTATAGACAAGGCGCGCGCCTTCTAAGAAGCAAGCAAGGGTGCTTCTAAAAAGCCCTCCCCCCTCCCCCTACCCCCCTCTGCGCGTGGCCGACTATTTCCTCCTCTCGTCCGACCCGAGACGACGACGACCCAGGCACCCAGGAGGAAGCTCGAGAGCTGCTCGGGCGCCGTTAGGGGGCCCTCGGCTGGGCCTCCGGCGGAAGCGGAGCGCGGAACGCCAGAGTCATGCGCACTGCAAGGGGAGCCCGCTCTGAGAACCCGCTCCGAGAACCGACCGAGGACGACGAGGAGGAGGACGAGGAGGAGGAGCACGAGGAGGAGGAGGACGAGAAGGAAGACGAGGAGGAGGACGAGGAGGAGGACGAGGAGGAGGAGCACGAGGAGGAGGAGGACGAGGAGGAGGACGAGGAGGAGGAGGACGAGGTGGAGGACGAGGAGGACCGCCTGACAGGATTCCCAGGAGTTGGGTTTTCGCTTGCATTTTGTTGCAAAATGCTGCTCTCGCTGAGGCGCCGGCCTCATTTTCGGGCCCCGCTCGTTCCGAATCGTGCTCCCGCTGCAGCGCTGGCCTGATTTCCGTGCTTCCGCTCGTTCCGAATCGTGCTCCCGCCGCATCGCTGGCCTCATTTCCGCGCTTCCGCTCGTTTCGACTCGTGCTCCCTCTGCAGCGCTGGCGTCATTTCCCGTGCCATGCCACGGCATGCAATGCAATGCTAGGTTGATTCTACGCTTCGCGGTGCTCTTCTACGCCATGCCATGCCGTGCTCTACAATGCATCGCGTACCCTTTCGGGATCATTGCCCTGCTCGACATCCGACTGTGCGAGTAGAGAGGGGATCTACGCCATGGTAAGGGATGGGAGGGAGGGGTAGGATGTCAGATATGACGCGAGCGCACCTAGCTTGTCCCCCTCCCCCTCCTCCTCCTCCTCCTGAGACATGTCGGGGACGCTCGGTGGCCACAGGCGATGGCAGGACGCGGACCCCAGTCTCCAACGATGTGTTCGATCCACGTGTTGTTCCCCAGAGCTCGGTCCCTGGAGCGCGCTTTCGGATCCAAGAAGAATCAGAAACCGATCTGAGCGAACAGCTACTCCAGGGGAAAGGGCCAGGACCTCAGTGGTCGCGCGCTGACAAAATCATACCGTCGGATGTCTGGGGGCACACTCGCCAGCATCTCCCAAGAGCGGGCAGAAGAAAGCCCACCCACCCCCCCCCCCCCCCCCCCCCCCCCCCCCCCCACCCCCCCCCCCCCCCCCCCGACCGGCCCTCCCACTCTCCCACCCCCGCCGCTCCCCATAAGGGGCATCCTCAAGGCCCCAAGCATGCCCCCCATGGGCCCCGAGGAGCCCCTGACGAGGCCCTCGAGAGGCATCCCGAGACACGGCCCCCCCCCCCACACCCCACCCCCCCCCCCACCCCCCCCCCCCCCCCCCCCCCCCCCCCCCCCCCCCCCCCCCCCCCCCCGCACAGCTCAATTATGCGACACAGCACACTGATGGGTCCTGGCCTCGACCATGAAGGTTTTTGTCAACATCCTGGGGGACCCGTTGCTGGTTGTGGTTGTATGTGCGTATGTATGTGCGTATGTATGTATGTATGTTGTATGTATGTATGATGTATGTATGTGCGTTATGTATGCGCTCGTATGTATGTATGTATGATGTATGTATGTATGTATGTATGTATGCATGCATGCATGCATGCATGCATGCATGCATGCATGCATGCATGCATGTATGTATGTATGTATGTATAGATTTATCGGTTGGCAAGTATGTGCGTTCAGATAGCCACAACAACACCCTTACACGTCCGCGCATGCCTCGCCTGCCACCAGCGCTGCAGGAAGGCCGGGCGGCCTGCCTCGAGGGCCCTTCGCAAACCTCACGGCGACAGGAGCAGCCTGCCGCGGGCGCGCCCCCGGCGCGCTCTCCCCGCGCGCGCGCGCTGGCACGGGGGAGGGGCACACACGCGTGGCCCCGACCACGCTCCCAAGAATCACCCCTTGCACAAGGCCTCCAGCCCACTCAAAACACAGACCTTCGGAGCTCAGCAGGGACTTCTTGGGTCGGCGCTGGACCCCCCTCTACGGGCACGCCATGTCGCACGGAGCGCGCCAGGGGGGGGCGCCAGAGGCGCTGCCAGGTGGGGCTCAGCGCCGATCCAGGAAATCTGCGCGGACCTCCGACACCTCATGCTGACACAATTCGTCGGTCTTCGGATCTTCGAGGCCTGCCTTTCGGGTCATGCCTCCGGCAGCCTGAGGCCGCAATTCCGCTGCGAAGGTCATGCCTACAACAACTTGCAACTTCTATAAGCACCCATCGGTCGGAAGAAGCGGGTAGAAGCATGAAGTAGGAAAGCGGTGAAAACAGATAGGGATTTCGCCCAGCCCCCCTGAAGAGGAAGGAAGAGGGGAAGCACCTCGATCATCGAAGAAGGAATGCGCCCAAAGTAGATTGGAACCTGGGAGTCCAGGAATCCTTCGGAGGTCCGCGCGGATTTCTTGGATCGGCGCTGGACCCCCCTTGCTGAAGGGGCCCAGGGACACACAAATAAATAGACACAAATAACAGGATCCCCCCTATCTTCCACTATCTTCTGGGTGGTTGCCTCTCCCCCCACTTCCCATATTTTCCCATACCTTCTGGGAAATCGACGATTCATTGTGTCTGCGTGTTTTTTCCCCTCCTGAGACCCCCCTTCCTGGCGCTCGGAGCGCGCAGGGGGCGATACCCGAGGCGCCGCCCACGGCGGTTGAAATGCCAACCGAGACTGCGTAAAAACCTATGTGCCAAGGCTCAAAAACCTATGTGTCAAGGCTCAGTCCACCTCGTCGTAAAAAACCTATCCACCTTTGAATCTAAATTCCTAAATGCTTTCGTTCAGGGTTTTGGATTACCCGAGGCGCCGCCCACGGCGGATTCAGCGCCGATCCCACAGAGTTCTGCGCGGACCTCCGACAACTGTGTGCTCATGCTGCCTCCTCTTCGAGACAAAAGGGGACGGTCGAGGGGGATGGTCCATGCTTTCTTCGAGACAAAAGGGGACGGTCGAGGGGGATGGTCCATGTCTTGGACGCCCGACATGGGTACCAAAAAATGGGTACGATGCCCAACAACAAATGTTGACCCAAACCAACAGCGGCCGCTGTTGGGCAGGCGGCCTTCTGTCTCGAATGGACACAGGCCGCGGCGACACCGACAGCGAGTCCTGTTCAAAATGAACAGGAACCGCTGTTGGGCATTGTACCCATTCTTTCGGTACCCATTTCGGGCGTCCAGACATTTGAGCAGAGACCGACCGTCCCGGCATTTCTGTAGTCCTACCACGAAATGTCCTTAGAACAAAAACGTGCTAAGAACAAGCACAGTGTTCTTAGAACGTGAGCCCGATGTGGTAAAACAAAGCAGCCTTCGCCAGAAACGTTCTGAGAACATTTCGTGGAAACCACAAAAGGTTCTTGGAACATTGTTTGGTAGGGCTATAGACGAGCCAGGACGCATCGCCACTGCTTGATCCATGGGGGGGGGGTACCTACTGTCAACGACCGACGGGTAACTTCAATTCTCGTGATTTTCAGCCTCCCAAGACCTAGGATCCTGGCTGGGCACCACGGACAGGGCCGAGACCCCGCCGCAACACGGTGCTCTCGGAGCCCCATCACCGGGGGCGTCCAAGAGGGGGGCGTCCAAGCGGGGGCCAGCAGCATGTGCGCGGCCCAGGAGGGGGGGGGCGGGAACGTGATGAAATAAGAAGAGGCACCAAGAAATCTGGGGAGACGTCGTGGCCCCCGCCGTGACATCCCCCCCACACACACACACACATAAACTCCCTTTGCCGCTCCCGACATCATCCTGAAGAGTCTTGTTCACGATGCCGGGGCCAGCCGAAGGCCATGCTAGGCCGAAAGCAGGTGGATGAACTCGTGACTGTTTTCCCTGCGTTGGATGTCTGGCCTTCGGGTCGTAGTTCGGGCATCGCGCGGCCGATCGGGAGGATTCTCGAGCATCCATGGGGCGCTCTCGAGGCGCCAGTGCCGACGAAGCGAGGAAACTCTGAGAACTGACGAAGACGTCTGAACTCCCCGACTCCTCCTGCTGCTCATCCTGGCATCCGCCGAGATGATTGTTGTCAATCCGCAGAAGGCCCGACTCCTTCCCCCAGGAGTCAGGACTTCTGCGGAGAGCCAGGGCACAGGAGAGACAGAAACCACCGCGAGGGCGAGGAGGAGGAGGAGGAGGGCGAGGAGGAGGAGGGAGGGCGAGGAGGAGGGCGAGGAGGAGGAGGAGGAGGATGATCCAGGATCGAAAAGGAGGGAGGAGAGAAGAGGATCGATCGAGGGGGAAAACCTGCCTAGGGGGACCCACCTCTGGGCGATGGCACGCCTGGGCGCCACCCGATGCCGGACGGAGCGCAAAGCTCAAGTGTGCCACCGCCCCCGCATCAGGCGCCTTGAACCTTCTGATGCGTGGGCCTCCGGAGCCCGGAGCCCGTCGACGTCGTCTAGACGAGCGCGTTCCACTACTCGCAAAGTGACTACTCGCAAATGGCTAGAATCCGCCGCGGGGGATCTACGATAGATTACATCGAAAACGGACATGCGTTCTCTGGACGTTTGCGAGTGGGCACTTCGCGAGTAGTGGAACGCGCTCGGCGATCGTCGTCGTCATCGTCTTTCGTCGGTCCTTAGAGGATGCTCTCTTCGCTCTTCTCGCTTGTAGAGCAGGGGCCGACCTTCCCAGCATTCCTATAGTCCTACCACGAAATGTTCGTAAACCCAGAATTGTTCTAATACCAAATACGATGCTCTTAGAACATAACCCCGATGTGATAAAACAAGACAGACTCCGCCAGAAAGGTTCTAAGAACATTTCGTGGAAACCACAAAAGGTTCCTAGAACATGGTTTGGTAGGGCTATAGGCAAGCAAGGACGATTCGCCACTGCTTGAGTCATCGTCGTCGTCGTCTTTCGTCGGTCCTTAGAGGACGCTGTCTTCGCTCTCCTCGCTCGAGGATGCCTT
>CAUYUJ010015648.1:141052-320236 GCA_963575745.1 Prorocentrum cordatum
TTTTTCACAAAAATTGTACAAATTTCCCGCCCGGGCTCTCTGGCTGAAATCATAGGAAAACCATGAGAATCTTAAGAGTTCTGTCAAATCCAGCGATTTCACGTCATCGCGCGGTGCACTCGCGATGCTCTGTCATGCACCCAGGCCGCGAATCGTGTGCAAAAAATACCACAAAGAGCACACTCGCGCGTTCATGTCAGAATCCTACCGAACACCGTGTGTTTGCAAGCATTTCAACATAAAAACATCGAAAACCCAATGCTTTTTCACAAAAATGCTTTGGGGTGTCCTGTCAGACCGTCGGGCTTCCTCCGGCCACCTCTGGCTTCCTGCGGTGTACCAGGCCATTCTCGACTCGTCTGGCAATGCGTGCGCGGCATTCATCACGCGCTCGCCAGTTCCCGTCGGCAACCGCCATCGCGGCCGCATCAGCTGTACCAAACCGGCTGGCCGGTGTGACGGCCCCCAGTTGTGCCAGCTTTGCTTCTTATGTTTTGGGAGGCCCCCAGTTGTGCCAGCTTTGCTTCTTATGTTGTGGGAGGGCGGGTGGGACTGGGCATGCCATGCTTGACTCGCTCGAGCTGGCTAGCTTGACTCCTACTCCTACTCCTACTCCTACTCCTACTCCTACTCCTATCCTTATTCCTTATTAGAATATATTCCTACTCCCCCCTCAGGCCGGCAGATAGGGGCCCCATCCGGGTGGTCCCATCCTAACCTGTGAAAAACAATACAAAATCAACATGTTTCTTATTTTTCCCTCTCGACATGGACGTCCTGTCGTCCACGGCGATAATCCATTGCAAAAAGTACCACAAAGAACTCACGCGCGCGTTCATGTCAGAATCCTACCGAACACCGTGTGTTTGCAAGCATTTCGACATAAAAACATTAAAAAAAAATGCTTTTCCACAAAAATTCTACAAATTTCCTGCCCGGGCTCTCTTGCTGAAATCATAGGAAAACCATAGGAATCTTAAGAATTCGGTCAAATCCAGCGATTTCACGTCATCGCGCGGTGCACTCGCGATGCTCTGTCATGCACCCAGGCCGCGAATCCTGTGCAAAAAATACCACGCGGGCGACATGCGCGCGCGTCGCCGCGAGCGCATGCTCAAATCCTTCTAGAGTCGTCGCCGTCATTGGCACCGTCGCATGGACGTCCTGTCGTCCACGTCGCAAAATGCATGGCAGGAATGGGACGCGGCGCACACCCCGCGCCCGCACATCCAATCCGTCCCATTCTAATCTGCAAAAGACAATACACAGTTTCTGTTTTTCGGCATTCAACACGCGCTCGCCAGTTCCCGTCGGCAACCGCCATCGCGGCCGCATCAGCTGTACCAAACCGGCTGGCCGGTGTGACTTCGGCCCCCAGTTGTGCCAGCTTTGCTTCTTATGTTGTGGGAGGGCGGGTGGGACTGGGCATGCCATGCTTGACTCGCTCGAGCTGGCTAGCTTGACTCCTACTCCTACTCTACTCCTACTACTACTCTACTACTACTCTACTATACTATACTACTACTCCTACTACTACTACTACTACTTCTACTACTACTACTACTACTACTACTACTACTACTACTACTACTACTACTACTACTACTACTACTACTACTACTACTACTACTACTACTACTACTGACTACGACTACGACTAACGACTACGACTACGACTACGACTACGACTACGACTACGACTACGACTACGACTACGACTACGACTACGACTACGACTACGACTACGACTACGACTACGACTACGACTACGACTACGACTACGACTACGACTACGACTACGACTACGACTACGACTACGACTACGACTACGACTACTACTACTACTACTACTACTACTACTACTACTACTACTACTACTACTACTACTACTACTACTACTACTACTACTCTACTACTGCTACAATACTAAAAACTCTCTGCTACTACTACTTATACTACTCTACTACTGCTACTGCTACTGCTACTGCTACTGCTACTACTCTACTACTACTTGCTACTACGCTACTGCTACTGCTACTACTACTACTACTACTACTACTACTACTACTACTACTACTACTACTACTACTACTACTACTACTACTACTACGACTACTACTACTACTACGACTACGACTACGACTACGACTACGACTACGACTACGACTACGACTACGACTACGACTACTACTACTACTACTACTACTACTACTACTACTTCTACTTCTACTACTACTACTACTACTACTACTACTACTACTACTACGATTGCTGTTACTATCATAATGAAGTACGTACTACAAACCACTAGCTACTACGTGCGACCTACAATCTACTAGCTAGTAACTACTGACTACATGCGACGAGCTTCTAACAACTTACCCTGGCGAAGGGCCCAACCATAAGCAAATGTTCGTAACGCGTGGTGAATACCGCTTCCGGTGGGTTCTAAATAAGGCCACGAAACGCGGCCTTGGGTGGGGGAGCCGCATGCGAACTGCACCACTGGGGCGGGCCTTCGGTGGAGCTTCCTATGGGGCCACGAAGCGCTGCCCTGGGCGGGGGAAGCGCCTGCGAAAACAGCAACTGGGGGTTTCGGTGGAGCTCCCTATGGGGCCACGAAACGCTGCCCTGGGTGGGGGAGACGCATGCGAACTGCGCCACGGGGGCCTTCGGTGGAGCTCCCTATGGGGCCACGGAGCGCTGCCCTTGGTGGGGGAACCACATGCGAGAGCAGCCACTGGGGCCTTCGGTGGAACTCATTATGGGGCCACAAAACGTTGCCCTTGGCGGGAGAACCGCATGCGAGAGCAGCCACTGGGGCCTTTCGGTGGAGCTCCCTATGGTGCCACGAAACGCGGCCCTGGGTGGGGGGAACCGCATGCGAGAGCAGCCACTGGGGCCTTCGGTGGAGCTCCCTATGGGGCCACGAAACGCTTCCCTGGGTGGGGGAACCGCGTGCGAGAGCAGCCACTGGGGCCTTCGGTGGAGCTCCCTATGGGGCCACGAAACGCTGCCCTGGGTGGGGGAAGCGCATGCGAAAACAGCAACTGGGGCCTTCTGTGGGGTTCCTCATGGGGTCACGAAGCGCTGCCCTGGGTGGGGGAGCCGCATGCCAGAGCAGCCACTGGGGCCTTCGGTGGAGCTCCCTATGTTGCCACGAAGCGCGGCCCTGGGTAGGGGAACCGCATGCGAGAGCAGCCACTGGGGCCTTCGGTGGAGCTCCCTATGGGGCCACGAAACGCTGCCCTGGGTGGGGGAACCGCATACGAGAGCAGCCACTGGGGCCTTCGGTGGAGCTCCCTATGGGGCCACGAAACGCTGCTCTTGGTGGGGGAACCGCATGCGAGCGCAGCCACTGGGGCCTTCGGTGGAGCTCCCTATGGGGCTACGAAACGTGTGAGAGGTGTGCCGAGAGCAGAGGCAAGGACGGGGAGGGGGAGGGGGAGGAGGAGGAGGGTGGGACGCGGGGCGCTGTCTCTTCAAAACAAGGACCTAACACAACAGGATGGTTGGGAAATATTGTTCATTACGTTCGGACCACTATTCACCACAAGGTACCAACTACTACGTACTAGCTACGAACTCCTAACTACGAGCTACTAGCTACGAACTACTACCAACTTGGTCACCACATGTAGCTTAACAATATTACCAGCAAGAATTCCTTCTCCGGGCAAAAGAAGCCAGACTGATGGGCAATCTCGGTGGCGCCTTACTTCAGGTGAGCTCATTGCGATTTGCGAAAGTCAGTTTTGACAGAAGTGCGAGGATCCGCGATGAGGTCTCACCCTGAGAACGAACCCTTTTTCCAAAGGATCCCAAGAATCTTTAAATATTCGGTAGTACACCCGGATAACGAACCCTTTTTTCCCGGAGAACGAACCCTTTTTCTCGGAGAAGGAACCCCTCGCCTTCTAGGAAGGGGGCGTCAGGGTCTCGTCCGAGCTGGTATGCTTGCCCCATGTTTTAGCGGATCGTAGAACTGGCCATCGCTCGGACGTCCACTCTCTGTGAGTTGTTCGGTCTCGTGCGTGGTTATTTTCGCAAGATGATCCAGGACGCTCCTCAGTAATCCCCGCCGAGATAAAGTGCACACGTCCGAGCGATACCGAGAGAAATGGGGGGGGAGAAGGGGGAGAGACGGGTGGCCTTCTCGGCAGAGGAGGCGGCTCCTGAGAAGAAGAGGGGGTCGCCTGCGTGAGTCCGCCTGGCTTCTGGAAAACCCTTTTGAGATGCCCCCGTGGGGCTTTCAATGAAGGCCCCCCGCCTTCCAATTGAGCAGGGACCGACCGTCCCGGCATTCCTATAGTCCTACCACGAAATGTTCTTAGAACCCAACAGTGTTCTAATAACAAAAGCAATGTTCTTAGAACATAAGCCCTGTTTGACAAAACAATACAGACTCCGCCAGAAATGTTCTAAGAACATTTCGCGGAAACCACAAACGATTATTAGAACATTGTTTGGTAGGGCTATAGGCGAGCCAGGACGCTTCGCTACTGCTTGGTCTAAGAAGCCCCGCACTCTTCTTTCTCACAAGCGACAAATTCGCAAGCCCAACGGGCCAGAGGCGTGCTAAGACCCCTGGCAACTTGTTAACGATATTTCTAGTTCGCGCGCGCGGGGCGGCCCCTGGGGGCCCCCGGACGAAAAGTACCCTCCGAGGGAGGAGCCGCAATCGACTACCTCCCACTCCCGCCCCAAGAGGCCCCCACGAGCCCCCCAAAAGGCCCCAAGAGGCCCCCAAGAGGCCCCCAAGAGCGCTCCAGGGCCGGCGGAATGAGCGAAGCGATTGAACAAGAAGCAGCGTAGCCGTAGTCTTTCGGAATTCCGCGCCGATGTTCCTTGGATCTGCTCTCTGCCCCCCTCCCTGGCGCGCGGAGCGCGCCAGGGGCGGTACCAGAGACGCCGACAGGGGGGCCTAGTGCCGATACACGAGATCCGCCCAGACCTCCGAAAACCTATGAGTACGCAAGAAGCAAACCCATCTGGGGAGCCACGACGGCAAGGGGCGGAGAATCCGCACGGACCTCCGACGCCTTCTATTTTGCTGTTCGACTAGAGGCCTCTGAGATGGGGTTGGAGCAGAAGGGGGGGTCGCAAGATTGCACCGCATTGCCGATGCATCGCCGATGCATCGGCGATGTATCGGCAACAACGCCGATGCATCGGCGACGTCGGTGTGCAGAACATCGGGCTCCACATCGAGCCGCATCGCCACTGCATCGGCGATGCGGAGCGATCCTCCGACCTCATCTACCAGGACCCCACCTGGGAGGCCTGGATCGACAGAAGTGACTAATTACCAGACCACCCCAACCCAACCCGAAGACCCGACTTTCGCTCGAATTTCGGGTATTGGGTGGGGGTACAGGTTCCATATGTGTTTTTTCAAGATTCCTCGAGCCCATCCACTGGACATGGAGGTCAAATTTGAAAGGGCCCTGGGGCATGCAAATAAATACACACAAATAAAAGGATCCCCCATATTTTCCGATCTTTGCTGGGTTTCTGTCTTCCCCCCACTGCCCATCTTTTGCACATGTTCCGGGGAACCGACGATGAATTGTGTCTGCGTGTTTTGTCTCCTCCTGAAAATGGAGGCCCTCGGGTTGGGTTGGGCTGGTCTGGTGGGTGGTGCAGAAGGCTGCCCCCCCCGGCGCCGCCGCCCCCCCCCTGCGCGCCGCCAGATCTGGGCGGCCTGCGCTCGGGCCCCTGCCGCGGAGAAGCGGGCGCCCGACGAGCGCGGGCCCCAAGAGGGGGGGCAGCCCGCGCGCAGACGACTGAGGACGAAGAGCCAGCCCGGGGAAAGGGTCGGACTTCCAGGGACTTCATTTTGGGATCAGATCCATATAATCTCGCCATCGCTCGGACGTCCATTTCCCGCGCATTTGTCGGTTTCGCGCGTGTTTTCTTTGCTCGATGGTCCAGGATCGTCCTCAGTGGTTCTCGCCGAGAAAGAATGCACACGTCCGAGCGATGCCAGGTATACACATACATCGGATCTCTCGGTGCGCGCACGCCCCGATACTGGCCAGGCCCACCTGGGGCCCAGGATCGGTGCACTTGACCTCCCAGCTTGGCCCTTGGGGCATGTACGCCGATCCCAGGACCAGGGTGGGCCCGGCCGGTCTCGGAGTTGGGAGGCAACTCCTGGGAGGTCTTCGTGGGAACGACGAAAAGCGATGAGGACCAATGAAAATACCTTTGAGCGGGATTTGCTCATATTAAAACCACTACTGGACGCGATTGGGCAGAAGAAAAGGGCTTCATCATGTGACTAAACAAAAACTGTACCGGATGATCCCAATTTTCGACAACTGGTATACTGGCACCGCCGCTGAAACAAATCTCACATAGAGTCATCATGCCAGGACGGGCACGACCCCAGGCATGCGATGTCTCAACGCTTTCCAAACAGGCTTCCGACCTTTTCCCAGGACCTGCTTTTCATCCCGAATCGCTGTTTGACGTGTCTGGGGCCCGATGAGGACCCCTGGAAGCTCCAAAGCAGCCAGAAACCTCCCGTCGTTAATTTTCTTCCACGGCGCGAGCATGGCTGGGACTCACTCCGCCCGATTGCAACGTGGTGACATCCGAACCCTACACCCACCAACCTTCGATTCTCCTGAATCGATGAGAGGAGGGAGTAGGGTTCGGATTTTCGCCAAGTGTTCGACGAATTCCGAGCCCTACCCCGCCGCCCATCGAGTTGCCTGAATGGATCGGCGAGGTTAGGGCTCGGATCTCGCGACCTATTTTTCGCGTCGCTTGCCTGGACGGTGATGAGGGGCACGAAGAAGACCCTGCGCACCATCTGGACCTCGGACGACAGCATGCACAGAAGCCCCACGGCGGAGGCGAGAAAGCCGCAGCCCATGGGCAAGCTTAGCAGCTCCATGGTGTGCTCGACGCGCCGCCCCGCCGTGCCCTGCTGAGGGGAGCCAGACGGGGCGGGGCTTCGGATTCTAAGTGATAGAAGCAACAGCAGTACCCCTAAATCTTTGGGAGGGGACCAAAATAAGGAGGGCCAAAAGCATTGGGGATCCGGGATCTTGTTTGCAGACGTCCCAGACGAGGCTACCCACATGTCCCGAGATAGCCCCGAAAACAAAGGACCGAACCGAAGGGAAGTTCGGGGTTCCAGCGGGATAGTATAACGTTCCCGACATGTCGCAACATAAAAGAGGAGGAAGGAAAGGAGAAGGGCATGGAACCATTCGGAGTGTACGGATGCACGGAGTGTCTCATGACGTAATGTCGCAAAACAAGCACAGAGCAAACACATGATCGAACCACGAACCCGGAAAGGAATACAGAAATATAAGGCATGGCAACGTTTCAAAAATACCTGATTCGGCGACGGGCAAATGTAATGCTGAATGTATCGACCTTGATTTACCGTGCCGAGGGCTGTGCTGTGCTGCGCCGTGCTGAATTGCGATGTGCCATGCCGCGATTGAGCTCTATATATATATATATATATATATATATATCCGCCGATCCAGCGTGAACTTGAGCTCGCTCAAGCTTCGCTCTGCAAGGGGGTGGGCGACATTCCCGACGCCATTCAGTGCTCGGGAGCCGGGGGGGGGTTCGCTCTGCAAGGGGGGAGGGAGGGGACGCCATTCCCGACGCCATTCAGTGCTCGGGAACCGGGGGGGGAGTTCGCTCTGCAAGGGGGGGGGGGGACGCCATTCCCGACGCCATTCAATGCTCGGGGGCCAGAGGGCGAGTTCGCTCTGCAAGGGGGGGAGGGGGGGACGCCATTCCCGACGCCATTCAGTGCTCGGGAGCCGGGGGGGGTTCGTTCTGCAAGGGGGGGAGGGGGAGGACGCTATTCCCGACGCCATTGCTCGGGGGCCGGGGGGGAGTTCGCTCTGCAGGGGGGGGGGGACGCCATTCCCGACGCCATTCATTGCTCGGGAGTTGCCGCCATTCCCGGCGCCATTCCCGACGCCATTCAAAGGTCGGGCGCCGTGGACTTGAGCGCTCTGCAGGGAGCGGGGGGGGGGGCTTCGCAACCGATTTCCATATGTTTATCTGATGAGGATGTCTCGAAGGAACGCTGTATCTTCAGTATACACGGCCATCCATTCCCATCAGCATCGGGAGCGCCCCAGATCGGCGGCACTGGCCGGATGCCACTACAATAGCGTTATGGACCGAGTCCTCCTTTGCATCCGAGTCCTGACCGAACTGATCTGGATCTTCAGCTCGAACTGCCTGAGCACATGGTAGCTGCCCCAGGACTAATCGACAGAGGGGACATGCCAGGAGGACGCGCCAGGCGACGTGCCAGGGGACGTGCCATGGGGACGCGCCGGGCGACGTGCCAAGGGGACTCGCCACGGAACGCGCCAAGGAACGTGCCAAACTGCAATGTTGAATGTATCGATCTTGATGGACCGTGCCGACGGCTGTGCCGCGCTGCGCCGTGCTGAATTGCGATGTGCCATGCCGCGATTGTGCTCTATATATAGCGTTGTGGATCGAGTCCTCCTTGTATCGAGTCCTGACCCAACTGATCCTGATCTTAAGCTCGAGCTGCCTGAGCAGATGGTAGCTGCTAGCTTTCAGTCGGGCCTGTCCCCCTACAAGGGGATTTTCGACGAAAAATGAAAAACGGGAGGCCAACATATACTACAAAACAAGCGTTTCGCTCGAGACATCCTCAACACATTCGGGGGGGGGGGGAAACGCTTCGCTCGAGACATCTTCAAACATAATTTCGCCGTCGCGACCTCGATATTTATCGCAAATAATTTCGCCGGCCCTACAATCGTTGAAACCCGCGGTAAACAGCCAAAAGAGAACCCTGGGCTTCAGTCCTTTCCAAGGCGGGGTCCGATTGGAATCCTGTGCAGAAGGAACTGTACTGTAATGCGCCATGAACGGAATCCTTTTGTGGCGGCCAGCAACACTGGGGACCTCAGAGGGGAACAAAAAAATGTCGGCGGGGGGAGAAAAACAAAGTACAAACAAAATGTATGTTTTTCGTTCGTAGTTTTTCCCCCTCGGAGGTCCCCACTTTTGCTGACCACCGCAAAAAGGTTTCCTTCTGTGGTGCGTTACCATATTTTTTGTGCGTGGGATTACAATTGATCCTTTTGTGGAGGATTCAATCGGGTTCCTTTCGAAAGGGATTACACTTGGATTAATATTGTGGATGGTTCTCACCATATCCAATAAAAAACGTTATTGGATGGATCCGCCTCTCATAGAATCCAGCTACATATGGTTCCACCTCTAAAAAAAATGCAACAGATGGACCCATCCCAGCGAGGATCCTACCACAAATGGGTCCACCTCCACTAGAACCCTACTACATATGGATCCACCTCTAACTTAGTATTACTACAAGTGGGTCCACCTCTGATAGGCTCCTATTACACATGGATCCACCTCTAAGGGGATCCGATTCGAGATGGATCCATCCCGAATGGGATCCTATCAGGATGAGATCCACCTCGAATGGAGTCCCATCAGAAGTGGGTCCACCTCTGATCGAATCCTACTACACATGGGCCCGCCTCTAATAGAATTCTAACAGAGATGGGCCCAATTCGAATGGAAACTTATTACACATAGATCCACCTCTAACGGAAGCCGGTTAGAAATGGATCCACCTCTGATTGAATATCATTAGAGATGGATCCCACCAACTCGAATGGGATCCTAATACACATGGGTCCACTTCTGACAACATCCTATTAGATATGGATTCAGCTCTAATGGATACCACTCAAAGGTGGATGCATCTCTCGTGGGATCCTATTAAGGATGGATCCACTCCTGATGGGGTCCTATTAGCGACAAGTCCACCTCTGATAGGACCCAAGTAGAGAAGGATCCACATGTAATGGAATCCGTTTAGAGACGGGCCCACCTTTTAATCGAATCGCGTTACAAATGGAGCCACCTCTGGTATAATCTCATTGCAGATGGGTCCACCTCTAATAGCCATGGCATGCGGACCCACCTCTCGTATAATCTTACGACATACGGATCCACCTTTAATGGAACCCGATGAGGAATGGATCCGCCTCTACTGGGATCCTATTGGAGATGGGCCCACCTCTAATGGACTCCTATTACATATGTATCCACCCGTAGTACAGTCTAGTTACACATGGGCCGACCTTGAGTAGAACCGCGTTGCAGATGGATCCACCTCTAATAGAGCCGCGCTACATATGGGTCCACATCAATTGTGTCCGATTACGAATGGATCCGCTCCGAATTCAATGCTACTACAGATGGAGCCACCTCTGATATGATCCTATGGCATACGGACCCACCTCGAATCGAATCCCGGTAGAGATGGATCCACAACTAATGGAATCCCATTAGAGATGGATCAACCTCTAATGGAGTCCTGCCACGGATGGGCCCGTCTATTAGAATCCTCTTACAGAAAGACCCACGTAATATCAAATCATATTACATATGGATACACCGCTAATTGACTCCTGTTAGCGAGGATCCGCATATGATGCGATCCAGTTAGAGATGGATGCTTCTTTAATGGGATCCAGGCACATATGGTTCCATCCCAAATGGAATGCGATTAGAGATTGATCCCGATCGAATAGAAACCTATTACACATGGGTCCACCTCGGATGGAATCCTAGTAGAGACGGCTCCACCTCATATAGAATCCGATTGGAGATGGATCCACCTCTACTGAGATCCGACTACAGATGGATCCACCTATCATAGAGCCCTGTGGCAGATTATCCCACCTCTAATATAATCATGTTGCATATGCGTCCACCTCGGGCAGAATCCTATTGGGGATGGGGAACCCGATTAGCCATGTATCCACGTCTGATGGACTCCTGATAGTAGTGGGCCCACCTCTCAAACAACCCTAGTACATATGGATTCACCTCTAATGGCATCCTATTACAAAGGGGGCCACCTCAAGTATAACCCTACTACAAATGGGTACTCCTCTAAAATAATCCTGATACAGATGGAACCCCTCTAATAGGATTATACTACATATGGGTCCACCTTGAACAGGAACCTGCTACATATGAGCCCATCTACCATGGAATCGATTACAGCTGGATCTACAACTAATGGCATCCTATCAGATATGGGCCCATTTTACATCGAAACCTATTACAGATGGAGCCACCGCACGTGGAATCCTTACAGGGATGGGTCCACCTCTACCAGAATCCTACTACACATGGACCCACCTCTAGTTGAATCTGATAAGAGATGGGTCCATCTCTCATGGAATCCTATTGAAGATGGATCCACTGCCCATACAATCCTATTACATAAGGGTGAACCTCTAATATAATCATATCCGGGATGGGTCCACTTCTATTCGTATCCCTTTAGAGATGGCTCCATCCAGACTGGGATTCTATCAGAGTGAGATCCACCTCGACTGGAGTCGTATCAGGGATGGGTCCACATCTAATGCGATCCTACTACATATGGGTCCACCTCTGCTGGAATCCCAGCAGAGATGGATCCACTTCGAATGGGCACCTAGTACAGATGGATCCACCGCTATAGTGATAGCCGATTAAACATGCATCCACCTTGAATTTTATCGCATTAGAGATGGACGCACTCCTAATGGGATCCCAGTACAGATGGGCTCACTTCTAATAGGATCCACTTCCAGATGGATCCAGATCTAATGGATTCCGATTGGAGATTGATCCATCCCTCATAGAATCCTATGATCCACCTCTAATAGAATCCTATTGCAGATGGTTTCAGCTCTAACGGAATCCGATTAGAGATGGGTCCACATGTAATGGAATCCGTTTAAAGATGGATCCACCTCTAATAGAACCAAATTACATATATATATATATATATTCACCTCTAATAGAATATCATTACAAATGGATCCACTTCTCATAGAGACCTATTACATCTGGGTCCACCTCTAGTAGAATCCCATTACATTCGGATCCACCTCTAATATAATCCGATTAGAATTGGATCCTCCTCCCTCCTCCTCTATTTTCCTCTCTCCATCTTTTCCTCTTGCTCCTCCTCCCTACTCTCCTCTCGCTCTCTCTCGTTTCCCCTCTCGTCTTGTTTCCCCTCCTCATGTTCCCGTTCTCTTCTACGAGCTGCTTCCTTTAACCAGCATCTTTGAAAACGAAGCTTGATTTAGAGGGGCTCCAACGCTCCCCGCCTCTTTCTCTTTGCAGGGGCGGTTCAACAGATAGAGATGAAGATGAAGAAAGAGGGAAAGAGAGAGAGAGAGAGTGAGAGAGAGAGAGAGAAAGAGAGGAATAGGTCAACATAACAAAACAGCATACATACATATCTTGGAATCTGGGAAAGGAGATTGATAGAGAGAGAGAGAGAAAGAGAGAGGAAGAAGTCAAGGAGGGCATCGAGAGGAAGAAGAGGAAAAACGATATAGAAAAGAGGTCGGGAACCTCTGGAAGGGGAGACGGCCCCCAAGAGGCCCCCAAGAGGCTCACAAGAGAGACCATCCAGAGGCTTCCAAGAGGCTCCACAACTGCCCCCCAGAGGCCGTCGAGAGCCCTCCGAAGAGACCCCAAGAAGCTGCCCCGAGGAGTTTGACCCACAACCCAGGCAAGATGGCCGGATGGGCCAACGGCCATTACATAATGGACAAAGGGGCTTGTCTGGCCACAGTGAGCATGGGCCACGAAGAGGTTCCTCTACGTGGATCTAACGGCCTGAAAACGAGAGCCCGTCCCGAGCTCAAGGTGGTCCTTATTTCATCGTCTTGGCTGAAATGGACAGGAACTGTTGCTAATCTTCGTCCCCATCCATCTCACACACGCACACGCACACACATCGAGTGTACCGATAAAAAGAAGCCAGGCCCACGATATATATATATATATATAAACACAAAAAAAAACGAGACGAATCGAGGACCTGATGTATCTCGGGCGCCGCGGCCATTACCGAGCGCTCGTCCGAGCGCGTTCCGGAACGCTCTGGAAAGATGTACTGCAGCCCTGGCCCCACAGGAGGACTTGCTCCAAGGTGGGAAGAATGGCCTGTAATCGACGAAGCACCGCCGGTAGGATAGGCCCTCGCTTGAGAAAAACCGCGCGTTCCAGGGCAGGCTTGGGCACGCAGAACCCCCGGTCAGCGAGAAATGGACGATGGGGGGTCGTGTCCCCCCCTGGATCCAACCCTACCCCCTGTCGGCGCCACTGACCTTCGGCGCCGTCATGAACCGGTGGACGATGTGCACCGCAAACTCGACTGAGAAGCCGATGGTCGGACGAGGGCACTCGAGACAGCGGCGGCCCTGCCTAGCGCGTCTCCTCATTTGGGCCTGCTGAAGGCTTCTCGTCGCCACGGCTGGATCAGGGGTCCAGTGACCGATTCTGAACGGATGAGGGCTCGACGGGGAAGAACTGGGTCTATGGCGACTTTGTGGGATGTCCAACTGGATCAGGTCATCTAGTTTTGGGACCCAGTTCGGGGATGTGCGAGGGGGGGGGCGTCCATCTTCGGTATGGGGCGCGTCCAGGTAGCCCCCAGGGGGTGCACAGCAAACGTGCTAGCACAAGGAACGCATCGTAAGGGACGAAGGGGGCTTCTCTGGCCACGGCGAGCCTCGGCCACGAACAGGTTCCCCGACCTGGGTCCGAGGAACGGCCCGACAGCCTGACCCCATCCTGACCACAAAAGCACAGCTGGCTCGGATCGGTAGGTCCACCGTACCGAAGCGAAGGCATCCATTGGGACCCATGTGTCCTGTCTACCCTGCCCCTACTCGGGCCGGGCGAAAGGGGGTATAGCAAAGCGGGGGCTTGAGAATAGCAAAGCGGGGGCTTGAGAACCAGCTCACGTAGCTAATTTTCCCAGCGCCTCCCGGCGCCCATGTATCGAGGAATGGATCCAGCAGCGGGGCCGAAACCAGCTTCGGGAAATTGCAGAACTGGGTTGAATGGAACCTGGTTTAAAGATTTGTACCGGGGGCGCCCCCCCGTCCCATTTCCACTAACCGGAACTGCCGTCACCCGAAAAACACCAACTACGGCAAACCTGGTTTAGTGAATCTGGCCAATTGAAGAGCCCCAGGGCCCTAGCACTAATCGGGTCCCCTTACCCGGGGTCCTGGCTATACCCGACAGCTGCATGCAGCAGATTTGGCAACTCCCCCTTTCCCTGTCCCCTCCCCCCTGACTGAGGTGCAGCCCGCGGCACGCAGACTGCTTCTGAGGTGCAGCCCGCGGCACTGGGGGCTCCTCCTCCTCCTCCCTCCTCCTCCTCCTCCTCCTCCTCCTCCTCCTCCTCCTCCTCCCTCCTCCCTCCTCCTCCTCCTCCTCCTCCTCCTCCTCCTCCTCCTCCTCCTCCTCCTCCTTGAGGGGCCGCCCGCAGGAGGACGGCCGCCGCTGTCTCGGCCGACCCTCCCCCGAGGTGGCCGTGAGGTAGCCCGTGAGGGAGAGCACGGAGAACGGCACGCCGGCGAGGGAGGAGATCCCGAAGGTCGAGGAGCAAAGAACAGCACACACACACTTACCAGCCTCGAACGTATCCCTATCCCTGAGATCGACACGCCAAAGGGCGATGACATTCTTAGGGATATTCGCCCTCAAAAATATAAGGGAATCCCCAAGATTGGCATCGTGATGAGGTGCCCGGCACAGGGATAAGGATATGCTCCAGGCTGGTAACACGTCTCTTGTCTGAGCTCCGCGCGCAGTCCTCGGACCGGAGCTGGACCCCCCTGGCGGCGCCTCCAGCGTGCTCCTCCGGGAGGAGGCGCGCAGCGCCGGCCCAGGACATCCGCGCGGACCCCCGACGAGCTACAGGCGGACTTGGTTGGACAGGGCACGCGAGAGGACACAAGACCCTTCCGAGGGCCACATGGCCACAGGAATGGAAGAAGCATGGGTCGCGAGACACAGGACACAAGAATACCCTTGATTTGGCAGGGTCGACCTACTAATCCGCGCCGACTGTATGTTGTGCCAGTGTTGTGCCCCCCGAGAAGACCGTCACGATCGACGTCAGGCATACCAGCACGATGATCAGGGCGCCGCAGAGGGCGGCGAGGAACTTGCGCACGGCGCTCGCCCGCAGCGTCCCGTCGCCCACAAAGCTGCACAACAGGAAGCCGAACGAGATCAGGAAACCGGCGGCCACAGCGAGGCCGACAACTCTGCCGAAGGTCGCGTACAGGTCCAGGTACTGCTCCCAGTAGTCGTAGGAGATCCCCTGCAACCAGCAATGCATGCCGTTCGTGGTGTCGTCGTCGCAGTATCTGCGGGTTGCTTTTATGCAATCCACGTAGCCTTCGCTGCCCCTGATGTTGACGTTGAACAGGTCGCCCCCTCCACTGGAAGAGCTCGTCTTGATTGGGAGCAGCACCGTCGTATCATCCGCAACATCCCTGGGAGTCCCTGTAGACACGCTGGAGACGCCGCCGCTTTGCCAGGCAACGATGCACGACGCCAACTTGGTTTCGTTCCATTGGAAGACAGGGCAATACTCAGTGTTGTCGTCGTATGGCGACAACTCGTCGGGAAGCATAGCGATGTCGGACCCGAGCCTGCACACACCCCGGCCATCCCTGCTCGGCGCAGTCCAGAGCTTGAGGCCCATTGTGTTTTCCACCCAGGTGGCCTTGCAGTCAAACTCCACGTCGTAGCCGCACCTCTCTGCCCTTCCAACTCTCATGCAGTCAACGGTGCCCCAGGCAGCCAGGCTCGCCGTCCACAAGGTGTCCGAGGGAACCTTGGTCATGTACTGAGTGGCGATCAAATTCTCGTAAATCTGCAACATGTGTAGCTGGACCCCGGGGTCCGTGTACTCCAATTTCCCAAAATCCCACCAGCCCTCTGGCCGCAGGTGTGGTCTGACGGTTATGTCGCTCCTTCTTTTGGCACCACTTTTCCCCCTATTCGCGGAGGGGCCTACCCCTAGCCCGGAGTGAAGGAGCCAGGTGGGGAGCACGAAGTGGCAGGCGGCCCGTTAGGGCCCAAGATGGCTTCAAGACGGCCTCCGACACTCCAAGATGGCCTCCAAGATGGTTCAACATAGCGGGACAGATTTCGTGATCGCCTCAGACAGACTTCCGACAGACCCCAAGACAGCTCCAAGCGCCCTCGAAACTCGAAGCCTTCAAAAGGTTGAATGGGGAAGAATAAGGATATAAAGAGAACATTGCCTCAAAGTGTGCGAAGACAATGCCACGAGCTAGCCAGATACTCTGCTTGTATCGCTGCGATGTTCCAGCCGCGTGTTTGTCCTGCTCTTCCTAACGTTGTATGTGGTTAGCGCTTGGGTAATGAATTTAACATGCGCCCATTCGTTGCCAAATCGTTTACTTGTATGTGTTCTGGCAACGTGCCATCTGCACGTCCTATGCGCCCACCTATTTCTTCACATGGGCCACGGTGCGATTGTTCCGAGCGACGTGGTCGCATCCTCAAAGGCGCAGCGCCCATCGCAGCGCGCAGTGCACCCGGTGCTTGAAATAGTACATTTCTGAAACCGTATCACCAGTCAGATGAACCTGCGGCCCCCATGCATACGTGCGCCACGTAGTGACACCATGTATCAACATGATTATGTTATGATGGCATCTGCGTTGTTATATCGTTTCTCCAGCCCCGCCTCCAAAGGCAAGCCCAGACAAACGAGGGCACCGCCGCGCCGTACTCCCTATCAATTCCACGGAATGTGTGCGCGAACGACCTCTGCTCATGGTTGCGTTCACGTTGCTCAATATGCGAAACACATGTCATCTGGTTGACAAAGAAATTCCGTAATCGAACCGAACCGGCCAAACCGAACCAAGCCGAGACGAACCGGCGCAAAACGGTGTTTGTCTGAACGCGAACCGTACCTAACCGAACCGTTCATTTTTATTGACGCCCGAACCGAACCGCACTGGCTATGTTTGGGACTCTGAACCAGGCCGACCCGCCCCCCGAACCGAGCCGAACCAAACAGAGACGTTGCGCGAAGCCACCAGAGCCCATCGGAAACTGCGAACCGAAACCGCCCAGAGAAGGACGGCAGAGGCCAGTCCTCGACCCGAATCTGGCCCGACCCCCGACCCGAACTGGCCAGACCGAAGCGGCCCGACGAGCACGACGGCGAGTGTGACGAGTGCGACGGCGAATGCGACGAGCACGATGGCGGCTGAAACGAGTGCGACGAACCTGGCCATCGCTCGGACGTCCATTCCCTGTGATTTTATCGGTTTCGCGCGTGGCTTTTTCGCCACATGATCAAGGATGCTCCTCGATGGTCCCCGCCGAAGGAAACATGCACACGTCCGAGCGATGCCACGGCGAATGCGACGGCGAATGCGACGAGCACGATGGCGGCTGAAACGAGCGCGACGCACCCAGACAGCAGGCTGCTCCGATTTTTTTCAGGCGTGGGCCCTGCAGGTCCAGACCACCTCCCTATAGGGCCCACTTTTCGTCCCAGGTCGTCTCTTGACGGTCCCCGGGGCCCGGCCAGGCCCCTTCGGAGGCCGAACGCAGCCCAGGACCGCCCGCTCAAATTTTTGTTCGGAGCGTCGGAGCTCGGGGAATGCGTCGGCGAAGCGCAGAACCTTCGCAAACGTGTAAGGCACACCCAGCCGCAGTGGACGACGAGGCCCCAGCAAGCCCCCCTCCAAAAAACATACACGTCCACCAGAAACCCGATCTTCGCTCCTCCTCCTCCACTTCCTCCACCTCCTCCTCCATGATGTTAGGCAAACTTGAAGTTCTGAGCTTGTAGCGTTCCACCCTCCTCCGTCTCCTCCTCCTCCTTTTCATCATCCTCCATTGCCTCCTTCTTTGCCTCCTTCTCCTCCTCGTCCTCCCCTCTACCCCCCCGAAGAACCCCCCGCGATGAAACCAAGACGATCACGCCAGCCGATCTATGAATATCGGGCTAGCGTTCCGCCCATTGCAGGACTCTGCCGATCGTGTTCTCTGAGCCCCATCGGAGGCCCTCGGGCGACCCAGACGCGGGACCGGTGCCCCCCACCTCACTCAGCGGGACAGCCTCCCACTCCCCTGGCGGTGGGGCGTCGGACGCGCCCCCCCTCCTTCTCCTCCTTCCACGCAGCGTCCCTACCACGCAGCGTCCCTCCTTCTCCTCCTACCGTTGGACACTGTTGGCAAATCCCTACCACGCAGCGTACGCTGCAAATGGCGTACGAAGCGGGTTCGACAAGCAGTGAGCAACGCACACCGAATGGTGAAACCCACACGACAGCAGTTCCGCGCTGCAGGGAAGCTGCCAACAGAGCTACCAAGCCTTTGACGACGTTCCCCATCCCAACCTCAGCTCCCCCTCCCTCGTTACGTACCTTGTGGAGGCGTTCCCTCGTCGACGGCGAAAGGCTCGCCGCCGTCGTCGTACTCCTCGTCGCCATCGTCGTCCTAATGCTCGTTGCCATCAGCATCGCGCTCGCCGCCTTCGTCGTCGAAAGGCTCGTCGCCCGCGTCGTCGTAGCACTCGTCGTCGGCGTAACGCTCGGTCTCGTCATCGTAATGCTTGCCGCCCTCGTTGTCACAAGACTCGTCGTGCTCGTAACACTCGTCGCCATCATCATCGTAACGCTCGTCGCCATCGTCGTCGAAACACCCGTCGCCGTCGTAACGGTCGTCGCCGTCATCGCCGTAACGCCCGTCGCCCTCGTCGTCGTAACACTCGTCGTTGTAACGCTCGTCGTTGCCATAACGTTCGTCAACGTCCCCATCGTAACGCTAGTCGTCCTGACGGTCGACGTTGGAGCCCCGTAGTTTCATCCACGCTCGCGGGACCAGCCAGGGCCCCTCCCAGTCCCTCACCTCCCCCTCCCCTCCACCCCACCTCCTCGCCCCCACCACCACCCCCGTCCGCTCACCTCGTCTGCCCACCCTTCCCCCCCCAAGCCCACCTTTCCAGGGGGGTGAGGAGATGGAGGATGATAATGAGGCCAAAGAAGAGGAGGAGGAGGACAGGGAGGAGGAGGGGGTGCGCGAGGCCCCGCCTCCGCTGGACCTCCCAAGAGCCAACGAAACCACTGAGAATTGCGCATACCCCGCGACTCAAGTTTGCCCTTGGGGAACCCCGACAGTGGCGACCGTCACGCACATCGCAACCCCCCCAAAGAGACGCGACGTCTCGGCTGGGTGCGCGTGCTCTGCGACCCCGCCGTGCCGCCCCCTGGGAGCCTACGAGAGTAGCGACACTTACGCAGTCCCCCCCCCCAAGAGCTGCGAGGTATCGGCTCGGCGCGCGCACTCCGCGACTCCGCCGAGCCTGCCAGGAGCCCACGAACGTGGCCAACGTTGGGCAGTTCGCAACACGCCCAAAGGACTGCACCATCTCGGCTGGGTGCGGGTACTCGCGATGCCGCCGAGCCTTACAAGAGCCCACGTACGTGGCGACATTTGTGCGGTTCGCAACCACAAACGAGCTGGGAAGCCTCGGATGGGTGTGTTTCTGCCGCGACTGCGCTGTGCCGCCCCCCAAAGGCCCACGAACGTACGCAATCCTCCCCCCCCTCCCCCCCAAAAACAACTGCGAAGTCTCGGCTGGGTGCGCGTATTCCGCGACCCCGCCGAACCTCCCAAGAACCCGCGTTGCGACAATTGCGCAGCCCGCAAACCCCCCCAAAAAGGCGACGTCTCGGCTGGGTGCGCGTATTCCGCGACTCCGCTTTGCCGCCCAGAAGGAGCTGACGAACGTGGCCACGGTTGCGCAGGTCGCACCCCCCGCACCCCAAAGGAGCTGTGAGGTCGCGGCTGGGTATGCGTACTCCGCGACTCAGCCGTGCCTGCCAGGAGACCACGAACGTGGCGACAGTCGCGCAGTTCGCAGCCACCCAAGGAGCAGCGCAGGAGAAGCCAGCAAGGAGTGCGGAGGCAGGAGGGACGCTGGACGCAAGGGGAGGAGGAGGAGGAGGAGGAGGAGGAGGAGGAGGAGGAGGAGGAGGAGGAGGAGGAGGAGGAGGAGGAGGAGGAGGAGGGGGAGGAGGGGGAGGAGGGGGAGGAGGAGAGGAGGTGGGGTCAAATGCGCTCTACTCTCTGTTCCAAGCGAGAACCCAACACAGGAAGGTTGGGAATAGTTCTGTGCTGCAGCAAAAGGCCTTCGATAAAACTACATATGTCTGGAGCTGGCGGCCTTTGTGGCCACACCTGTGGCCACTGTTCCGTACCTGTACGACCACAATGTGGGTGATAAGGAGTTTGGGGGGAGGGGAAAGACCCAACTGCGGGGAACTGCGATGGGTTTGATGATGACGATGCTGGGTGTGATGATGTTCGATCGTACCATCGATCTCATTCGACAGGTCCTACTATCGAGTTCACATTCGATCTCTGCGGCGATCGCAATCGATCTCACAATCGAGCTCACAATCGATCCCACTATCGATCGAACTGTCGAGCTCGCACTCGATCGCGCTATCGACCTCACTATCGATGCAACGGTCGATCTCACTATCGATCTCACTGCCGCTCGCACGATCGATGCAATTACCAATCTCACTATCGACCTCACTGTCGATCCAACCTCACCACATCTCGGTCGTTATCGATCTGACTGTCGATCTCAACAAGGATCGGGGCACCATCGGGACACCACGGCGGGACACCCCGGGACACCACTGGACACCCCGGGACAACACGGAACACCACCGGGACACCGCGGGAAACCACAGAACACCATGAGACACCATCGGAACAGCACGGCGGGACAACGCGGGACACCATCGGGACAACGCGGGAAACCACGGCGGGACACCCCCAGCAACCGCGCGCTCACTGCGGGATCAGACTTTTGTATCCGAATCGCCATAGCGACAGCGGAATAAATCCTCTCGCGCGCCCACGGCGAGACACCGCGGGACACCTTCGGGACACCGCGAGACACCACGGCGGGACACCCCCAGCCACCGCGCGCCCACCGAAGGGCTGCACTTTTGCATCCCAATCGCCCTAGCGACGGCAGGATCATTCCTCTCGCGCGCCCACGCAGCTTCGCCTCGCCCGCACGCCCGAACACGAAACTGAACTCTCATGGGCATCGTTTCAGGATGAGCTGGTAGGATTTTTTGTCGCAGCCGCAGGCGAAGGCGCACAGCGGCGTCACAAGTCGACTCGGGCAACGAACGAACCGAATTAAACCTAACGCGCGCGCTGGCGGCTGCAGAGCTACCGCCGAGGGGCGCTGAGCTGCGCCGAGGGCTGAGGCTGCAAGGGCTGCCAGGGGAGCTATGCGAGCGTGCAGGAAACCCAGAGGCAAGACCACCAGGAAGGATGAATTGAACCTGGTCGCACCAGGCGCCAGAGGTAACGCGCCACCAGTGTGGCGAAGCGTGAACCTGCATAAACAGTCCACCGTGCAAGGCAGCAGGCCTAGGAGACGATCAAACATGGCGGGGCTTGTGGGAATACTTTTTTGGTCGCGGCCGCGAGACAAAGGGTCAGGCGGCGAAAGCAAAGTCCGGGGCGCGAACGAGGCTAATTAGCTACAACGGGCACAGGCCGGCCGGCCCACTCACAAAGCAGCCACGACGCTGAAGGGGAGCTGACGGCAAGGGGCATCCTGAGAGCTCGAGCACGTGCACAGACAAAGTGTCATGGAATTCGGTGCCTGCCATGGCACGACCCACAGGCTTGTGGGAATACGCGAAGCGTAAAGAATTGACAGTCACTGGCCACGACACGTCAAAATACTTGTCCTGGGGGACGCAAAGACATCGACACCGCTACTCCCCGGTCCATTCCAAAGGTGCATTCTGACCAGGGGTTCGATGCGAATCCAACCGTGGCAACGACCATCCCAGGGAGCCCAAACAGGCGAGAATGAGGGAAGAGCAGCGGCATCGTCACGTGTTCCTCCTGTGATGTCCTGAACGTTGAAATACTCGTACTCGTCAGTACCAGGCTGGAAGAAATCCTTCAAGTCAAGGCCAATCTCGGATTTCGTTGAGCCGTACATAGGGGGCAAACAAACCTACCTCCCTTGTGACCACACTCGCTTCCAAGAGATACCAAGCGATGCCAAACTTCGGCCTGCACTGGTCAGGCCGCTTGACGAGGAGGCGCATGGTATGACTTGGTTTTGCCTGGAAGCGAAAGCGGGGTAAGTAATTCACGCTCTAAGGGTACACTCCCGCGCCGACGAGCGCGAAGGTCAACATCACGACAAGGGCACGCCCCACGAAGGTCCCAAGGATGGGCTTGAAGAACAGGTTGTACATGCTGTTCTTGTAGCTGGTTAGGGGGCCAAATGCGAACCCTACCCCTACCCCCCACGATTTCTGAGGGGGAGGGTGGGGTTCCCTTCGCTCGGGATCTCCCGAACGACGTGACCCCCACCCTTCCCCTCAGAAATCGTGGGGGGCAGGGGTAGGGTTCGCATGTGGCCTCCTACTTGTTCCACGGCGGCCCTTCAAGCAACAAATGCAGTCCAACCGCCTGCTCTCCGTGCGGAGCATGTCGAAATAGCAGACGCAGGGGAAGGCCGTGACCATCGCGAGGTACTGGAGGCAAATGGCGAGCACCGCGATCTTGCCGACCTCTCTGACCGCGGGCACCTCGATGAAAAGAAGCATCGCGAACATGCCGGCATTCGTCAGACTCGTCATGGTGATTGGGACCAAGCACTGGGCCATCGCGCTGAAATACCCGCCGGCTGTGTTACCACCTTCCTTGGTGAGCGTCGTGAGAATCACGTACATGTCGTCCACCCCGAGGCCGACCAACAAGAAAGGGAGTGTCCACGCGGAACTGATCATTACTGTCGAACCGCCCATCACGATGATACCTAGAGCGCCTGAGAAGGCCGCCACTGAGAAAATTGTCCCGATCATGCTTACCACCATCTTGGACTCCGTCAGCTGGCAGGACGACATTAACACGACGGAAACAACAATGACCGCTAGGTAGCTGAGAGCTGACGGAACCACAGACCCCTCCGTGAATCTCTTCAGCCCCCGCCAGAAGGTTCCACGGTATGCCTCGGTGAAGGAGTGATACTTGTTGAGGTCATCACTGCCCCGATCGAAGTTCCATGCCTCCTCCATCCGCTTCTTAAAGCGCCCCACCACCTCCAAAGCATCGTCGACGCTGATGTTGACAGGGGCGTGACCGCTCGGGCCTTGAGCGCGATAGGGGCTCGCGACCTTCGCCCTGAAAGTGTCGGCCACTTCAAAGAAGTAGGTCGTCTTGAGCGCCAAAACGCTAGTGAGCGGGTTGGCTGTGTCGTACTCCAGAATGTCCGGAATCGTTTTCCCCATCATCAACTGCCGCGGGTACGCGCCCTCGCTCCAGCCGTAGATGTCTCCGCTGGCCCACACGTGCAAGTCCGTGCCTGTGCTGGTAGATGCCTCGATGCTGCGCGCGCCTTTCACCAGGCCTAAATATGATGCGTCAGCAGTAAACATGTTGTCTGCAGCTTGCTTGGAGACGCCGAAATTTCCCAACATCCAAGCGATGTAGTCGTCGTCGGTAGGGAACGAGACCCCCAAGACGGCGAGCTGGCCCTTCACCCCACCGAGAGCCAAACCATACATCCACTCATCTTTGTCGGAAGTTGTGCTTCCCGCGTACGGCATGCCCGCCGTGACGAGGGTGCTGGTCACGATGGCGTCCTCCAAACCCTCGTACAAAGAACGCTGCCCGTGCGTCATGCATGTCATGCAAGCCGCGTCGCTCTGGAATACCGTCGGGTCTATCGCCGACACGGCCTGCGCCCGGGATGCGGCGCAGACATCCGCGCACTCGACCAGGCAACAGTAAGCCTTGTACGACACGGCCTGCGAGGTAGCCAAATCGCACGGGAGGCCCGCGGGGATGCAGACCGAGTCGGCAGGCAGCCCGAACTGTGGCGCCGTGTCGCTGTTCAGGTACGGCGGAAAGTCAAGGGACAGGAAGAAGTAGTTGATCAGCGGCTTCACCTCTCTCGGGCCGGGCGAAAGGGGGGGATAGCAAAAGGGAGGTTTGAGAATCATTTGGACGCCCGAAATGGATACCGAAAAAATGGGTACAATGCCCCCAACAGCAAATGTTGTCCCAAACCAACAGCGGCCGCTGTTGGGCAGGCGGCCCTCTGTTCAAATGGACACAGGCCGCGGCGGCGTGGGCAGCGAACCCTGTTCAAAATGAACAGGAGCTGCTGTTGGGCATTGTACCCATTCTTTCCGTACCCATTTCGGGCGTCCAGAAATCAGCTCACGTAGCTGATTTTCCCGGCGCCTCCCGGCGCCGGGAGGCGCCCATGTATCGAGGAATGGGCCCCTCGGTGGGGCCGAAACCAGCTGCATGCAGCAAATTTCGTGACCCCCCCTTTCCCAATCCCCCCCTTCCGCCCGGCCCGACTCTCGCAGGAGGGCCGGTCGAGATAACGGCGGCCCTCTCCAACGTTTTTTTTTCTTGGACTTCACTTGGGCTTCGCGTCGCCACGGCAAGATGCGCCTGGACAAAGTGGGTCTGGAAGGACCTCTGGAGTAGGGGGGAACGGACACTGAAATACGCATAAAAACTCGGAGGTCCGCGCGGATTTCTCGGATCGGCGCTGGGCCCCCCCGGCGGCGCCTCCGGCGCCGCCCCTGGCGCGCTCCGCGCGCCAGGGAGGGGGGTCCAGCGCCGATCCGAGAAATCCGCGCGGACCTCCGAATTTTTATGCTTCTGTCACTTTTCGTTCCCCTATGGAGAGGTCCAGGGACAGACATTGAACGGATCTGGGCCGTGCGGCAGAGACACCGTCGTCTCAACTGACTTAAGGAGCCGAACTCTATACACCGACGCTTTCTGCCGGCCCCGCACTGAGATTCGCACACGAAAGCGGCTCCTGGTGCATACGGGATCCTGGTGCATACATTTGTCACTGCTTCCCTGGGAAGACGGGGAATAAGTATACACCGCACCACCCCGACGTCGTCCCCGACCCCGAAAAAGTCATAGGATTGAAAAACCAACCCGCCAGTGGCAATGTGTATATGCTCCAGTGTCCGATGACTGGCCGGCCCTCCTCCGAACCTCGTAGGGGACGAGCAGGTCGCTGTACCACATCTCGTTCGCACGCGGTATGACGTCCATCTCGTAGCCCCCCTCCCTGTAGGCGTGGACCGCCGTGATCTTCCGGCAGGGCAGGGTGTAGCCCAAGTAAACGCCCTCCTAAAAGGGACGGAACGACACGATAAGCATACGCCCAGGGCGGTCCGCGAGGATCTCTTAGATCCGCGCTGAGCCCCCCTCCCTGGCGCGCGGAGCGCGCCAGGGGCGGCGCCAGGGGCGGTATCAGGGGCAGGGCTGTCAAGGGGCCCCAGCGCCGATCTACGATATCCGCGCGGACCTAGGACAGTTTGTGTGTATGCAGCCCCATGAAATGCAAGGTCTTAATCCCACCAGCCCTCTGGGCGTCGGTGGTTTAGAGCGTTTCCTCTTCCACCCCTCCTTCTTACCCTTCGGGGAGGGGTTTACCCCTCCCCCTACCCCCTCCCCACTGACCTGGACAGGGGGGGCCGCGATCGGTCAGAGCGTCCAAGATCGACCCCTGGGAGGGCTAAAATTCGACACCCCTCACGAGGATCGTGGATCCTGAGGGGGGGGCTGAAATTTAGGAACCCCCCTTCGTTGATCGATCTCCTCCAAGATGGCTCCGAGAGACGTCTTGGACCCCCTCTTGGGCCCTGCGCGCGGGCGGGCGGAGCGCCGCCCGCACGCCCGCAAGGCTCAAGAGCCCACCAAAACGTTCGAAGACACTTCCAATACGCCACCAGGGAGGAGGAAGAGGCGGAGGAGGAGGAGGAGGAGGAGGAGGAGGAGGAGGAGGAGGAGGAGGAGGAGGAGGAGAGGGAGGAGGAGGAGAGGAGGAGGAGGAGAAGGCGGAGGAGAAGGAGGAAGAGGGGAGCAGAACAGCTGCCGATCATCGGCGCTCTTCGTTCGAGTGCCTGGTGTAAAATGGGCTGGTGAAGATACGCAAAGCGTCAAGAATTTTCCGGTACGCGATCCCCAGAAGTCCCGACCCTCCCCCTAGGGCTGGCTTTTCGTTCGTCCCGAGTCGGTTTTTGAAGGCCCCAGGGCACGGCGAGGGCCCCTGGGAGCCGAAAGCGGCAACAGAACTTCAGTCGTGGCTTGTTCGTTTGGATTTCTTCTTGGACTCCTGCAACTGGCCGTAGCAGACGTCCTGGTACGTGAAGGTGTTGCCGTTGTACTCCACAGTCGCGTTCTCCACGGCTTTCTGCCTGTCAATCAGCTCCATAAGCGACGCCTTGGACAGGGCTCCAGGGGGACACATTTTAATCTACACAAATTCCAGGGTTCCTTTTCCATAAGTGCATGGATTTCTTCGTCCCCTCCTTTCACATACTACAGGCCGGGAATCGTTTTCTCCGAGCGCCGCCACATGGTCCAATGCTGCATAACAGGAGGCTTTGTGTGAGCGATGGTTGCACTATGTGGTACCGTGTCCGAACACTCTGCGCTTTGGATGTCCACACCCACTGCCCCGGTTATATCGTAGCACAACAGTGCAGAATGTGGGCCAGCATGTGTGTTCAATGCACACCGTCCTGTTTCGCTGTTTGCACCCGCGACGTGTGTGCAATGTTAGTTCACTGTCACACACACACACATCGACACTACACAATGTGCATTGGGAACACCCAGGGGCCATAACGTTTCGAATGTATACGCCCACCACGTGTGTGAACGAATTATTCCTTCATTTCTCTGCGCCATGTGACAAAATACAATGTGTCTCGGAGCGTCGGGGCCCCCCATGACGACGCCAACGACGACCACGACGACGACGACGGGAACCGCCCGTTTGGGCTACTTGTGCTTGGGCCGTCTGATTCGCCCCAATTCCGATTGAAAAACCAAGCCAAACCAGGCAAATTGTGAGGACGTCTCGAACAAAACCGGGCACAAACCAAGCCAAACCAAGTAAATTGCGAGGACGTCTCGAACAAAACCGGGCCCAAACCAGGCAAATTGTGAGGACGTCTCGTCGCAGGCAAAACCGAGCCCAAACCAGGCAAATTGTGAGGACGTCTCAGGCGAAACCGAACCGAAACCAGGCCAAACCAAACAAATTGCGAGGACGTCTCGAATCAAACCGGGCCCAGACCATGCCAAACCAGGCAAATTGAGAGGACGTCTCGTCTCAGCCAAAACCGAGCCCAAACCAGGCCACGCCAAGCAAATTGTGAGAACGTCTCGAACAAAACCGGGCCCAAATCAGGCAAATTGAGAGGACGTCTCGTCTCAGGCAAAACCGAGCCCAAACCAGGCCAAAACAAGCAAATCTTGGCGGCGCGCACAAGGGAGTGGGGGGGGGGGGGGGCTTCTTACAAGGAGGCTGCTTCTTAGAAGGCGCCGGCCTTACATCTATAGATAAGACCCGCGCCTTTTAAGATGCAGGTGTGCTTCTAAGAAGCCCTCCCCCCTCCCCACACCCCCCTCTGCCCGTCGCTGAAAATTGTGAGGACGTCTCAGGCGAAACCAAGTCAAAACCAGGCCAAACCAAATAAATTGCGAGGACATCTCGAACAAAACTGGTCCCAAACCAGGCCAAACCAGGCAAATTGTGAGGACGTCTCGTCTCATTCGCAACCGAATCCAAACCAGGCCAAACCAAGCAAAGCGAATTGTGAGGACGTCTCAGGCACAACCGGGCCCAAACCAGGCCAAGCCAAGCAAATTCTGAGGACGTCTGAGGCACAACCGTGCCCAAACCAGGCCAAACCAGGCACATTGTGAGGACGTCTCAGGCAACACCGGGCTCAAACCAGGCCAAACCAGGGGCCAAACCAATCAAATTCGGAGGATGTCTCAAGCGGCTTGCGCCGCCAAACCAAGCCAAACCAGGCCAAACCAAGCCAAGCAAGGCTCCAAACCAGGCAGATTTTGAGGCGTCCCAAGCAGAATCGCCCAAACCAGGCTCCTCCACACACTCACCTTAATGAACTTCTATTTCAAGGAGTGTATCACCCTAGCCCCCCCCCCGTCCCGAGCCCGTGCAGAATTGTAGGGGGGGCGCGTTTGGACCGCATGTCAGGTGAGGCGGACGGGGTCGGGTGCGGAAGGTTGCGCTTGTTTCTCGGCTATTCTTGGTGCCCTGGTGTGGCGTAAGGAGTTATGTGTTTCCGAGTCTGTAGTATGTGACCTCTTGACTCTCTTGACCTTTGTCATGTGGGTTCCGCCGCTCTTCGGGTACGACGTGAAGAAGCCCGTCACGAAGCCGCCCGTCCACTTCGCAACCCTGGGGTCGTCGAAGACTGCGCTGGCGTACTGCTTGTCCTCGTAGTAACCGCCCTGGTCGGGCGCCCAGATGGAGCTCACGCTGAGCTCGGGCTCTGCGTCCTTTTGGCGCGCGAGGAAGAAAGAGGACAGAGTAACAACCCTAATAGCCCCTTATCAAGCGCACCCAAGGAAGGAGTCGAACAGGGAAAGGGCTGCCTAGCAGCGCCCATGATTGTCTAGCAAACGCCAACCATGGGGGTAGGGGTACTTTGTCTTCCTTCGAGAAAACCCTAAAGGAAAAGGGCCCTCGCCCCAGGGGGTCCCCACAGGTCCGGATCTTCATCCCAAGAACTACTTTGTTCATTGTCGCGATAACGCCCGTAACCGGCCCCGCCCCAGCCCCTCCACCCCCCCTGGTCACATCACGATTCGCGACGGCGCCGTGTTGGAACTAATTCCCAAACGGCGCTAGCGGGTATCGTGACGTGACGCCCCCCCCCCCCCTGTCACGCACGCCAGTTCTCGCAAGGGGGCAAGAAAATCTGGAGGGGGGTAGGGGCGGAGAAGAGCTGGGGAGGAAGAAAGGCGGAGTCAGGAGGGCGTGGAGCAGGTTGTCCTCGTAGGGAAAAGATATCCTCACCCTCCGCCTGCTCCTGCTCCTGCTCCTGCTTCTCCTCCTCCTCCTCCTCCACCTCCTCCTCCTTCGGTGGCAAAGCATGGGGACCTCCCACACCATGTTGCTGGCGCGTGCAAATCGACGCTAGCCGACGCGAGTCGACACTGGATCGACGCTACTCGATGCTGCATCGGCGCTGTCTGATCGATTACCAGACTCTGGTTGATGCTGATGCATTGGGAATGTCTGGGTGGTCAGGTCTGTAGGGGAGCCCGCAGGGGTGTCAGGAGGGCCGTCTTAGTCGCTCGTCGCCGTGGCTCTTGGTTCGCATCGCGTCAAGGTGCTCTTGGTGCACGAAATGTCTGATCCAGATTTTCATTGCACCGCGGGCCCACCCTGACTTCCATCCAGAACTTCAAATTACGAGGGCGCCTGCAAGGTGCATCAGCGATGCACCCTACAGACTCTCACAGGGTCTCATGACAACATCACGAGGGCACACGAGGCTCCCATGAGTTGCTACCCACTCCTCCTCCGCCTGCTCCTCCCTCAATTCCGTCCACCCCCAACCTGGCGCGCGGAGCGCGCCAGGGGCGGCGTCGGAGGCGGCGCCAGTGGGGCCCATGGCCGATCCCAAGAACTCCGCGCGGACCGTCGAAAATGAGTGTTTATGCAGCTTTTGGTCATTCCCTCTGTTCTGTCCGCCTGCTTCTCCTGCTTCGATGCGTGGGCCCCAGAGGTCTGGACAACTTCCTTAGGGACGGTTGTTCGTCCTGGATCGTTTTTTTGACTGTCCCGAGGCCCGGCGAGGGCCCCCGGAGGCCGAAAACGGTCCACGATCCGCCGCTCCAAATTTTGTCGGAGCGTCGGATCTCTGGGCCTCCTCCTCCTCCTCCTCCTCCTCCTCCTCCCTCGTTTCTGTCCGCCTCCTCCTGAGGGACAGCGATAGAGGGGGACTGGCAAGGGGGGGGGCACATCGACCTGGAATCGGCGATACATCGCAAATAGATCGGCGATAGGGCCCCGTTAGTGGCTCCGCACATTCCTGGGCAGGTTGGGGCTGTCGGGCCCCTCTCGGCGATGCATCGACGACTGGGGGTAGACGCGCCCGCCCCCTACCCATCGGTCGGAAGACGTAGGTAGAAAAATGAAGTAGGAAAGCGTTGAAAGTAGACTCGGTCTCGGCCCGCCCCCTGAAGAGGAGGGAAAAGGGGGAAGCCATTCGATCATTGAGGTAGGAAGGCGCTTCTTAAGTAGACTGGGCTCTGGGACCCCAAGGAAACACGTACTGTCAACAACCGATGGGCACGCCTCTCCCCCCCGATCGTCGCCCCCGGAGGACAGGCCCCCGCAGGAAGGCCGGGGGGCCGGCGCGGGCAGGGCCCTCCAGGACGCCCCTGATTGAAGGGGCCCTGGGACACACAAATAAATAGGCACAAATAGGAAGATTCCCAACATTTTCCTATATTTTCTGTTTTTTTTGCTTCCCCCCCACTTCCCGTGTTTTCATATATTTTCTTGGGGCTCGACGATTCATTGTGTCTGTGTCCTTTTTCCCCTCCTGACTGATCCCTGGGCGGCGCGGCCCGCCTCGGGAGGGGGCAAGCCACCGACCGCTGGAGGGCCGCCCTCCCCTCCCCCCCCGCCCCCCCCCCCCCAGGAGGCCCCCCAGGAGGCCCCCCAGGGAGGCCCCCAGGGGAGCCCAGGAGGCCCCCAGCAGGCTCCCAGGAGAGGCCCCAGAGCTGCCCCCGAGAGGCCCCCCGAGAACGCTCCGAAGAGACCCCAAGCGCCCGCTGTGGGGCAGGCGGCCTTCTGCCTCAAATGGACAGGGCCCGCGGTGGCACCGACAGCAAATCCGCCGACCCTGTCGGCGTGAAGACGCTCTTCCGTTGGTCGCCGTCGGCGTCGTGTCGTCCCCGTCGTCTCCTCGTCGGTCGTCGTCTGGGCCCTCCTCCTTCATCGCCCCCCCAGATACGCATCCCCCCTGGGCGGCTCCGGGGCCCAGAGAAGCCCCAATACGCGGCAAGAGTGCCCCAAGACAGTCCTCGAGGGCCACGAATCACAACATCATCGGTCCAAGACGCCAAAGTAGCCTTCAGGCGGCTCAAGAGGTTTTCAAAACGCCTCAAGAGGCCTCCAACAGCACTCCCAAGAGGGCCCCCAGGGGCAAAAATCACATATGTTCCTGCAGCTTTTGAAAGATGTTGGCGTTCTCGTCTTGTCGGCTTCTCGACGCTCCAAGACAGCCCAAGAGGCCACCACGATTGCCTAAGAGGCCTCCAAGAGGGCCCGAAAACGACCCAAGAGGGCCCCAAGACCGCCAAGGAGGCCTCCAAGACAACACGAGAGGCCCCCAACACGGCTCCAAGGGGAGCCCAGACGGGGGACCCGAACGAACATTTTGAGCGGCCTGAGAGGCTCCCAGAAGGCCCCCAGGTAACCCCAAGAAGCCGCCCAAGAGGCCCAAAGAGGCCCCCAAGAGACCCCCAGGAAGCCCCAAGAAGCCCCCACGAGGCTCCCAAGAGGTCCCGAAGAGCCTCCCAAGAGGCCCCAAAACTACCCCCAAGAGGCCCCCGAGAGCGCTCGTCGTCGTCGTCGTCGTCGTCGTCGTCGTCGTCGTCGTCGTCGTCGTCGTCGTCGTCGTCGTGGTCGTGGTCGTGGTCGTGGTCGTGGTCGTGGTCGCGATACTAGTGCTCGTCGTCGTTGTCGTCGTCTCCGTCTCCGTCTTCGTCTTCGTCGTCGTCGTCTTCGCCGCTGCTGCCGCCTTCGATGTCGTCGTCGTCGTCGTTCAGGGTCGGCAGCACTGGCCGTAAAGCCTCTCCAATCCCGTTCACAATGGAGATGAACTGTTGTCAGTCTTCGTCCCCAGTCTTTCCCTACCCATCTCGATCGCACCGAATTCCTGTAGAGGGCAGGGGGCGTCTGAGAAGGGCCCAGAGGCTTCTGGGAAGGCCAACTAGAAGCCAGGACTGCTTCTAAGAAGCCTCACATCTGCTCTCTCAGGAGCCCACCGCCCACTTAGAGCCGCCGGCCCCCCCCTACCCCACCCGCGCCAACTCCCCGTGCACGCCTGCGAGGCTGGGCCTTTGCTATAACTACAGCATGGGGATCGGTTTTCGGGGACCTCAGCGGGCGGTGTGTATATGCATGCTTGAACCATCGCGCGCGCTTCGCGCGCGCTCAAGTTCCAGCTAGGCTTGATAGGCTAACTCTTGTAATACCATCTTGGTCGCTTCTTGCGTCCAGGGACTCCCTTGGAGGCCCTGCTCAAGCCGAAGGGGAAGTGCGGAAACGCAGAAATCATTAATTCTTTAGGTATTCAAAGAATTGGGGCCCTCAAAAGCTTCCGGGTTTCTTTTTTTTGAAATGAGGGGGGTCTGAATTGTGGTCTGTTGTGCAAGAGTAGACCGGGGGCCAAATTTGAAAAGAAAAAAAACATGTGTGGGATGTCCATGTGTTTCAAGTTCCTCGGCGCTGTTCGGCGCTGTTTGTTGTTTGTGCCTCGCGGGTTTTGTTAGCTGGGCACCTCAGGGGTGTGGGATCTTCCGGACCCCCTGGAGCTTCTGGAGGTCTCCTGGAGGCTTGGAGAGCCGCCGAAAGGCTGTCTCGGGCTGCGCAGGAGCGTGTTGGGCCGTTCTTTACGTTCTGGGGGCTCCTTGAGGTCGTCATGGACTGTCCTTCGAGGTCTTGGGGTCTCCACCCGGGAAGCGGGGAGGCGCGGCACCGGCCAGATGTCAAGGGATAAGTGGGACCCCCGAGTCGGAGTCTCACTTTTGGAAACAAATCTGAATTCTGGGAATTCCGTTTTGTTTCAAAATCCCTGAACTTCGAGGGTTGGAAGCGGGAAAACGTGAGAAGGCGAAACACATCTGAAAAAACAATGGGAAATCAACGATTTTACCCTCATGGGCTCTCTCGGGACGGCTCTCGCAGCTCTCTTGGGCTGCTCTTAGAGTCTTAGAGCCTCGTCGGGATCTTCTTTGGGCCTCTCAGGGATCGGGGGGGTGTTGGGGGGCTCTGAGGGGTCCCGGAGGCCTCTCGGAGGTCTCTGGAAGCCTCCTGCTCCCGCTCTTGGGCCCATTCTGGGCTTGTTCTGGGGTGGTCTGGGGCTGTGCTGGGCGCCTATTCGGCAGTCTTGGAGCCTTCTTGGCCCTTCTTGGGGCCGTCGTGAGGGTCTCTTGGGTGGTCTCGGGGCGGTCGTGGGAGCCCTCTTCGCTTCGGCGCTCTCGGACCATTGGAAGCTCGAAAACGCGAGAAGCCAAAAACATGGAACAAAAACCAATGAACATCCACGATTTCGGCCTCTTCGGGCCGTCCCGGGACGCCTATCGGACCTCTCTTGGGGTCTGTTGGAGGCCACCTGGGAGCCTCGAGTGGTCGGAAGGCTGACTTGGGCTGCTTGGGAGCGTCTTGGACCATTCTTTCGAATTATGGGGGCTCCTGGGAGGCGTCTTGGGCCCTCCTGGGGCGCTGTGGAAGCTCCCCGGAAAGGCCGGGGGAGCGGTACCGGGAGCGTCCCCGAGATGTGGCGGGGAGGTGTGGGACCTGGGGCCGGGGGGGCGGTATTCATTTATATCATGTAGAACCGCGGGCGCGCTTCGCGCACGCTTGGGTTCTAGCGCATGCCATGGCGTTGTTAGCTGCGTGTGCTTGACGGACAAGCGCATTGCATGCCTTGCCTTACCTCGTCCTCAAACATTCCTTGTACGTCCTTCCTCGTCAACCCTCCAAAGTCTCTCGGTTGTCCTCGCTTTCCGTTTCTCGTTCTCATCCACGGCCTCCTCTTGCTTGGGATTATATATGCGGAGGCTTCGAGCTGTTCAGGGCTGGCGTGGGAAGATATTCAATATGAAGTGGGCTGGCTTGAAATGTACGGGTCTCTTGTGGATCTTCCTGTTTGGGCTGCCTCGAAGGCCTTGGGGCCCGCTTGGGCCTCTCTTGGGCTCTTCTTCGAAGTTGTGGGGCCGTCTCAAGCCTCGGCGCCATGTGAAGCTCTCCCGAAGCCAGCCAAAGGAGATGAGCGTGAGATTTACTGAATATAGAGAAACCTGAATGGCTTTTACGTTTGTGGCTCTCTGGGGTCATTTGGGAGGGCCTTTGGGAGTTCCACTGGGGCATCTTGTGGCCCGTGGGGGCCGCCTTGAAACATGGAGCGTCTTGGACCACTAAGGGGCCATCTTGGCGGCCAGCGGGCGTCCTCCTGAACCAGCTCGGAACCCTCTTCAGGCCGAAAGAATCACTCAACAAAAAACCCAAAGCGGATCCCTGAGCCAAGGGGGGGCAAATTGGGTTGCGGCGGGGTGTGTTTGGGAAAAGTGGGCCACCCCAGGGCCACCCCAGGTCCCCTCCCCCATGGGCGGTCCCGTCGTCTTCTTCCGTCGTATTGGGCAGGCGGCCTGTTGTCTCTCAAATTGACACAGGCCGCGGTGGCGCGGACAGCGAGCCCTATTAAAAATAAACAGGAACTGTTGTTGGGCATCGTATCCATTCTTTCCGTACCCATGTCGTTCGTGCCGAGACGCGATCATGTCTGGGAGGCCGAGACTGGAGGGGCCCTGGGACACGCAAGTAAACAGACACAAATAACAGGATGCCCCATATGTTTCCCTATCTCCTAAGATAGGGGTTATTGTTATTACTTGGACGCCTCCTACTCCCTCTTCTTCTCCTCCCCTCCTCTCGGACTTACTCATACTCAGACTTAATCATACCCAGACATACTCGTACACAGACTTACTCATACTCAGACCTACTCATACTCAGACCTACTCATACTCAGACTTACTCATACCCAGATGTACACATCCACAGACTTACTCATACACAGTTACTCATACCCATACTTACTCATACCCAGACGTACTCATACACCGACTTACTCAAACACAGACTTACTCATACTCAGACCTACGCATACTCATACCTTCTCATGGCCTGACTTGCTCAGGCTTGTTCATACTCAGACTTACTCATGCTGGGACTCCTTCATACCCAGACTTACTCATACCGAGACTCGCTCCCAGACCTGCTCATACACAGACGTATTCATACTCAGACCCACACATACTCAGACCTTCTCCTACTCTGAGTTACTCAACGCACGGACTGAGACCTACTCATACTCAGACTCGCAAGGGGAGCCGCCAGGGGTGTTTTCACTGGCCCGTTCGCGGCCAGTTTGTGGGGATGTCTCAGGCGGTTTGCCTGTTTCGGTGCCCAACATCCTTTACTTTCGGAGCAGATTTTGAGGATGTCTCAGGCGGGGCGCTGGTTTCAGCACTCCAAAGGGGAGCCGCCAGGGGTGTTTTCACGGGCCCGTTCGCGGCCAGTTTGCGGGAATGTCTCAGGCGGTTTGCCTGTTTCCGTGCCCAACACCTTTTGCTTTCGGAGCAGATTTTGAGGATGTCTCAGGCGGGGCGCTGGTTTCAGCACTCCAAAGGGGAGCCGCCAGGGGTGTTTTCACGGGCCCGTTCGCGGCCAGTTTGCGGGATGTCTCAGGCGGTTTGCCTGTTTCCGTGCCCAACACCTTTTGCTTTCGGAGCAGATTTTGAGGATGTCTCAGGCGGGGCGCTGGTTTCAGCACTCCAAAGGGGAGCCGCCAGGGGGTAGAACATGGGCCCGTTCGCGGCCATTTTGCGGGGATGTCTCAGGCGGTTTGCCCGTTTTCTGGCTGCGAGGATGCACAGATGGGGAGCTCCACGCAATGAGTAATCCAATCTTTTCGGGGCTCTCGTATCTTCCCGTATATCCTGGGAAATCGACGATGAATTGTGTCTGTGTTTTTTTGGACGCCCGAAATGGGTACGGAAAGCATGGGCACACTGCCCAACAACAAATGCTGTCCCAAACCAACAGCGGCCGCTGTTGTGCAGGCGGCCACCTGTCTCGAATGGACACAGGCCGCGGCGGCGTGGGCAGCGAATCCTGTTCAAAATGAACAGGAACTGCTGTCGGGCAGTGTGCCCATTCTTTCCGTACCCATTTCGGTCGTCCAATTTTTTTCTGCTCCTGAGAGACGCGACCCGTCGCAGCTCGCCCGCGCGGCGGGTCGCGTCTAACAAAAAGTGGCATAAACAGAAAAACTCGGAGGTCCGCGCGGGTTTCTCGGATCGGCGCTAGACCCCCCTCCCTGGCGCGCGGGGCGCGCCAGGGGCCCCAGCGCCGATCCGAGAAATTCGCGCGGACCTCCGAGTACTGATAGGTTTCTAATGGTCTCAAAAAAAAACATCATGACTCCCCAGGGGGGTCCGGTCAGGATCCGGGGAGAATCCGCGGAAGTCGTTTAAAGCAAACAGTTACACACTTCGTGGTCTTCGAGGTCCCAGACCTCCATTCCCGCGCCACATTCTGAATGCCCGGAGCCAACTGTAGGCCACTTCGTGCTCTTCGAGTTCCCAGAAGTCCATTCCTGGGCATGATTTTGAACGGCCGGAGTCAACTGTAGGGGTCTTCGAGTTCCCAGAACTCAATTCCTGGGCATGATTTTGAATGCCCGGAGCCAACTGTAGGCCACTTCGTGGTCTTCGAGGTCTCAGAAGTCCATTCCTGGGCATGATTTTGAAAGCCCGGAGCCAACTGTAGGCCACTTCGTGGTCTTCGATTTCCCAGAACTCCATTCCTGGGCATGATTTTGAATGGCCAGACCCAACTGTAGGCCACTTCGTGGTCTTCGAATTCCCAGAAGTCCATTCCTGGGCATGATTTTGAATGCCCGGAGCCAACTGCAGGCCACTTCGTGTTCTTCGAGTTCCCAGAACTCCATTCCCAGGCCACATTTTGAATGCTGAGGCAGGCTGAGGCAGAGGCTGAGGCAGGCTGAGGCTGAGACAGGCTGAGGCTGAGGCCGAGGCTGAGGCCGAGGCTGAAGGCAGACTGAGGCTGAGGCTGAAGCAGGCTGAGGCTGAGGCTGAGGCCGAAGCAGGCTGATGCTGAGGCAGGCTGAGGCTGAGGCTCAGGCTGATGCAGGCTGAGGCTGAGGCAGGCTGAGGCTGAGGCCGAGGCTGAAGGCTGACTGAGGCTGAGGCTGAAGCAGGCTGAGGCTGAGGCTGAGGCAGGCTGAGGCTGAGGCTGAGGCAGGCTGATGCTGAGGCAGGCTGAGGCTGAGGCTGAGGCTGATGCAGGCTGAGGCTGAGGCAGGCTGAGGCTGAGGCCGAGGCTGAAGGCAGACTGAGGCTGAGGCTGAAGCAGGCTGAGGCTGAGGCTGAGGCAGGCTGAGGCTGAGGCTGAGGCAGGCTGATGCTGAGGCAGGCTGAGGCTGAGGCTGAGGCTGAGGCAGGCTGAGGCTGAGGCAGGCTGAGGCTGAGGCCGAGGCTGAAGGCAGACTGAGGCTGAGGCTGAAGCAGGCTGAGGCTGAGGCTGAGGCAGGCTGAGGCTGAGGCTGAGGCAGGCTGATGCTGAGGCAGGCTGAGGCTGAGGCTGAGGCTGAGGCTGAGGCAGGCTGAGGCTGAGGCCGAGGCTGAAGGCAGACTGAGGCTGAGGCTGAGAGGCTGAGGCTGAGGCTGAGGCAGGCTGAGGCTGAGGCTGAGGCTGAGGCTGAGGCTGAGGCTGAGGCAGGCTGAGGCCGAGGCTGAAGGCAGACTGAGGCTGAGGCTGAAGCAGGCTGAGGCTGAGGCTGAGGCAGGCTGAGGCTGAGGCTGAGGCAGGCTGAGGCTGAGGCAGGCTGAGGCTGAGGCTGTGACTGCGACTGCCGTTGCCACTGCGACGGTCATTGCGAATGCGACTGCGACTGCGAGAACAGCAGAATTCTACAAATGGATTCTCATCTGAATCTTAAGGGAAATGCTTCCAGATATGCTCCTACACATCGCTGTTAGGTTGCTTTGCCGGGATAATCATGCTTATGACACTTTTTGTTCCCCGAGGGTCCTTCAGGCCGACGGCCAGCGCCGCGCAGGCGGCCGGCACGAGGAGCGCGCCCGCGGCGCACGCGGCGAGCGCGGCGCGGCCGGGGCTCGGCGCCCGGGCGCGGGCCTGCGGCGCGCCCGGGGCGGGGAGCTCCTGCCGGGGGGGCGCGCAGGCACGGACTGGCGTTTAAGTCGGGCCCCCTACAGGGGGATTTTCGACGAAAAATAAAGTACTCAAGAAATACTCCAAAACGGTCCAAAATACAAAATTATCCCAGTGCGACCTACCTAGGAGTTGGAGCCCCTAGGAAAGCAGCCTCAGTAGTAACAGTGAAACTAAGCTAAAGTTAAGCTACAGCTAAGCTAAAGCTAAGCTAAAACTAAGTTCAAGCCAAACGCAAGCTAAGCTGACGCTGAGGTACAGCTAAGCTAAAGTTGAGCTAAAGCTAAGCTAAACCAAAACTAAATATAAAGCTAAGATACAGCTAAGCTAACGTTAAACTAAAGCTAAGCTAACGCTAAGCTAAAGCTAAGCTAAAGCTAAGCTAAAGTTAAACTAAAGCTAAGGCTAAAGTCAACGCTAAAACTGAAGCTCCCAGGGGACTGGGGGAACCGCGGGGCGGATCCTGGGGGAACCGCCCGGGGTGGGGCCCACTGCCCGGCCCCTTTAAGCAAAGCGAGTAAGAACCCTTCTAGGCAGAGCCTAGGTAGGGAACAAGTAGTCCCCAGACAATTTTTGACTATGTTTGAACATTCCCCCCGTAGAGGGACATGCCCAACTTAAGACTGGCGATCCCTGGCAGGAGAGCGAACTCTATACACTTGCCAGCCCTGCGCTGAGCAATCTGCGCAGGACAGCGGCTCCTGGTTTATGCGGGATCCTGGCGTATATGTTTTTCGGTGCTATCCCCGAAAGCGGAGAAAGAAGTAGACACCACACCGCCCCGACGTCCAGGCCCTGACCCTCCAAAACTCCGGGGATCGAAAAGCAGCCCGCCAATGGTAGTGTATATGCTCCAGCTTCCTGCCCGGATCCGGAGTGCGGTCGCCCATGCGCGGTCGCCAATCCCATGCATGTGGGAGGTGCCCTCCCTAAAAGGCGGCCGGCGCCGCCTCGCTCGGCGGCGGCAGTCCGCGAGCTCCCCCGGGTGCGGGGCCCGTCGCCGGTCCGCGCCCCCTTGGATCCGTGTCTGGGATCGCCCGATGCTGAGCGCCAGCGGGAGGCGCCAATAAATCGGGACGAGCTCCAGGATCTCCCGTGTTTGTCTAGCTTCGCTCAACCGATCCGAGAATCCGCCATCGTGCCTCTGGGCATGGCATAGGCATCTCATCAGGTCCTCCGCCTGATCGGCCAACCTCGATCCTCACTCCCGAGGAGTCTTTGAGGGGCCCGGAGCCCAAATTGCCAAATTTGGCGGGGCTCCTCGCGTGCCCCCTGGGCTCCCCCGCACCTTGTCGCGGGACTTTCTATTTTTTCGGGCTCAAGACTGGCCATCGCTCGGACGTCCATTCCCTGTCTTTTTGTTCGGTGTCGTGCGTGGTCTTTTCGCCAAATGATCAAGGATGCTCCTCGATGGTCCTCGCCGAAGGAAAAATGCACACGTCCGACCGATGCCAAGAAGAAGGCCCCAAGACGGGCCAAGAGGGCCCCAAGCGGCCCCGACGACGGTCCAAGAGGGGTCCCGATCGCCGAGCGATCGCTCCAAGACGCTCCAGAGGCCTCCAAGACGCCCTAAGAGGTCTTCAAGAGGCCTAGTAAGAGGGACTCACGAGGCAAACATCATGGATAGTCCTTAGGTGAAGGTTTTTGGCTTTCTCGCCTTTCCGGGTTTCCGACGATCCAAGACGGCCCAAGATGCCCCCAAGATCGCCCAAAGACGGCCTCAGAGGCCCCGAAGAGGGCTCCAGAACGGCCCAAGAGGGCCCCAAGACGGCACAAAAGGTACTCAAGACGGCCCAAGAGAACCCCAAACGGCCCCGAAAGGAGCCCAAGAGAGAGGAACACGAATCGAAAATCCGAGCCTTCCGCCCCAGGAGGCCCCCAGGAGGCCCCCAGAGGCGCCCAGGAAATCCCAAGAGGCCCCCATGAGGCCCCAAGAGGTCCCAAAGATGCTCCTCAAAACAAGCTCCAAAAGGCTTCAAAACGGCCCACACACCCGCCTCCAAGACACGAGATGCCTCCCACGAGATTCCAACGAACATCAAGTAGGCTTCATACCCACAACCCAGGCACGCGGGATGGGCCGAAGTCCATTCTATACCTGGACACCCCCTCGGACAAGCTGGACAACCCACGCTGATTCATGACGACAAGACGACCTACCCCGGACAACCCCTTAGACAACCTGGCGGGGATCTGGACAACCCCATCCGACAACTCTCCTTGGACAGGCCTCCACGGGATTGTCTGCCATAAGGTAAGCCTGAAAGGTCTTGAGACCCCCCAACAGAGGGTAACAATATATTATTTCGGCGGCCTTGTTGAAGGCCCAGGCTCCCACCAGTAGGGGGTATCTGATTGTGTTTCCGCGGCGCAAACTGCAACAACGACGACAGCTACGACTACGATTGCAACTACAAGGAGGAGGGGGAGGAGGAGGAGGAGAAGGAAGAGGAGGAGGAGCAAGAGGTTTTCGGACCCGTCCTATTCACCGCCGAGAGGCAAAGGGGGGACCAACACCAAAGACCTTTGGCGGCTAGAGTCTGTCTTGGGCCTTCCTCTCCCCCTTCGTGTGCAATCTCTTCCCATACCTTCACGCGCTGCAGCGCTTGCTTGATTTGTTGTGTCTTCGACGCCCCGGAGGCTGGCCTTCCGCGCAGGGCTCGAGCTCAACAGTGCTGCTCGTTCTTGCTCTGTCCTGGAGGGCGGCCGGGGGCTCTGAACCGGCTGGGGCCCCCGAGAATCGGTCAGGAGAGTGGCTGGGGCCAGACCCGCTCAGATCGGCTCCCGAACGAGGAGATCAAAAACCGTCTCGAGCCCAGAGCCTCGGGCTTCTCCCCCCCGCCCTGGCCATCGCTCGGACGTCCATTCCCTGTGTTTTTTTTTCGGCTCCGTGCGTGGTTTTTTCGCCAAATGACCAAGGATGCTCCTCAATGGTCCTCGCCGAAAGAAAGATACACACGTCCGAGCGATGCCAAGCCCCCGTACTTGCTCGCCGGAACCAGTGCTGGGCCATCGCAGGCCCCCAGCCGACTCCAAGTGCTGTCTCCGCTCTGCCTCTGCCGCAGGCAGAACTCAAAACAACGAGAGCGGCCCACGAGATCCCCAGAATTATGTTGTTCCCATCCTACTTAAGGACCACATCCCAACAATAATTTCGAGCACCCTGAAAAGTGTCAAAAGGGTGTCGAAACAGTGCCGGGCGAGTGTCTCCCAGGGCCCGACGCGTGAAAACACTTGAGTTTCGGTACTGTTTCTGGCGCTCGAAATTCTTCCTGGTCATCAAGGCTACAGTAGGCTGGAGCAACATAACCCCAGAACGCCGTTCAGCTCGGGTCTTGGCTCCTGGGGCGCGCCCGCCGCGCCGTCGCCTGCCATTCGTCAGGGTTCGTCCGGCTCCCCGATCCCAGACATGCGAGGTCTTGATTTTCTCCGTGCGCGGTCCCCCGGAGTCCCGACAACTTTCCCCAAGGCCGGCGGTTCCTCCTGAGTCGTCTCCTGACGGCCCCCGGGCCCGGCGAGGGCCCCCAAAGGCGGACAAAGCTTCCGTCGTGACTTTTTCGCGACGCGAGCAGGTCTGGGATTCTCCTGAGAGGCAACGATGGAGGGGGACTGGCATTGGGGGGGAGGTCGAACTGGAATCGGAGATACCTCAACGATAGATCGGCACTAGTACCCAAATCGCACATCCGCACGTTCCTGTGCGGGATGGTATCAGGCCCCTATCGGCGCTCAGTGGACGATTGGGGCTCGATGCATCCCCCCCTGCACAGACCTCCGATGTCATGATTTTTTCACGACGTCAACCCCCAGAAGTCTGCACTTCTTTCCCAAGATCGATTTTCATCCTGAGCCGCTTCTTGACGGTCCAGAGGCCCGTTCAGGGCCACCAGGAGCCCAACATTGTAGAAAGCTCTCCGACGTGATGCTTCCCTGACCCGAGGGGGTCTGGGTATGTCTCCTCCCCCCTTCGGGTCGGGCGAAAGGGGGGGATAGCAAAGGGGGCGTTTGAGAATCAGCTCACGTACGTAGCTGATTTTCCCGGCGCCTCCTGGCGCCGGAGGCGGCTATTTACCGAGGAATTGGCCCCTCGGTGGGACCGAAACAAGCTGCATGCAGCAAATTTCGTAACCCCCCCTTTCCCTATCCCACCCTTTCGTTCGGCCCGACCCCTATCGTTGCCCCGGACTTCCTCGAAGAAGGGCAAACAATTCGCCACGCAAAACACCGGTCGCCCTTCGGCGTCCCGGGCAAGCGGCCGCGGGCCGTGCCAGCTGTGCGCGAGCGCCCGCTCGAGGCTTGGGCCAGGAGGTCTGCGGCTGCGCATCGAGGCACCGTGCAGGGAGCCAACACTGGCCATCGCTCGGGCGTCCATTCCCTGTGTTTTTTTTCGGTGTCGAGCGTGGTTTTTTCGGCAAGTGATCAAATATTTTCCTCGATGGTCCTCGCCGAAGGAAGAATGCACACGTCCGAGCGATGCCAAGAACACGTACGCGCCGAAGCATGTACAGTCGGACACAAGCCAGAGGAACATTCTTACAAGCATGTGAGGCCCTTGCCGACGGAACATACCAGAAGCACACCACAAACAACGTCGATTCGTGGACGTGTGCGTCCTCCATTCGCCCCTGACTATGGGGCGCAGACACACGTACTATCAGTGTGCGCCCCCCTGGAGGAGCACGCCCGAAGCGAACATGTTTTACAAACATCTGAAGGGGCCCAAGGACACACACACACATAAATACACACAAATAGAACTATTCCCCATCTGTTCCCATCTTTTCTCGGTGTTTGTCTTCCCCCCCACTTCCCATATTTTCCCCATATTTTCCTTGGGACTCGACGACTCATTGTGTCTGTGTTTTTCCCCTCCTGAACATCATAGTATACATCGTTACCCCGGCGGCCCAGGCGGTGGCTCTGTGCAGCAAGCGCCAGCGAGCGAAGATGTGCCAGAGGACCTCCGAGCGCGCGTGTCGTCCCCAGGGGGGGAAGGGGGGACGACGCACACATACGTGCCGCTGCGGTCCACTAGCCGCTGGGCCCACAGCCAATGCCATGTACAGGCCAGTGTTAATACAAGGATTTTTAAGCATATCGGATTTGTGATACATGATGAATAAATATATGCATGAACTCATCGATGTTGTTGATACTAAATCCCTGCATTGTTAATGCATGATCCGCACGCGGAGCGGGCATTAAAAACGGCACTGCATGCGTTTTGTTGATTCGCGTGGGCGCTTGACTGACCCTATCTATGCCACCTGGCTAGGAACACCTGGCGAGGATAGCCCCTAGAGCGGCTATTCCCGACAGGCTACATCGACAAAGTGCTAGTTTGACGAAATTTCACGTTGGCTCGAGACGGCGGATCGGAAACCGACGTCCCCGATCCAGAACGCCCAACAGCGTACAGGAGAGGACCATTTCGGTTTTCCAGCTGCGTGGTGCGGCGATGCCGACGGATCAATCTCTGAGGCAAAGCTGGGTCCAGCCTTCTGTAGCCTCTTGGAACCACTGGGGTAACACAGACTTGCCTCTGACTACGGGTTTTCGATGATAAGCGCGGGGGCGGCGTAACCCTCGCCGACAGCCTTAGTTCGACCCGTGTCGCAGGCAAACGTTGCCGCACAGCGTCGACCACAATCGGCCCGCGCCACCCGCCGCCGACACCAGACCTTCTGCCCACGGGCGCGGCCAGGTTGACCCCCCGTCGGGGGGGGGGCACCCCCACGCTTATACGGACGTAAAGTAGAAGACTTACAGTCGGGCTGCTGAAATAAGGAACGCTACATAAGGAACGAAGCCCCTCCGCGGCTTCAAAAAAGCCTGGGTGCACGAGAACTGCTAGAGGAACAGCCACGGAAGGACGTACGGAACATCGAGCCCCTTCCGAATCCAAACTGTTCCTCGTTTCAGCGTCTTAGCTGTGCCGGGAGAAGGAGCAGCAGTGACTTTGGCGGCACGAGGGCCTGAGCGCGCGCCCCATCTTGGTCGGGTCGCCGTCCATGGCCACCTTCCTTTCGGAGACGTCCGCGGACGCGTCCCACTCCAAAGAAACGTTTACTCCTGCCGCCACGCCGCGCGGGGGGGCTGAGACCGGGCGGCCCGGCGGAGGGGCAGCATCATGAGCTGAAGAGGCCGCGATGACGATTGCGTCATCGACATCGGCATCGCCATCGACATATTTCATCATCATCAGCATCAACATCACCACCACCATTATCATCACCACCATCATTACCATCATCAACATCATGTTGATCAACACAATCACCATCATTGCTTGATCACCATCACCAGCATGAACAACAACATCATTATTAATTCCATTCTCACCAACAACAACATCATCATCACGACATGTCTGCATGCCAACGACAAACCTCTACGGAACGCGCACTCTCCCAATGTACCGCTATGCATTTCCCTCTGCTCCTTACAAGACTGCAAAAAACACGGGGGTCTCCGTACCGTGCGCCCACACACCCTGGGTTGCCGCCCCAGAATTGCAGCAAGACCTTGGTACATCAATGCGCTACCTTTCTTGCCATGTCTTTGACAATTGCAGTCACGAGTCAAGGACTCTCTATCCTACAGGATGGGTTTGGATGGGGATCCTAGGGATTGGGGATGGGGGTCAAGCACAACAGCACAATGGCCCCCTCATTAAAAGGGAGCGGCCCTACCAACTCAAACTCAGCTGCGTCCAAGTACAACTCGGGACATCTCACTTCCCATACTAGGCCAGCCATTACTGCCCGCGCAAGCCTAACACTCAATTGCAATTGTTATCGCTTGCTAGATTTAACTTTAGCTAAACACTGCCATCAACTTCGGCCAGCCACTTGGTATGCGCCAGCCTCGGTACTGTTCTTCAGCGTAGTTCAGGTCGAGGGGGGGGTGGAGCTTAGGATGGATGGGGGCTTGATGGTGGTGGAGATGGAGGACGTACAGAAAAATGGCTAGCAACCCAAGAATTGCAATGAATACGCAACACATCTTGGTGCACCTACTCTGCAACTTCGTTTACACCAGCCGGTACGTCCTTACTGAACTCTGGGCAATCGCTGACTCTGCTCTCGAGTTCTGGGCTCGCTCCCTGACGTCATGGGTGGGTGGGGATGGGTGGTTCTTTGGAGGGAGATGGCCTCGACATACTTGATATCGGGCCTCCCTGTTTGACAGGGTGAGGCCCACCATCTGAGCGTGTGTTTCCCACAAGGTCTTACAAAGAGGCGAGCCAGCTACATGCGTCATGCTCTTCAGTTGTAAGTGCACCCTTCGCAACTATAATAAGTTTCGAATTCGCAACAGTCCACAACAGGCCAGCCAGTGCCGACCTGGTCTACCTACTGAGACTCACATCACGCAGCTTCGAGAGACAAAGCCTATTTAAGGCTAGCCAGTACCGATCTGGCCAGCCGACCCAACCCTCGCAGCTACAGCCCAGCCGCTCAACTGTAAGGGGGGTTGGGCCTGTACAGGCTACCCTACTGTGGACGACTTACCTCGGCACCAGTTAATACCTACAGCATCGCATTTGCATAGACACATAGCCTGCAGTGCCACACTCATCTATGTTAAACTTCGCCACTTCTATTGTGTGCGTTGCCACGCAACTCACCTATTTCTTTGTTTCTCTGCAAGCCTCTTTACTATGATCGGCTGGGGATTTGCTTTACCAGCACTGGGAACAGATAGGACGACCAGCGCGCTTCTGTGCTGTTACTTCGAGTCTGAGCACTGGAGAGTACTCAGCGTACCCAGGTCTAGGCCTCAGTGTGCAACTTGTCGCTGGCATACTTGCCTAACCTTGCTACTAAGCATGATCATTGTGACAATATCTTCGTTCGATGCCTCCTCGTCTCGGTTAAGTATTGTTGCTTTATTATTTCTGTCTCCTCACCCCCAGCTGCAACGCGTGGTCTGCGCATACCCTCGCCATTGGGCTAACATTACTTAAGCTTGTGTCTCAACAAGTGCTTCTCATGCTGCGCTGACCACGCATAAAATGTCGTGCTGCGCCTAAGCCGACAACGCTTCTTTCCGTACCAACGAACGTAATAGCTCACTGGCTTGAGTTCGCGCAGCGTCGACAAAGCTGGAGGAGCAGCAACAATAGGAACCACGTTCAGCATTAAAGAAGCAGCCCTGAAGGAAAGGGGTCCTGGAAGCGTTGCGCCGTTTTCGGACCTCCTAAGGCCCTCCACGACCCCCGAGACCGTTAAAAGACGACTGGTGTTCGTGTTCATGTGTTTTCGTTCTTCTTCGTTCTATCTTCGATTTGCCTTTGCTGCGAAACGACATGAAAACGAAATCTGTCTACGAAATCGCCAAACACAAATTAGCTCGAGCACTGGGGTGTAGGCTCCGTTTCACACAGGACCCCTGTCCTGCACACCAGCGATCAGCAATCTCCAGAACATGTGCCGCACCAGCGTGCGCTTTTCCAGGTCGAGGTACTCAAATTCGACGCAGGCGGTGCAATGAGGACTGGCACTGGCTGCGTTCGATCGGTTCAACTCAACAGGGTAACACACACACACGCACACGCGCACACACTGTGCTAACACGAATTTGAGCTGGCGGCGCACATGCGGACGCGGGTAAAGTTCCCACAGGTAGAAAGCAAGGCTGAGGCAAGGAGACAAGCGATGCAAGGCCCATCCAACGCCTATGCTCCGGCGTGGCCACAGACGGAAATCCGCAGACCTCGTCGGTCCTGGATGTAACCCATAACGAAGAGGGGCACGTATCAGACATCGAGCCGTAGCGCTGCGCCCCCACATTGGGCCAACACGTGTCCCGGGGACCATCGAGGGGAAGGCCAACGCCCGCTCCCGTGCGAAACCCCGCCCGACGATTCGGCGTGGAGGCAGCTCTTCTGGAATGCCAGACTGAAAGAGGCCCTGGGACACACAAGTACAAGGATTCCCCATATTTTCCCATATTCTCTCGGTTTCTGTCTTCCCCCCCCACTGCCCATATTTTCCCATGTCCTGGGGAATCGACGATTCATTATGTCTGTGTGTTTTTCTCCTCCTGACAAACAAGGGCCTCTGGGCCCATCAACATAATTTTCGGGAGGTCCGCACGGATCTCTTGGATCGGCGCTGGGCCCCCATCCCTTGCGCGCGGATCGCGCCAAGGGCGGCGCCAAAGGCGCCGCTGGAGACTCCAGCGCCGATCCGGGAAATCCGCGAGGACCTCCAAAAGTTCATGTTCATGTTCTGCTTTGTTCCCCGACCCTTCCTCCTTTGGCGGTGCGAACAGAGGGGTATGGGGGATGGGGGTGAGGCTTCTTGGAAGGAGGCTGCTGCTAATCGGCGGCAAGCGAGTGGGGGAAGTGAGAAGGAGAAAACCTTCTCTGAAGGCGGCGGGACTTCTCAGAAACCCTCGCGCCTTCTGAGAGGTCTTTCGCGTCTCCAAAGAAGGCCTAGAACATATCTCAGAAGACTGGGGGGCTTCCGAGCCTTCTGAGATGACTTTTTCCTTCTTACTTCCCCCCTTGCTCGCCGCCAATCTGAAAAGCTTTCCCCCTCCCCCTACCCCTTCTATGCGCGTGGCTGACTCCTCCTCCTCCTCCTCCTCCTCCTCCTCCTCCTCCTCCTCCTCCTCCTCTTACTCTCCTCCTCCTCCTCCTCCTCCTCTTTGGGCGTAGCCGCCTCATCTTCCTCCTCCTCCTCCTCCTTCTCCTTATTCTCTTCCTCCTCTGGGTGCGCACGATCGTGCCGCTCGCCTCCTCCTCGCCTCGGCCGCATGCTGGCGCGGAGGTGCTCTGCGACCGCGGCGGGGGGGGGAGGGCAAGCATGTCGCCCAAGGCCTCCAGTGGAGGCCGCCTCGGAGTCGTGTTGCCGCCGACCTGGAGGTTCTCTCGACTGCACGCAAGTCGGGCGTTGGCAGAACTGGGTTTAGTGGGACCTGGTTTAAAGATTTGTACTGGGGGACGCCCCCCCCGCCCCGTTCCACTTACCGGAACTGCCGTCACCCGAAAAAACACCAGCTACGGCAGGCAGATCTGGTTTAGTGATTCTGGCCAGTTTAGGGGCTTCGGGGCCCTACCACTAACGAGGTCCCCTTACCCGGGGTCCTGGCTATACCCGAGCAAGGATGAACCTACGGCAAGTTCGTGTCGTGACACTGGCGTTGGTTTCTGACACTGCGGGGATCGTTCAACCTGGAACGGTCGGCCCATCGTTTAACATCGACCGACTGCGGGGTCGTCGCCGGTCGACACGACGCGAACCGACCGTAAGCAAGAGTGACCTCTGGTGCGCGGCGCAACGGAGGACGCGGGGTGGTCAAACCCCAGCACGCATGCCGCTGCAACCGCCGCGCATTTAGCGATCGGGGGACCCTAGTGGGCCCGAACCAGAGGTCACTCCAGCGAGAGGTCAGTCTTACGTCTGGACAATACTCACGAGAAGCGAACGCATCCCGCTGCAACGTTCATCCGCGTTTTCGGAATCTTTCTAGACTAGCACGACTCAGCCAGGAACGTTCCTGATCGTTGTGCGATGCTGATTATATGAATTACGAAAATCTTCGCGCTGCTTGTCTGCGTCAACTGTGCGTTACTGTGTGATGTATTTGGCGTTCTACTGACTCGCCGGTTATGTCATGTCGGCACGCCCCGTATAGGTTTGGCCACCAATACGCCGAAACATGCCCATTATTGCAGAGGCGTGTCCTGAAAAAAACAATAACGTTACGTGGGGGCTCGTCTCCTATCCGTATCCGCGCCCTCGCGGTCTGGATTCCAGGGCGCGATCCCGCGGATACGCGGTCGAACGGGTACGTCCCGCAAAAAAAACGCCCCGTATCCACCGGATCGCGGCCAACTGGCCTGCGAGGCCGCGAGATTCGGACGACCTGGCCGCGAAACTGCGAGGCCGCGAGATCCGGCCCAGAGGCACGGATACGTTTTTTTCGCCGACGAAATACAAGCGCATTTTTTCGTTATGTGGGCCCGTCGGTCCTTCTTGGGGCATTGGCGACGTCGCCCCGCAAAAGAGAAGATGCGAGCGGACAGCAACGTCACGCCACGAGCCTCGCCAAACGCGCCGTCACCAAAGCAACCCCCCCGCAGAATTGTCCTGCGAGCGTGGCCGAAATTCGGGCTACGGAAAACATACAAGCATAAAAAACAATAGCAAGATTTGCTGGGGACGCTCCTCCAACCGAGGATCGGCCACTACACCCGAAAATGAAAATACGGCCCGCAAAAGCAAAAACACACAACGAACATGTCACGAATTACGACCCGCAGGTGCGAATGGAGGAGGAGAAGGATGAAAGACAGCGGCGAGAAGAACCCCACAGCGTACTGCAATTCATCTGCCCTCGGCCGACGACGATCAATCGTGGCTCTGCTCCCCTGTGGCCGGATCAGCCGCAAAACATAAACACCGTTCTCCACTGAGAAATGCAACCTGGTCGCAAAGACGGCTTCGCTGCACGCGTACACAGGTGTAGGAGGAGCAGCGGCGGCAGGAGGAGGAAGAGGAAGAGGAAGTGACTCCAAACAAAGAGAAATGTGTAATGCGACTGGCCATGACAGGGCAGGAACAGGAAGGCAGGGCAGGCGGCGTGGTACTCAATCGAAACAAGCAAAGGCGAGAGGAGGAGGAGGAAGGAAACAAAGCTAATTCATGCAATACCGCAAAATTGGCAGCGCCGGCCAACGAGCTGAACTAGGCCCGCCCCCGGCGGCCACCAGCAGCGCAAGCTACACGGATGCACTCCGACAGGCCTGGGGCCGAAACGACGCTCTCCTTGTAGGCCTGCTCCCATGTTTCTGTCGCCTGCGCGTCCGGACTGAGTCGTGCTCGGTTGATCGTCGTGTACGTGGCCTTGACACAGAGGGCCCGATGCGCACACAGCGATGCTTGCGACGCGGCCCAAGGCGGATCAATTAACAGGAGCTGGTCCAGCCCGTGTGGGTGCGTGGGCGGAGTCGAAGTCAGGCGTCGGCAGGCCAGCCTGGCGACAGCAGGGCAATACGCATAGAGGTGGATGCTGTCCTGCCCTTCCTGGCACCCGAACGCGCACCCGCCTGATCCCGGCCCAAGAGGGTTCTGCGCGTAAGCCAGCTTACCAATATGAGTTTGAACACTGGGGCCCACATGCGAGGTGACGTGGTACGATTGCTGCCCTCTAGCATGGCCATGGCTCTTCCAGCCCTGTGGTCAAGTAGCATCTGTAGCGGCCAAAGTTCTACGTAACCGGTGACGGAAATGTTGATGCTGATCGACAAAACGTCCGTGTCCTGAGAATGACGGCGCACCGCTCCTGCCAAATTTCCCGCGGCAGCGGTTGCGCGCATTGGCCCCGGAGAAGCTGCTGCACGGAATTACCGCCAATCTGGCGGTGGCGGCCAGGGCATGCGTAGTCTTGAACAAGTCGTGCAAAACAGTGGTGGCCGCCCAGCTCTGCCACGCTACGTGTCGGTCCAATTTATCAGAAGTGGCCACTGCTAGAGCTAGAACTCGTGCCCGGCGATTGGCGTGCAGGCCTCCGTTCGCGCTGTCTTCCCAACGGCTCACCCAACATCGTGCTGCCAGCGATGTAGTTATGTCATCCGTAATTTCTGAAGGAAATCCAAGGCCCCCCAATTGGCCCAACACCGACGGGTTGCTCCGATCTCGAGGCTAAGGGTACCAAATGCTGCACACTTTGCTCTCGATCTCCAGCCACTCCGGAGGGGTAGATTCCGGCTGGAGGAGGAGGCCGACGAGCGGGAGCATGTACGTTTTGCACGCCTGTGTCGCAACGAGCATGCCGCCCCCGAGGCTCCGCCATAGCGAGGCTCGCGCGAGCATCTTGGAGAAAGCCTGTTCCCAAGATCGGTGCCCTTTGCGGGTGCCATGCCCTGCTAGGCTTGCTGGGCTTGATCCCCCGTCCGGGAGGCGCAGCGCGGGGGCGCGCCCGAAAGCCTGGTCAGAGCACGCCCCAGGAGAGGTCCGAGGGCCGATGTTGAGGGAGAAAGAGGAAGAAACAGCAGGAGAAGCAGGAGGAGCGGGATGACGACAACGACGACGCCGACGACGACAACGACCACGACGAGCAGCAGCACGAGCAGGAGGAGCAGGAGCAGCTGACAAGGCACGAGGAGGACACAGCTGCAGCGGGCTGCATTCAAGACCGAGACCAGGGAAGGAGCGACCGTTGGTGTGCGGCCTGCCCATCGCCGCACACGGTGCGACAGCCCCTGTCACTGGCTGTCACCCTCCTGCGAGAACGCACGACTCCATCGGTCACTTCAGAGCAGCGTTCTGGCAAGACCGAATCACGAAAAGACCACAACGGGTTTGTCGACCTACTGGGTCACTAGGCTTGTGGATGCAACGACAATAGACGCCCTAACAATCCCACCATGGAATTAAACATGTGTTTAACATGTCGGAAAAATGTCCTGAACATGTTTGAACCATGTTTGTGCATGTGCAACAGTTTTAGCACATGCCCTAGACATCTGGAAGTTATTTGGCAACATGCTTCCTCTCCAGGGATCGTCCTCCACAACACTACAGGCTGGGACAGGTTTTCTCTTGACGCCGCCACGTGGCCGAACGCCGGTTACCAGCAGGCATTCTGTCAGTGGTGGCTGTGCCACGTGACGTATACCATTCGGCACATCCAAATGTGTCATGGGACCCCCCAGAAGGGGCATAACGTCACAAGTGTAATGATGCCAACCACGTGTGTGCATTACTTTTTCTTTCAGTTCCATACATCACGTGACATAACTAATTCAATGTGTATCGGAGCGCCCAAAGCACCCGACGACGACGACGACAACGAAGACGAAGACGAAGACGACGGCGACGAAGACTACCACCACCACCATCGCCACCATCACCATCACCATCACCATTACCCCCACCATCACTATCACCATCACCACGACCGTCACGACCACCACGACCACCATGACCACCACGACGGCCACGACGACCACGACGACCACGACCACGACGACGACGGCCACGACGACCACGATCGCGACCACGACCACGACCACGACCAGGACCACAACGACGACGACGACGACCACCACCACCACCACCACCACCATCACCATCACCATCACCATGGTTACATTGTTTCTGGGCGGTCGGGGAGTAAGAGAGGCCCGCTGACTCGCTCGACATTTCTCTTTGCTGCATCGGCGATACTGCTCCTCGTGTGTTCGCGTCGACATTTTCGCGGATCGCGCTGCTTCGGGGCGGAGTGGGCGAGACTGACTGGGGGGAACGGACTCGGGGCCGCCCTCTGCAAAGGGCACCTCATCGAGTGACCGCTGAAGAGGAAGCGGGGGGGAGGAGGAGGAGGAGGAGGAGGAGGAGGAGGAGGAGGAGGAAGAGGAGGAGGAAGAGGACGAGGAGGGGGAGGAGGACAATGAGTATGTGTAGGGTGGAGTCTGGGCATGCCCACGCCCGATACCCAACAAATTGCAGATATGTCTCCAGATACGCGCGCAAGATGCAAGGTCGAACCAGGAACGTTTGTCCTAAGCCGTGCCGAAGCTGCCCCAAACCAGGAGGACATCCGAGCGAAGCGCGCCCTCGAATATGCCAGACCATCCGCGGTGTTAGGACGTATCCGCGAAAGTGCGCGCATACGAACACTAACCAAGCAAAATGCGAGAACGTCTCAAGCGAAACCGGCCCCAAACCAGGCCAAACAAGGCAAACTGTGAGGACGTCCCAAGGGAAACCGAGCCCAAACCAGGCCAAACCAGGCAAATTGTGATGACGTCTCAAGCGAAACGGGCCCAAACCAAGCAAAACCTGGCAAACTGTGAGGACGTCTCAAGGGAAACGGGCCCAAAGCACGCCAGACCAGGGCCAAACCAGGCAAATTGTGATGACGTCTCAAGCGACACCGGGCCCAAACAAGGCCAAACCTGGCAAATTGCAAAGACGTCCCATGCGAAACCGGGCCCGAACCAGGCCAAACCAGGGCCAAACCAGGCAAATTGTGCGGACGTCTCAAGCGAAACCGAGCCCAAACCAAGCCAAACCAGGCAAATTGTGAGGACGTCTCAAGCGAAACGGGCCCAAACAAGGCCAAACCAGGGGCCAAACCAGGCAAATTTTGAGGATGTCTCAGGCGGGGCGCGCCGCCCAACCAGGCCAAACCAGGCCCCAAACCAGGCAGATTTCGAGGACGTCCCAAGCAGAATCGCCCAAACCAGGCTCCATCCACTCTCCTTAATTTGAGGGAGTTTCTGTGGAACTCACGTCATCCTCACCCCCGGCGCGAAGAGCACGAGCCCAGAGCGGCCTCCGGCACCGTTTCCGGACGGATCCGCTGGATCCGCTGGATCCGCTGGATCCGGTGACGAATCCCAAACCGGCGCCCTCGCCTGAGACATCCTCACAAAACGGGCCCCGGGGGGGATGCCCAGAGGAGCCCAGAGCGGCCTCCGGCACCGTTTCCGGACGGATCCGCTGGATCCGCTGGATCCGCTGGATCCGGTGACGAATCCCAAACCGGCGCCCTCGCCTGAGACATCCTCACAAAACGGGCCCCGGGGGGGATGCCCAGAGGAGCCCAGAGCGGCCTCCGGCACCGTTTCCGGACGGATCCGCTGGATCCGCTGGATCCGGTGACGAATCCCAAACCGGCGCCCTCGCCTGAGACATCCTCACAAAACGGGCCCCGGGGGGGATGCCCAGAGGAGCCCAGAGCGGCCTCACAAAACGGGCCCCGGGGGGGATGCCCAGAGGAGCCCAGAGCGGCCTCCGGCACCGTTTCCGGACGGATCCGCTGGATCCGCTGGATCCGGTGACGAATCCCAAACCGGCGCCCTCGCCTGAGACATCCTCACAAAACGGGCCCCGGGGGGGATGCCCAGAGGAGCCCAGAGCGGCCTCCGGCACCGTTTCCGGACGGATCCGCTGGATCCGCTGGATCCGGTGACGAATCCCAAACCGGCGCCCTCGCCTGAGACATCCTCACAAAACGGGCCCCGGGGGGGATGCCCAGAGGAGCCCAGAGCGGCCTCCGGCACCGTTTCCGGACGGATCCGCTGGATCCGCTGGATCCGGTGACGAATCCCAAACCGGCGCCCTCGCCTGAGACATCCTCACAAAACGGGCCCCGGGGGGGATGCCCAGAGGAGCCCAGAGCGGCCTCCGGCACCGTTTCCGGACGGATCCGCTGGATCCGCTGGATCCGGTGACGAATCCCAAACCGGCGCCCTCGCCTGAGACATCCTCACAAAACGGGCCCCGGGGGGGATGCCCAGAGGAGCCCAGAGCGGCCTCCGGCACCGTTTCCGGACGGACGACCTGACTGCATAACACGCCTGGATATGCCGACGGGGGCGAAGGAGGAGGAGGAGGAGGAGGAGGAGGAGGAGGAGGAGGAGGAGGAGGAGGAGGAGGAGGAGGGGGAGGGGGCAGGCGAGGGAGCCCCGGCCCTGGGGGAGGGGCCCTGAGGGAGCCCTGATGGGCTTCCGGCACCATGGAGAGGTCCTGTGGGGCGGCCGCCCCTTCTCTCGGTCGTTTCCCTCTCGCCCAGAAGCGCGCGCCCCTTCTTCTATATATACAGAAACTCCCGATCAACCGCAGAGCGGCGGATGTTCATACAATTCTAATTAAAGGAGTGGATCACCCCCTGGGCCCCCCCCCCGCGGGCGGAAGCCTTTCAGAATTTTATGGGGGGGGGCCTCTGGATCGCGCACCCGCTGATGCGGACAGGGTTGGGCGCAGAAGGTCTCATTCGTCTTTCGGTTGTTGTTGTTGTTGTTGTTGTTGTTGGGGCCCGTTGTGGCGTCAAGAAAAATGTTTCCGAGCCTGTAGTCGGGGATCTTCTGACCCGGGTCGTTCCAGACCCGGTTCAGCAAGAAACCAAAAACTGCAATGCAAGAAAAAAACTGCAACGCAAGTCTTCGCATACCCGGGTCAGCCAATACGTGCGGCCGCCTCGCGGCCACGAGCGGCTCGCTAACCCGGGTCAGCCAGAGGGGGTCTTCGCAGGATCCTGCAGGATCCGGTGCCGTGGCTGACCCCCGTTTGCGTTGACCCCGTCTCAAAGCTCCAGAACTAGGCTTCACGCATCGAGTCCCGCGATGCGCGCCTGTCTTCGTAACCTCGTGCCGCCGCCCTGCGGAGGGAAGGGCACCTCTGCGGATCAGGCCACGACGCGCGCAGCGCCACTACAGTAAAAAACCCTAATAAGACGCGCAGTATTTGCGCGCCCCAGCGGGTGACCCCAACAACAACTGCTGGCCCTGCCAGGGTGTACGCGTTGGGGTCAACAACAGAAGCTGCGACTGGGCACGGACCCGCGGACGTCTTCTGACAAGGCAGGCCGACCAACTCCCGCTGAGCCCTGAGGGCACGCAGCCGCGGAAGCGCGTGGCTCGCACTCGGCGCTCGTTTGCTCGTGCCCAGCGGCCTATCCGACGTGCATGCTTTCGGTGTCCTAAATTGATTCGAGCCTACTCGATGTCATCTTCACCGGTTGTGACTGCTTCTGACCACGCTACGGGCGAAAGGAGATCTAGAACCTGCTGACCGTACACCGCCTACTCCACAATGCGCCGCAAATCTTTCCCTGTTGAGTCGCCCCATGACCGTGAGCGCTCAGAGCATGTGTTCACTCACGCACCACTCTGACGGTAGAGGACATGCATGTACACATTTCGATACAGCTCTGCTTCCGAGGTGGAACCGTCGTTGAACGTACCACAAAAAAAAACTGTGTCACACAAACCATGAGTTGATCGGAAATAGACTGTCATATTCGCATTGTGGTTGAAAAGCCATCCCAAGCATCCCAAACCATCCACCGACCTATACTTGCTCTGACCACTATCTGGTCCCTGTGCATTACGCCAAATACGTACTAAGTGTCCCAGTGTCGGACACGTTATGCGCTCACCTGGCCGTCAAGATGGAGTACCCTTAAGCTTATCCTTGCTCGTTTGATGTGTCAAGGAACCAACGAAATATCGGAGCCTTTGGTTCTACTATGCGCAAGCGGGACGTAAGCGCGCGCCCACGAATATTACACGTGCTCGTGATGATGCGCGGCCTCTGTGAGCCCGCGCTCAGGACGATGCCCTGGGAGCACCTATCACAGAACTATGTGTATGATCCATTCGACTGCCTTATCGCGGAAAAGGTCGTCAGCCCCGTCAAGTGGCACATGAAATACCATACTACCCGCAATGCTCTTTGAATGGGACGCAAACGACATAGCCATCGGTCGGAAGAAGTAGGTAAAAACATGAAGTAGGAAGGCGTTGAACCTTTATTTGGTTCCGTCCGCCCCGTAGGAGGACGGAAAAGGTGGAGCCACTCGATATTGAAGGAGGAAGGTGCTTCAGATAGATTGGAAGATGTGAATCCAAACGAAATGCCTACGTTCAACGACGGATGGGTAAACTGACATGGGGGAGCCCATTGGAGCAACGAAATCAAGCGGGCCCTACGCGAGAAGACAGGGCCACGTCACGCCGCGGCTTGCGCGGTCCGCTAGCACGGCACGCGACATTGAAAACGAGGTCGCTCGACCACGGCTTCACGCGGAAAGCTTACCCGCGAATGTCGGGGCAGTCGACCGCGTCTTCTTCTGGTCTGTCGCCCATGTGTCCATTGGGAATGCGAAGGTCCAGTATCCGAGGACGGACGAGCTGATCGGTGGACCAAACGCGCGTCTGGCACAGAAGGTGCCCACCCTGCACGAACAAAAACGCAAACAACGATGAGAGGTGCTCGGAAGCCGAGGCTCGGCAGCGGCACTGGCACATCGGCCTCGGAATTGTAACGCCTGCGACCTCAACCCCCCCGCCCCCCTGGAAGACAACGACGACAAAACGACGACAGGACACGACGCTCTCCCTGGAAGACAACGACAACGATAAGACGGCGATTGGAAGACGACGACGACAAGACGACGACCACGAGAGGATGACAACAACGACAAGACGACGACTACACGGCAGGGCGACTATCTGCGCGCATCCTGGACGACGAAGAAAAGAAGACATGACCAGGCAGAGACAACCCGGAACCTCTCTGGAGGGGAAAACAAACAACGACGTAAACATCTCAGCATCTCAGCTCGGAGATCAACCCGCGGAGCGCGCCAGGGGGGGCGCCGGAGTGGCCGCCAGGGGGGCCCAGCGCCGGTCCGAGCCTTCTGCGCGGACCTTCGAGTTCTTATGTTTATGTTCATGTCTCTCAGACATGAATGTTTTATGTATATATATATATATGTATGACATGTTGGTATGCTGATGTTTATGGTTATGTGAATGCTCTAGCTGTTATGTGCTATGTGTTCTGCTTGTTCCCCGACTCTCAGAGCTCGCGGGTCCGGAGTCCAGACGAGTCCAGAGGATGTCTCTTGGGCGCCGTGGGCCGATCCAAAGCGCTCGGGAACCGCGCCTTGCCGTCGCTCGGACGTCCATTCCCGTGCATGTTTCGGTGTCGTGCGTGCTGTTTTCGCTCGATGACCCAGGATGTTCCTCAAGGGTTCTCGCCGAGAAACAAATACACACGTCCGAGCGATGCCAGGGCGCCGAGGGTGCTCTGGAGCGCTCTGCGGCCTGGGGGGGCCTCGTCTCTCCGTGCATCTTCTCGGCTTCGTGCGTGCATGTTTCTTCGCGAGGGGATCTCAGGATTGGAGACCAACCAAAGCTGTAAACATGAACAGTTGGCGGCCCGTGCGGATTTCTTGGATGCGTGCTGGGCCCCCCTCCCTGGCGAGCTCCGGGCGCCAGGGGCGGCGCCAGAGGCGCCGCCAGGGGAGCCCAGCGCAGATCCAAGAAATCCGCACGGAGCTCCGACAGTTTATCTTATAGCGTCTTATTTGTTCGAAAGATGAACTTCGATGGCCCTCGCCGAGGGAAAGATGCACAAGTCCGACCACCGGGCAGGCGTCGCCGGGGATCTCCTGTGGCAGCCCGGATCTGCTGCAGCTTCTGGCCCCCGTCCGACTCGAGCGTTTCGGCACAAGTCGACGGGACCATCAGCGACAGCGACGCGAGGGGCTGCCTGGAGAGCAGCCTGGCGGAGGCGCGGGGTGTGTGGGGGGAGGAGCTCCGAGAAGGGGATCAGCTACAACTTCGATTTACCCCAACATTGCTTTTCTCGTCGACCTACAAAACTACGCATAGTGTCCCGTAAATTTGCGGAGCATCCTACGTACTTGCGCGTACATTCGACGAGAAAATTATTTCTGGGGTTTTGGGGTAAATCAAATCTGTAATCCATCGATCCCCATATTCGAAAGCTACAGGAGGCGGCAAGGGAGGCATGAAACAAGGCTGTGAGACAGGGGGAGCGGAGCGGACAGCGCGAGAGCGGGGAGAGGAACGAGCAGCAGAGAGGAGAGAGGTACTTTGGAAGTCACCAGGCGCCAGAGTGCGAAAGCGGTGCAGACGCCAGTCTCGGGGGCGGCCGAGAGGGGGTCGTCCAAGAGGGGCGGGCGCAATGGCCGGCGGCATGTGCGCGGACCAGAGGATGGGCCAAGGAAGTAATGAAACAAGAAGAGGTGCCGTGAAATCTGGGGAACCATCATGGCCCACGCCATGTTATCCACCCCCCCTAGTCATCACCTCCCTCGTGGCCGCCCCCGACAGTCGGGCTACGGGCGGGCCCCCCCTGAACTCATTGAGGCACAAGCGGAGAAAAAGAGAAGAAGAGACCAGCGAAAGGGCAGGAACCCCTGAGAACACACAATCCGTCGCGGGGGTGCCGAGGATGCAAGGCGCCAGAGCGCAGCTGCGACACCGGCAGCGGTGGCCGGAGCCAGAGACCGTGCCGGAGTAGGCCCTGAAAAGGCACACGAGCGTGAAGTGGTCCCAGGAGTACTCGGGTAGGCAGGGGGATAGAGGCACAGGGGAGGACAGGGGAAACTCTGAAAAGACACGTAGCGGTTCGCTAAAAGTGAAAGTACAGATCTTCAGTGTCACTGCGGGACCACACGGCTACACAGATCTGCGAATGCCAGGGTCTCTACAGCCTGCGAATGCCAGGGTCTCTACAGCCAGATACGCATGCAAGCGAGTTTCTCAATGCGCGTCGGCCACCATGGTTGCCTGACACACTCATGTTTCTAGAGGCTGAGTCACTGTGCAAATGCACTGTGAATTGTTCGAAAAAAGGACGACCGACGAAGGGAATTCCGACGTGCATCGGGCAAGATTCGCTGACCGCGCGACCCCCTAAAATAAGGCCCTGCCTGCACACCCTGGATCCGCCAAGGGCCCCTCAACGCCAGCCAGTTACGTCCAGAACTCGGGACAACTAGTGGATTCGTTGAAATCCTCCCCCTCCGGGTCCTCCTCCTCTTCCTCCTCCTCCTCCTCCTCCTCCTCTTCCCTCCCCTCCTCGATCGCCTCCTCGAACTCCTCCTCTTCTTTTTCCTCTTTTTCCTCCTCCTACTCCTTCTTCTCATTGTCCTCCTCCTCCTCCTCCCCCTCCTCCTGCTCTTCCTCCCATTCCTTCGCCCCCCGCGTGCTCCTCATCATCGTCCACCTCGTCCTCTCTCTTCCTCCTTGCTACCCCAGCTCGTCCTGACCGTGTGCCCGCGACTCCTGGTTGCCCGAGGCACCCACAGGGGGGCCCCAGGGCTCCCTCCTCGAGCTCGATAAGCGAGGACGCCTGAGAGGACAGGAGACCCTTCCGAGGACTTATGTTGCATCCTCGGGGGACCTTGTCTGTCCCGTCGCGGCCTTATCCGCGTCGAATCCGTGTCGAATCCACGTCGGCCTCGTCGGATCCGTGTCGAATCCGTGTCGAATCCGCGTCGAATCCACGCCAAATCCGAGTGAGTCCGCATCGAGCCCGCGTCGAGCATGAGATGAGACACCAATTTTGGGGACAGGCGAGGTCCCCCGAAACTGCAACGTAAGGGGACCGCGTTGCCCAAATAATGCAAAAGACGTGAAACACGATACGTCCGGTGCGCGTCGTGACGACCGCGTGGCTCGTTCAACCTTGAACAGTCGCGGCTTTCCGACAGCAGGGATCGCTCGATGTCGGCCACTGGCCATCTCTCGGACGTCCATTCCCTGTTTTTTTTTGGTTTCGTGCGTGGTTTTATCGCCAAATGATCAAGGATGCTCCTCGATGGTCCTCGCCGAAGGAAAAATGCACACGTCCGAGCGATGCCAAGGCCAATTCAGGGTCTCTGATCGCGATGGGGTCGCCGCAACGTCGACATGACACGAACCCGCCGCACTCAAACTCGACGGTACTACTCTTGACCTCCTCCCCATCCTCTCCCAGAAAAAGAATTCCACTGTCCAGCGCAGATGCAGGAAATCCTCGTGGAGCTCTGAATGTCAATGCATTTGCGCCGCTTGTTCTTCTCTGGTCATCTGCACACGTCGGGGGCAGCACAGAGGTCTGTATCAACCGGGAGGAGCCGCACACGGACGGAAAGGATCCGGACCGAGCACTCCGTGCGGACTTACTCCGTTAACATCGGCGGTGGACAAACCTCCCTTTAGTAATCCTCCCCTTGGTGAAAACGGCCTGGGACCGAAACCGACGGGCCTGGACCCGCAAAAATGACGGCCGCGACGCCCTCTCGCGAACCGAAAACGGCCAATTCACTAATCGACGTGTCAGGGTAAGAGGACTGTCCAACCCCGATAACATCTCATCAGAAGAGGCCGAGTCCGGACGGCGTGCGCCCGGACGGAGACCGAGCACTCCGCACGGATTCAACCGACGGACAGAGGAAGCACGCACGGAGACCGAGCCCGGAGGACGACCGTGTGCAAAGGGGACCCGCGGCAGCTTCTCCGACCCGGGGCTGCGGGAAACTGGCCCTCGCTTGGACGTCCATTCCCGATTCCCCATGCTCTGTTCGGTCTCGTGCGTGGCTTTTTCGCCAAATGATCAGGGATGCTCCTCGATGGCCCTCGCCGACGGAAAACTGCACGCGCCCGAGCGGTGCCGAGGACACGTTGGGGAGCGGAGCGCATCGGAAGCGCACCGCATCGCCGGCGAAGCGTCCCGAGTCCAACTCTGGCCCCGGCGCCCGGCTCCAGCCGGCCATGGCCGCTGCCCGTGGCCCCAACCGCGTGGCTCCTTGATCGGGGATCTTCTGACCCAGGTCAATAAAGACCCGGGTCAGCAGGACACCAAAAACTGCAATGCAGGAAAAACAAAACTGCAACGCAGGTCTTCGCAAACCTGGGCCAGCCAATGGGCGCGGCCGCCTCGCGGCCACGAGCGGCTCGCTGACCCGGGACAGCCAGAGGGGGTCTTCGCAGGATCCTGCAGGCTCCGGCGCTCTGGCTGACCCCGTTTGCACTGACCCCCGTCTCAAGGCTCCCGACTTGAGCAGGGACTGGCCGTCCCGGCACTCCTGTAGGTTAAGCCAGGAACAAGAAAAAACGGCACCAACACCACCAGGGACCACCAGACGGCGGAGCCAGGGAGGGGTCCCCTGTTGGCGTGGTCTCCCTTCTCGCTCGGGACATCCCCCATCCCCTGCTCGGAGTGGCATCGCGTACCTTCCCGCTGGAGGTGGCCCGCTGGTGGTGTTGGTGTCGCTTCTCCCCCCCCCATTAACCACGAGATGTTTCAGGAAAATGCACTGTTCGATGAATAAAGACAATGCTCTTCTTCGCCACCGTGCCCCTGGCACGAAGTGGAGTGCCCCAAGGCTTACGCACCACTGAGAGGGCTGTGTTGCTGCCACAACGGAAACCGTAAGTCTTCCTGGCCTGGCACGAGGTCCGCCGCAATCGCTCGCATCGACCTACCCCGCCCAGGAGGGCGCCTAAACGAGCCCAGATGGCTCTAAGAGGCCCCTAAAATTGTCAAGGAGGGCCCCCAGTCGCCCCAATATCGCTGCAAGACGCCCAGGATGGCCTCAAGATGGCCCCAGAGGCCTCCGAGACGTCACAAGAGGCCTCGAAGAGGCCTTCAAAGAGGGCCCCACGAGGCAAACATCATGGATATTCCTAGGAATTTTGAAGGATGTTGGCGTTCTCGCCTTTTCGGCTATCCAACGCTCCAAGACGGCCCAAGAGGCCCTCAAGACCGGCCCAGACCGGGACCTCCCCAAGAACGCCCAAGAGGCTTCCAAGAGGGCCTCAAGGCAGCTCAAGAGGTGCGAAAGACGGCCCAAGAGGGCCCCAAGACGGCCCCAAAAAAGGCCCACAAGAGAGAGTGCGAACCGAACATCCGAACCTTCCGCCCCACGAGGTCACCAGGAGGCCCCAAGAGGGCCCAGAACGGCCCCCAACAGGCATCAAAACTGTCTCCAGGAGGCCCCCAAGAGGCCTCCAACGAAATCCCAACGACCATCAATATGCTTTATACCAACAGTCTAAGCACGTTGGCAGAACGGGCCGAAGGCCATGAGATCCGCCGCCCCCTGTCGCTTCAGCAAAGGGGTGCCCGGCGTGCCAGACCCTATCGGTTTTGGTTTTGGTTCTTTTTCCAAAAGAACTCTCCCAGTGGGTTTCGGCCCGTCCCGCCGGGGTCCCGGACTTTTTTCCACGGCCCCAATTTCTGCCCCAGACGGCTCCAAGATGGCCTCCAAGATGGCCAAGATGGCCTCCAAAATGGTCCAAGATGGCCTCCAAGTCCGCCCAAGATGGTCCAAGGCGGCCTCCAAGACGGCCCAAGAGAGTCCAAGAGGGCCCCAGACGGCCCAAGAGGCCCCCAGAGGCCTCCCAGACGGAGGAGCTCCCTTTGGGGCTACCAGGCGTGTGAGGGGTGTGCCAGAATGCGTGCGGTGGCCGCATGCGAGCGCTGGCATTTGGGCCCTCGGTGCAGCTCCCTATGGGGCCACGAAACGTGTGAGAGGTGTGCCAGGTGCGGTGGCCGCATGCGAACGCTGACACTTGGGCCTTCGGTGGGTCTCCCTATGGGGCCACGAAACGTGTGAGGGGTGTGCCAAAATGGTTGCCTTGTTCGGAGGGCAGAGGCAGGGATCAGAGGAGGAAGAGGAGCGAGGAGGCAAGGAGGAGAGGAGACGCGGGGCGCTGTCTCTTCAGAGCGAGGACCCCACACCACAGGACGATTGGGAGAAAAGCATCTGGGGGATTGAAACAAGTACGCCGCCTGAGCATCCTCACAATTTGGGTACGAATCCTTAGGGGAACAAAAAATGGCATAAGCATAAAAACTCGGAAGTCCGGGCGGATTTCTCGGATCGGCGCTGGGCCCCCCCAGCGGCGCCTCTGGCGCCGCCCCTGGCGCGCTCCGTGCGCCAGGGAGGGGGGTCCAGCGCCGATCCGAGAAATCCGCGCGGACCTCCGAGTTGTTATGTTTATGTCACTTTTTGTTCCCCTAAATCTGGGTACGAATCCTGGCGCTCACCCCTGGGAGTGCAGCGACCAGCGCCTCGCCCGAGACATCCTCCCCAGTCTGGGCGCGGATCCCGGCGAAAGCCTTACCCCTTTGCGACCCCTCCAGTTCGGGGGCGGAAACCCATGTGTCGGGGATGGACAGACCTCCCTTTCGTAAAACGTGGTTTAGTGAAAACGACCTCGGGCCAAAACCTGGCGGGCGCAAGCCTGGAAAATGATGGCCGCGGCGCCCTCTCGAGCACCGAAAACGGACAATTCACTAATGGACGTGTCAGGGTAGGAGGTCTGTCCACCCCCGAATGTGTCACATTGCCTGGGACACCTAGATTTGCCCGCCCTCCGCGCGCTCAACGCAACCTGCATTCACGAGGCGTCGCGGGCATTGCAGGGCTCGGTCCAGTCCGGAAAGCAGCGTCTGCCTGGGAACAGCTCGTCGCCGCTGGAATGGGTCCCGCTGTTCTTCCTGCTCGCAGGCACAACTGCAAACGCTCGCGCAGGTAACACAAATACACGGTGCTCCCTCGAGGCACCATCGCGACATCACCCGGTGTTCAAGAGGCTTGGAAACTCCAAACATCACAAGCATCATAACCCTGAGCGGAGCCGCGGAGCCCGCGATCGAGTCTCCAAACACACCATCACGAAACGCACAGACAGCTGGCGAAGGAAGAAACATCATCATCATCATCATCATCATCATCATCATCATCATCATCATCATCACCATCATCACCATCACTATCACCATCACCATCACCATCACCATCCTCATCATCACCATCATCATAATCAGCATCAGCATCAGCATCAGCATCAGCATCAGCATCAGCATCAGCATCAGCATCAACATCATCGTCGTCGTCATCGTCCTCGTCCTCGCCATCATCGTCATCGTCGGCATCACCATCATGAATATTACAAGCATCAACATCAATATCATCACCAGCATCCGTGTGATCTCCATCATCATCATCATCAGTATTACCATCATCATCATCATCATCATCATCATCACCACCACCATCATCATCATCATCATCATCGGCATCATCACCAGCATCATCACCATCAGTGTGATCTTCTTTATCATCATCATCTCCACCATCAACACAAACATGATCATCAATGAATCTCCAAACCCACGATCACGAACGCCCGCATAGCCGGCGGAGACGGGAAAAGGGAGGACGCAGGGCGCTGGGCGCAGGCGGAGGTCGAGCACCCGGCGGATCGCAGGGCGGCGGCGCGTATCGGCGGCCACCGGCGGCCTTCAACCCTGAGCGCCCTCGCCAGGGTCGCCGCGGCGTCGAGGCGGCGCGACCCTACCGCGAGGGGCGAGGGGGGCTGGAGGATGGCACTGGCCATCGCTCGGGCGTCCATTCCCTGTGCTTTCTTCGACTTCGTGCGTGGTTTTTTCGCCAAATGATCAAGGATGCTCCTCGATGGTCCTCGCAGAAGGAAAAATGCACACGTCCGAGCGATGCCGAGGGCAGGGCGACGGGACGCGCTTTACTCTCCCCTCCGTCCCCCCTGCTGGGGGCCTCCCCGTGATCAGCTCCAGGCCCCTCTCCAGGCAGTCTGGGCTCTGTCCCCGCAGGTCCGCCCGGCGGTTGTTGTCTGCGGGGCGTGGCGGGGGAGGGGCAAAGGACGACGCCAATCAAATGAGGGCTGAGGAGTGGTGGGGGGGGGAGGGAGGGGGGGGGGGGGCACGGGGCTGACGGCGATAAAGACAATACTGGTAATGGTCCCCCACCCATGGAGATCGCGTTGTGCAAAAACATGTTTTTTACTTTGATGATGATGACGGCGGCGACGACGATGATGATGATGGTGGTGATGATGATGGCGATGGTGATAAAAGAAATTGTGATGATACTGATGGTGGCAATGAGGATGATGATGCTGATAATGGCGATGCTGATGCTGTTGACGAGGATGATGATGAGGATGTGTCTAGGGTGGGACAGACGCGCGAGCCCACAAAAGGGAAATCATCGCCAAGGAGGGACGATGGGCACCTCCGTGGGGGAGAAGGGGGGTGGACGGCGCCCCGAACTTGCAAAAATGACGGCCGCGACGCCCTCTGGCGAACCGAAAACGGCCAATTCCTTAATCGACGTGTCAGGGTAGGAGGTCTGTCCACCCCCGACTCTGGGAGGCGGCCGGGGGGTCTGAGCCGGATAGGCCTGAAGAGACAGTCGGTCAAGAAAGGACGAGGCGACGCGAGGCGAGCGCGCGATGTCAGTCCAGTGGACAGGCCCTGGGAGGGCAGTGCGGCGGGGCCGGAGCCCTCAGTGGTCGAGGAGGTGGGGAAGTGAGCGTCGGGTGTGGGTGTGAATGGAAGTCGAGAGGTGGATGTCGAAAGCTGAAGGTGACATGTTGGAGGCTGACATGTCGTGGTGAGCGTCGGAGGTTGGATGCTGGAAGCTGGAGGACAGTCGGGTGAGGTTGCCGATTGTGAGGTGCGGTCGTGAGGCTGAAGGTGTGCGCTGAGAGAAAACTGGAAGCTGGAGGTCGGTCAGGTGAGGCTGGCATTTAGGAGGTGGAGGTCGAAAGCTGGAGGTCGGAGGTTGGAGGTCGACAGCTGGTTGTGCACGGTGAGAGTCAGAAGTTTGAGGCTGGAAGTCTGGCAGGTGACTGTAGGGGTCGATGGGCGAAAATCGGAAAACTGGGTGTGGAAGATTGGAGGTCGACACTCGGTGGTGCTCGCTGGGAGTCGGAAGCTGTAAGCTGGATGCCTGTCGGTGAGGTTGAATCGATCGGCGCGTGAACGTCGACAGCTGGAGTTGCATGCTTGAAAGCTTTTATTGTTGCTGCATGCTGGGAGTCGGGCGCTGGGAGCTGCAAGTCGGTCACGTGAAACTGTGAAACTGGAAATCGGTAAGTGGAGGCGTGGCAAAAAAGGGCGGCGAGGGCAAATCCGCTCAAAAGCTGCCCCTGGACCTTGCCCGGGGTCGGAACTGACAAATGTTTGGCGCCGCGCCCATCCGTGGCGGAACCAGAACCGGGCCGCCTGTCCCGCAACTGGCTCCGCCGTAATGACAGTCGGACAACATTGGACAGGACACGCGAGAGGACACAAGACCCTTCCAAGGGCCACATCGCCACAGGAGTGTACGAAGGCACGTGTCGCGAGACACAGGACACGAAGGCACCCTTGAGCTGGCAGGGTCGACCTACTAACCCAGGCCGGCTGTAAGCCTGGAGACAGTCGGTCAAGAAAGGGCGGCGAGGGCAACTCCGCTCAAAAGCTGCCCCTGGACCCTTGCCCGGGGTCGAAACTGACAACCTTTCCGCGCCGCGCCCATCCGTGGCGGAGCCAGTGCTGGGCCGCCTGTCCCCCAGCTGGCTCCGACCTGATTACCTCCCTCCCCGAATCAGACTCAGTCTTCTGCAGGCTGGGGCGTCGCCTCATAGGGAGGGGGGGGCTATACATGGGGGGGGGGAGAAAAGGAGCACTTCTCGGGCCCCGAAAGCGCCCGTTTGGGCCCTGAAGGGCCCCTTTGCTGCAGTCCTCGCTGCCCCCCCCCCCACTTATCGCCCTCTCCCCTTGCGCGACGCCCAAGAGATGTTCAGCCGCGGCTGTCCCGACACCCCGCCGAGCGACTGTGCCGCCCAACCACATGGCGCTTCGCGCCCGCGCGATACGCGGTAACCCTCCAAGAGGGCAAGGATGGGGGGGACTGGCTCCCGGGGGGAAACATCGACCTGGAATCGGCGATGCGTTGCCGCTGGATCGGCGACAGCCCCCCGATGGTGAGCCCGCACGCTCCTGGGCGGGGTGGGCTATGGGGCCCCCTGCTGGCGATGAATGCATGGGCGATTGGGGGTCGATGCACCACCACCCCCTGGGATGACCCCCCCCATCCTTTCCAAGACGTTGGAGCATACCCTCCCGAGCCCCCCCTTCCACGAAGCATGTGAGAATCAGACTGTCTATGACAACTGCTTGGGATCACGCAAGCATTTTTTCAGAATCATCGTTGGGGTAAGGATACATATGCCAACGTGCGGTAAGGATACACATGTTCCGAAACTCCACAAAAGGCTAACGCTGCCCCTGATCTGAGCCCCCGCACAGGACCCAGAAGGAAACGAGGAGGCGGGCCCAGACCCCGGAGCGAGCCCTCAACTTCTGACTCAGTCGAGCCGCTGGCCGCCGCAAACCTCCACGAGGTTCCAGGACTCCCCGCGGCCCTGGCGAGCGGCGAACGCATCCATATCCACGCCCTCGCCGTCTAGGAGGAGGAGGAGGAGGAGGAAGAGCAGGAGGAGGAGGAGGAGGAGGGGGAGGGGCAGGAGGAGGAGGAGGAGGAGGAGGAGGAGGAGGAGGAGGGGGATTCCAAAGCGCGATCCTGCGGATGCGCGCTCGCACGGATCACGCTCCGCGCGGGGGGCACACGACGTATAAATTATGCCGTTCGCCCACGAGTCCCCGAGGTTGCCCTTATCACCCATCACCCATGGTCGAAAACTGCGAGAACAAAACCAGCGCGCTTGTTCTAAATGGGTAAGCCCTGGCTGCACGGCCCGCGGGTCGCGAGGCGCTCTCCTGGAGCAGGCAACGTAGCCCCATCAGACTCCTGGGAGCGTAGAATGTCTGGTCGCTTCTGGCTTTTCGTCCTTCTCGGCCCTCCTGAGGACTCAGGACGCTTCCGGAGGCCTCCCCTGACCTCTGGGAACCTCGACGGACCTCAAGTAAGTTCCGGAGACCTCAGGTCCCAGGAGCAGGAACTTCCTTCATATTGCCCCTCCTCATCCTCCTCCCCGTCTGAAGCCTTTCCTGAGGTCACCGCTCACCAGAACTCCTCTGCTTCCTCCTCGTCCTCATCTTTTTCTTTCTCTACCTCAGGAGGGACAGGAGTAGGAAGACGAGGGTGCTCGAAGAGATTATCGTTTAGGGGCGCCATAAACCCGTTGGTGGGACCAAAGGCCTGCGGCACCACCACGGTCTAACACTTGGGGACAGTGCAACGATGGAAAGCGACGAAGGGATTGCCAGAGAGCCTCCGAGAAACCCCACTGGCTAAGCACCATGTCCTGCCTCGAGTGCGACGGTTCAGCTTGAACCTCGTACCGCCGCTGCAGCTGGAGGAAAACGAGGAGGAAGACGAGGAGGAGGGCCCTCTCCTGCGTCAGGGATCTGCTGCATGGTGAGGTCACACTTCATCGCCCGCAGCAGCTGGAAGACTTGCCCGCCTCCGCAGCGGCGCACGCTCTCGGGCGTGGCGAGGCTCGCCGCACAAGGAAAAGGGATGGATGGGGCACGGACGACCGATAGGTGGAGACATCCGAACGAGCGCGCTTCGTGGACGCGTGATCGGAATGAATTCCTTGGACACGTCGGAACCGGGATGGGGGGGCAAAAAACACTGGCGCGCCCAGATAACCACCCCCTCCCACTCCCACCCCCCGGGGACACTCGCCACCCTAACCAGAAGGAGAGCCACCACCCCCCACCCCTTTGATAGGGGAACAAGAAGTGACATAAACAGAAAAACTCGGAGGTCCGCGCGGATTTCTTGGATCGGCGCTGTAACGCCCTTCCTGGCGCGCGGAGCGCACCAGGGGCGGCGCTGGAGGCGCCGCCGGGGGGCACAAGCGCCGATCCGAGAAATCCGCGCGGACCTCCGAGTTTTTTTTGTCCATGTCACTTTTCGGTCGCCTGGTTGAAGGAAGAAAAAAAGGTTTAAACCGCCCCGCGCCCTTTTTCCCTTTCACTTTCAAAAAAGCAAGGGGGCGGGGCGACCAACCGGGGCGCCTCACCGGGGCGGCCGCACCCCGCGGCCAGCCAGGGGGCTCGGCGATCGACTTGGATCGAGCGCTTCATTTGCAGACCGCGCATAGTTTTTCAGTCGCAGCTCGCCCCGCCGCCCCGCCGCCAAAATCCCGGACCCCCTCCCAGGAGAGCCCAGAGTCGACTCGAGAAGTCGGCTCGGCGATTGGCTTGGATCGAGCGCTTCTCATCATTTCTCCTTCAGACCAGCGCGGCTGATAATTTCCTGTCGGATGATGTGCGTCTCAGCTCGGCAGATTGCCTACAGCTCGAGTTAGGTAGAGAGAACCAACATCGCCGCTCAAAACATTTGCAGACTGCGCATAGTTTTTCAGTCGCAGCTCGACCCGCGGCCCCGCCGCCAAAATCCCGACCCCCTCCCAGGAGAGCCCAGAACCCAGAATCGATTCGAGAAGTCCGATCGGCGATCGACATGGATCGCATCGGCGGGAGTCGGCGGCCGGGCCGGGAAACGTCGGCTCGGCGGAGATCGGCGGGCCAGCTTGTGCGTACAATAAGAACTCGGAGCGCACATCGGGACCCCCAATCGAATCGGCTCGGAGTCGGAAGCCACCCGAGTCGAATCGAATCGAGGCCGGGGCATCGAAACGAGCCCCGCCCTCTCGCCCCCGGCGCAGCGGCCGCGGCCGCCGCGGAGCGGGGCCGCCCCCTGGCAGCGCGAGAGGAAACGTTTTGTCGGCCCCGTGCCCCCCATGACGCCGAGGCAAGGGGCTCGGCCCGCGGAAGGTATGCAGTTCGGGCTGGCCTTAAGTCGGGCCTACCCCCTTCAGGTGGATTTTCTACGAAAAATGAATAATACACAAAGAATGCCCCAAATGGGCCAAAAAATGTTCAAAAATTACTCCCCAGATAGTTTGTCTTATTTTTGGGCTATTTTGGGGGTATTTTTATTTTTCGTCGAAAATCCACCTGTAAAGGGACAGGCCCGACAGGGGTGAACAAAAAAAGGGGGGTGAAAAAAAACCCGGGGGGCGAGAAACGAAAACAGGTTTTTCTTGTCCCCCCCGGGCTTTTTCCACCCCCGGGACTTTTTACACCCCGGCCCTCTGGGAGGCCACGGGGGCCCGAGGGCTGACGATTTTGGAGCGGCAGGGGCGGCGATGCGGACTGGTCAACTGGCCATCGCTCGGACGTCCATTTCCCGTGCATTTGTTGGTTTCGTGCGTGTTTTTGTTTGCTCGATGGTCCAGGATGCTCCTCGATGGTCCTTGCCGAAGGAAAAATGCACACGTCCGAGCGATGCCGAGTCAAAGGCCCCCCCCGCCCCCGGTAATTAACCCTCGCCGAGAGCCTGGGTTATCCAGGGGGCGGGGCACCAGACCCCCTCGAGCCACAGCAAAAATCACGACGGAGGGTTACAGATTCCGGGGGCGTCGGCCGATAGCATAACCTGCTCGCTTTGAGCAGCCGCAGGTATGCCCGAGCGCACCAATACTGCGTACCCCCCTCGGAGACCTGCGCAACCGACAAGGTCAGATCAGCCATGGGAAGTGGGGGGGACGGGCGGGCCCGATAGCCCGACTTTTTGCCAAATAAGAAAACAATCTCCAACCTCGAATCGGGAAATCGACTGTCGGAATGCACCTCGGATCGGGCCCCATAGATCCAAGGCCCCGAACAAACATGGAACGGCCAATTTGCGGAAATGTTCGGCTTCCCGGAGCCCTCAACGGGCCCCGGGACCATCAAAGAACGACTCAGGATCAACACCAGGCTGAAGGGAAGTAAGTTGTCCAGACTTCCGGGGGTCCACGCATCGAAACAACATGGGCGCCAAATGTCTGGGGCTGCCTTTGCACGGAGTCGGAATCGACTCTGATCGGCCGCGCCAGGATGCACAACAACGTTATACAAGCATAAGGCCACACTGGATCGTCGGAATGTCGGAATCGAATCGGATCGGGCCAGCCGGAATCGACGTCGAATCGGATCGATCCAATCGGAATAGACCCTGTTTGGTCACCGTCACCTCTCTCAAGAGAGGAAGAGAAAAACTGCAAACGTAAACAACACCTCTCTGAAATCAGCGCAGATATCTCGGATCTTAGTCGCGCACCAAGAGCGGCGCCATGGGCGGCGCCAGAAGCTCGGCCAGGGGTGCCCAGCGCCGATCCGAGAAATCCTGGCTGACTGCCGAATGTGTACATTAGATGTATGTCTATGCCATTCTGTCAAACCCTTATCGTCGGGCACACGCTAACACGGGTCAGGGATCCGTGGATCTGAAACGGGACCCGTCGCTAACTCACGCGCCTCACAGTCAACCCGCAGAGTAAGGATGCGCGATAAGGATGCAAGGCCCTTGGACGCCCATTTCGCAGCGCTTCGAGCGGGGCGCGGCCCACGAAAGCGTCCGAGGATGGACCCAGGAAGCAAGGATGCAAGGGTACCCCTTGGGAGGGATGCCCATCCTCACTCTGCCAGTCGACTGTCACCCAGCGGTGTGTGCTCGATGTCGACAAGGAACGGGCGATCGAAGGCCGATGCGTGCCCCTGTGCCCGCCCCTGTGGCTGGGCGGGGGCTCTTGGCGTGGCTGGGGCGCACCCGGCGGGCGAGGCAGCGCGTCCCCCATGGGGGGGCAGGAGGAGGAGGAGGAGGAGGAGGAGGAGGAGGAGGAGGAGGAGGAGGAGGAGGAAGGAGGAGGAGAAGGAGGAGGAGGAGGAGGAGGAAGGAGGAGGAGGAGGAGGAGGGAGGGGGGAAGAGGAGCAGGGGAGGAGGAGGAGGAGGAGGAGGAGGAGGAGGGAGCAGGAGGAGGGAGGAGGAGGAGGAGGATCCTTCCTCCGTGAGCTTGTCCGCGCCCCAACACTGCCCCTGTGATCCCTCCCGCTGGCGCGCGCCTTTGCCGACGACCTTGCCGGCCTCCTCCTGCGGCACCAGCAGCCCTATCTTCAACGGGGCACCGGCGGACTCCTCGCACGACAGATTGCTTCCGCCATTCTACCTCCACCTCTTACCACTCTTCCCCCTCCATCATCATATACATTGCCATCGCCATTGATATCACCATCACCATCACACAACCATCACCACCACCCTCACTATCACAATCATCATCATCATCATCATCATCATCATCATCATCATCATCATCATCATCATCATCAGCATCATCATCATCATCAATCATCATCATCATCATCATCATCATCAGGATCGCCGTCGACGTCATGATCAGCAATATCAACACCACGAGATCATCGTCATCATCATCACCACCACCACTACAACTATCATCGTCATCGTCACCATCAGTGGAGTCTCACCAGCACCACCATCACCACCATCACCATCATCACCCTCATCCTCACCCCTCCCCCTCCCCCTCACCAGCACCATCATCATCGTTGTCACAAGCATCATCAACATCATAATTATCAGTAGCAGCAGCATCAGCATCATCACCATCATGACCATCATCAACACTATCATCAACAGCACCACTACAACCATCATCATCATCATCATCATCATCATCATCATCACCACCGCACTCGACACCAACACAAACACCACCATGATCATCATGATCATCATGATCAGCATCATCATCATCAGCATCATCATCATCATCATCATCATCATCATCATCCTCACCATCACCATCACCATCACCATCAGCATCATCATCATCAGCAGTAGCATCGGCATCAGCATCAGCATCAACATCGTCATCATCATCATCATCAGCAGCAGCATCATCATTGTCAGCATTGTCATCATTGTCATCATTGTCATCATTGTCATCATTGTCAGCATTGTCGTCATTGTAATCATTGTCATCAGTGCCATCATTGTCATCATTCTCAGCATTGTCATCATTGTCAGCATTGTCATCATTGTCATCATCTGCATCATAATAATCATCATCAGCACCATTGCCATCATTGTCATCATCATCGTCCCATCGTCACGATCACAATCCACCATCGCCGACACCAGAATGATCCTCCGCTTCCTGCCACCCACCCCACAAGCAAGAGGCGTCCCTCGCCCGAGCAGGCAGGCGGGAGGCCTCCAGCAGCCCCTGCTCCCACGACCCGCGCCCCGGACACGGGCAGGAGTCCTCGCCCGACCCCTGGGCGGATCTCACTCGGGGGCGTCCACTGGCCATCGCTCGGACGTCCATTCCCTGCGTTTTTTTCCGGTTTCGTGCGTGTCTTTTTCGCCAAATGATCAAGGATGCTCCTCGATGGTCCTCGCCGAAGGCAAAACGCACACGTCCGAGCGATGCCAGGAGGAGGGGGGGCGTCCACGCGGGGGTATTCGCAGATCGTGGCCCGAGGCTCGCGCGCGTCCCCGAGGGGGCCAGGGGGCGCATTGAGATAAGAAGAGGCGCCACTGAAATCTGGGGAGGCATCACGAGAGAAACAAAAGACGGCATAACACATAACCTTTTGGAGCTTCAAAAAGCGCCACGGTGTCTATGTATTTCGTCTTCGAACCATGGCCCTGGCAATGACATCCGCGTCCCCCGGTAGGTGGCGCGCCCGGGGCGGAAGGAAGAGAGGGCAGACATTCTCAGCAGGCTCGACAATCCTCTGGCCTTCCGAGAACTGCTCTGAGCCCTCCCTGGAGACGCAGAGAGCTTCTGCCCCGCCAGCTTCTGAGAGGGCCTCCTTCTCATTCCCACGCCTCGCTCTCGCCGCCGACGCAAACTGCTTGAGCTCCAGCAGTGTATATCGATGCTGTTTTTGTTCCCCGTCGTTTTTTTTTCCCCGTCGTCGAATCGCAGCCCTGGCCATGCTGTCCCACCCCACCTAGTCTTATGTCGTGCGTGTCTCCCTACAGGGGGATTTTCGACGAAAAAATAGAAATACCCCCAAAATAGTTCAAAAAGGTACACACAACACATTTTTGCTTGAATATTTTGGGGGTGTGTTGTTTTAATTGTTCTTCGAAAATCCCCCTGTAAGGGGGACAGGCCCGACTTAAACCTAGTCGTTTCCCCCCTCTTCGACACCTTGCAGTTTTCGGTCCATAGCTCGGGCCTCCGGCGGCCGTTCGGGACGCTCTGGGCACCCCTGGGAGGCCCCTGGGAAGCTCCCGACGAGGCGCAGCCGCTGAGAAGCATCCTGAATCTGGCGAGCAGACTGGAACCCACGAGAACGCCCGGAAACGCCCGACAACCTCGAACCTCCAACCCGAGAACCCCCCGACACCCCAGTCATCATCCCCCTCTTGGCCGCCCCGAGCCCTGGTACCAGCAGGAGCCCTCACCCGACCCCCCGGGGCGGCTCTCAACGCGCGGACAGGCTGCGAGCTGCGCGCAAGTGGGGCGCCAACAGGAGGCGCGTGCGCCCTGCCATGTACACGGACACGTCCCCTCAAAGAAGCTCCCAAGAGGCCCCAACATTCCTCCCCAGAGGCCGCCCAGAGCCCTCCGAAAATAGGGGAACGAAGAATGACATAAACATAAAAACTCGGAGGTCCGCGCAGATTTCTCGGATCGGCGCTGGACCCCCCTCCCTGGCACGCGGACGGCGCTAGGGGCGGCGCCGGAGGCGCCGCCAGGGGGGTCCAGCGCGGATCCGAGAAACCCGCGCGAACCTCAGAGTTGTTAGGTTTATGCCATTATTCGCTCCCCTAGAAAAGGGCCCCCTCTGGGGACTCTGGCCCACGTCAGCGCCGTCGTCGTCGTCGCCGCCGCCGCCGCCGTCGTCTTCCTTCAGTGAAGGGGCCCACAAACACACAAATAAATACACACAAATAAAAAAAACGTATATTTTTATATATTTTCTGGGTTTCTGTCTTCCCCCCGACTGCCCATATTTTCTGGGAATCGACGAATAATGGTGTCTGTGTGTTCTTTCCCTCCTGATTCAGGGTGGTCGGTCGGCAAGTCGTGCGCGCCCAGCCGCGCACATGAATATACGGCACCCCCCCTCGGGGGCGCGCGCACTGGAGGGCAGGGCGAGGGGGGAAGGCTTCCTGGAGGGAGGCCGCAGCTTAGAAGGCGGCGGCCCTCACATCTATGGACAAGGCCCGCGCCTTCTGTTTTTCTTCTTCACCCACGATGAAGACGCAGCCGCTAAGGCTCCTTAAACGCGACCTGGGGGTGAAGAGCTCCCCTGACTCTCGGCGGAAGTCGAAGGTCTTATGTACAACATGGTACCAGTCCTCTAACCTTCTAGGAAGCAGGGGTGCTTCCAAGAGGGCTCCCCCCCTCCCCCGTACCACCTCTGCGCGTGACCAGAATACCCCCCACCAGTCCCCGAGGCTAGCCTCGCGTTGCGAACACTCGCGCAAACTCACCTGAGTTCAACTACACGTACGTCACTTCTTCGCTCCAAAGAATGCCGCTGCCCGCATCGGGCCGCATCGGATCAGATCGGATCGTCGGAACGTCGGAATCGAGTCGGATCGGGCCGGCCGACATCGACATCGAATCGGATCGATCGGATCGCATTGGACCCTCGACCGCCCGCCAGTTGACGGGCCCAGGCCGAGCATGGCACGGATGGGAACCGCGCGTATACACACTGAGGTATCTGGGCCCTGTCCCTGGGGCTTCGCAGAAACGCCATAAGACAACGTACAGTGCACAGTGCACAAATTTCTGGCCCGTTCTCTGGGCGACAGGTGTTGAAACAATGTACGCTATGTTTCGGCCACCGGCTGCCACTAAGTGTTGGACAAACATAACATAGTACACAGTCGGACCTGATTGGACAGGACCCTCGAGAGGACACAAGACTCTACCGACGGCAACGCGGCCCCAAACACCACAGGACATGCGGATTGCGTAGGTCGCTAGGCAGGACACAAGGGCACCCTCGATTTGGCATGGTCGACATACCAACCAGGGCCGGCCGTAGTGGACGAGTTCGTTGGGGGGCCCAAAGAACATACACCACCACCACGTCGATCCCTCCTCTCTCCTACTTCCAGCGAGAGGGAGGGGGGGAGGGAGGTGGTGGTGGTGTATATTTTTGGGGGCCCCCGACTCGTGGCCCCGAACGTGCGGGACGGGAAAACTACCACAACCACTGCTTCTTGTTTGCGCCGCCTTCCAGCCGGCCGGAAGAACATCCAGAAGAGCAGGTGCGAACTAATTGTTTGGCTCGGCCCGAGCGCCCAGGCCGGAGGGCACCGTACTGTGAATGCAATGCATGTGGTGTTTGCCTTTTCTCTCCCCTTCTCCTTCTCCCCTCCTCCTCCCCCCATTGCCTTGTTTAGCAGGCGCATTGGCAGTGATTGTTTGAAGTCGCACTTTTTCTCGCCTACGCGCCGGACGGCGTACGGCTAGTGCAGTGCAGTGCAGTGCAGTGCGTCCTTCTTTCGCTTCTGAGATTTTTCCACACACGTCTCGGGCCAGACGAAAGGGGGGATAACAAAAGGGGGTTTAGCGATTCGCCTCACGCAACTGATTTTCCCGGCGCCTCCTGGCGCTGGGAAGCGCCCATGTATCGAGGAATGGGCCTGGTGGCTGGGCCGAAACCAGCCGCATGCGGCAGACTTGGTCCCCCACCCCTTCCCTATCCCCCCCACTTTCGTTCGGCCCGATCGTCCCTCGTCCCTGACGGCGCCACCGCGACCTACTCCGACCCCAGACATCCGACGTCTCGACTTTTTCGAGACACGGGCGCTCCCGACCTCCCGACCACTTCCCCGGGACCGGTTTTCCATCCCGAGTCGCTTTCTGAGGGTCCCGAGGCCCCGCGACGGCCCCGAGAGGCCAAAAACCAAAAACTGCGAAAAACCTCCGTCTCGATTGTTTCGAGACGCCCGACGTCTGGGGAGCTTGTGGCCGCAGCTGCGCTCCTGGGCCGCGGGCGTCTTAAAGGCCGCCGCGGGGGCGGCCGCCTTGGCCCCCTCGGGGCCCGTGCGCGGGCGCTTCCACGCCGGCTGCGGCCTCGGCTCGCGGGCCGGTCGGAGGAGGAGGAGGAGGAGGAGGAGGAGGAGGAGGAGGAAAAGGAAAAGGGAAAGGAGGAAGAGGAGGAGGAGGAGGAGAAGGAAGAGGAGGAGGAGGAGGAGGAGGAGGAGGATAGGGGAACAAAAAGTGGCATAAACATAAAAACTCGGAGATCCGCGCGGATTTCTCGGATCGGCGCTGGACCCCCCTCCCTGGCGCGCGAAGCGCGCCAAGGGTGGCGCCTCCGGCGCATGAGGGCCCCAGCGCCGATCCGAGAAATCCGCGCGGACCTCCACGTTTTTATGTGTATGCCACTTTTTGTTCCGAGGAGGAGGAGGCGGAGGAGGAGGAGGAGGAGGAGGAGGACGGGAGGCAACTCCTGGGGGGCCCTCGTAAGAACGGCGAGGGGCCACAGGGCCCGATGATAGGGCCATTGAAACGGATCGTTCGCCGGTCGGAAGATCTTGAAGGGGCCCTGAGACACACTAATAAATACACACAAATAAACAGGTTCCCAATATTTTCTCATATTTTCTGGGTTTTTGTCTTTCCCCGTACTTCCCATAATTTTCCATATGTTCCTGGGAATCGACGGTTAATTGTGTCTGTGTTTTTTCCCTCCTGAACAACGCCCGATGAAAGGTCCACTGAACTGGACTGTACGCCCATCGGAAGCTCTGGGTAGAAACATGAAGCAGGAAGGCGTTGGAAGTACAGTCGGACTTGGTTGGACAGGACACGCGAGAGGACACAAGACCCTTCCGAGGGCCACATTGCCACAAGAATTTAAGAAGCATGGTTCGCGAGACACAGGACACAAGGGTACCCTTGATCTGGCAGGGTCGACCTACTAATCCGGGCCGACTGTATTGTACGCCGGTCGAAAGATCTGGTTACAAACATGAAGTAGGAAGGCGTTGGAAGTAGATTGGGCATCCGCCCGCCACCTGAAGAGGAGGGAAGAAGGAAACCAGCTGATCCTTGAAATAGAAGGCGCCAAAAATCGATTGGGATCTGGGAATCCGAAAATACGTACGTTCGACGACCGGCGTGTAGGCCGGAGCAAGCCGGATCAGGCGGCTTGGGCGTCGCTGCTTTTTAGGGGCGGTAAATATGGGGGGGGGGAGGAAGGTGCTCTCGGGCCCTAGAGGCTTCTTTTGGACCCCCAGGAGCCCCTTCATGGGCCCTAGGGACACCCTTTTTGCAGCCCTCGCTGACCCCACCATTGATTGCCCCCCCGCTACGCGACGCCAAAACCCGATCAGGCCAGCGGAAGCTGGATCAAGCTGCATAGGGCCAGATTGAGACCACTGCGGATGGGTCCGTCTCGTGGCTCTTCCCGTGATGCCTGCCACGAGGACCTATGCACGACCAGGGCCAGGAAGTGAGCTGCTTCTTGCTCGTTGATTCCTTGTGGCAAGACCTCGAATGTATATATACACACTGGATTTGGAACGCAACTCCTGGATGGTTGAATCCAGCAAGGGCGTCGGAGTTGCATCCCAAGGAGGGGCAGCAAGGGTGGGCGCATCTTGGGCAAAGCAACGCTGATGGTCTGGGCCATTTCACGGCGTCCAGGGGGCCCTCGGCTCGCCCTGGGACCGTCATCAAGCCGATTCTGGATGAGAAGCGATGCAGGTCTCTGGGGGGCCACACTGGGACGAAAGTGCAACGTCAGACGTCTGAGAGGGGGGGGTCCTTCAGCCTCTCTTTATCAACAACTCCCCCCTGTCGCACCCCGAGGCCTGTCGGAAGGGCGGGTCAGGCGTTTCGCCTGAGACTTCCTTACCATCTATGATCCTGTAGTTCACAGATGGGCAACCGTCTCACAGATGAAGGGCGTGCCGCTTCCAAAATGTGGCTCTCGTCTCAGCGCCACGCGCGTTCGACTCAAAATTGTGCAAGTGTTTCACGGATTGAGGACAGGTGGTTTTCAACATGTGGCTCTCGCCTTAGCGCCACGCACATCCGTTTCAAACATCTGCAAGAGTTTCGCGGATTGAGGGCGGACTGTTTGGAAAATGCGGCTCTCGCCTTAGCGCCGTGCACATTCGATAACACGAGTGAATTGGTTTCACGGGTCGAGGGCGGGCCGTTTCCAAAATCTGGCTCTGGCCTAAGCGCCGAGCCCATTCGTTTCAAACAATGGTACGGATTTCACGGATTCCCGCGGCGAACGTACCAAACATGGTGTTGTCGGACGCTCCAGGATTATCAGGGCGCAACAGTTACATTGAGTCGAGGCGTCAAAATTCCAGGATCGGTGCTCTGGCACGATTCAAGATCGCCAAGACGCAACAGTCTGGTTGATTCGTGGTCTCGAGAATGGTGTTTGGCACGCTTCAATATCTTCAAGCGGTTGTCTCCAACGGGGCACTTTCTGCAGTGGAAGTGAATCTGTGTAGGGGGCTATGGAGAGGGAGCTTGGAGGGAAGGTTCATCCCAACATCGTTGATGAGTCTTGGGTATACGCGGGTCCTCCTCCTCCCCCTCCTCTTCCTCCTCCTCTTCCTCTAGATGAGACTGCGACGACAAAGATAATGAACTATTGGTGACCCGCGAGGGTTTGTTGGGACGCATCTACCCGCGCAGCCCCTGGCGCGCTCCGAGCGCCAAGGAAAGGTTCCAGCGCAGATACGACGAATCCGCGCGGACCTCCGAAAGTGTATATTGATAAAGTTGTTTTGTCGATCCTGCTTATCCTCCTTCTTGCTATACATCAACGGTCTGGTTGGACGGTGCTATGGGCCCCCCAGGGGCCATGTACTGGACACAGTTGGCCCCCATGGGGGGCCCGAATCTATCCAGATCCACCGCCTCACGGGGTCCTGGAGGATCGGTGCTCCAAGTGGTGGATCTGTAGACAGTCCCGCCTCGAACTCCTCCTTATCATCCTGGTCCTCCTCCTCCTCCTGAGGAGGAGGAGGAGGAGGAGGGGGAGGAGGAGGAGGATCCTTCAGGCGGAGGAGGGGGGGCAAGATGGGAAGAAAGGAAGGAGCTCCCAAACGGACCCGAGAGGGCCCAATACTCCCGCCAAAACGCCGCCTCCAAGAAGCGTCCGACTGGTATCCCTTGAGATCCAGGCAAACAATCCAGGCACGGTAGCGGAATGGGCCGAAGGCCACTGAATGTGTATAGATCAAACTGCACACTCACACACACACACTAAAACTATCTAGGGCGCTTCGCGCGCGCTCAAGTTCTACCCCGTCATGCAACGTCAGGCGTTACCCACAACTGATGTGAGCACATGGTGAATAAGGTTTAGCAGCGCGGACCGACGAGGTACACTCATCAAGCAGATGTACTTACCAACAGGACGCGCAAAGCAAACCACAACAGCGCCCCCTAGGCCCCTGGGGGAACTAACGAGAGGTCCATAAGGCAGTCCAATATTAATGATCCCAAGAGCGCTTCGAGAGGGGCTCCAAGGTGTGCCCAAGGGAGACTCCATAATGGCCCCAAGTATGCGTTCCTGGAGACTCCTCCACCACATCCTCCTCCTCCTCCTCCTCCTCCTCCTCCTCCCCCCTCCTCCTCCCCCCTCCTCTGGAGCTCATCCGCTGGCGAGAGCCTGGTCGTCCACGCGTACGTCTTCCGTCCAGCGTCTCCCCCGTCGTATGGCTGTCATCTCTCTCTGCTCCTCCCTCCCGCCACCCAGTCTGCCTATCATCTTGCACGTTCGAGCCTGGAGGTCCCCCAGAGACCCCTCGACGAGTCGTGGCCCAATGTAAGCTCCCGAAGGCGTGAGAACCTTCAGAAATCGCACAAGCCGTTCCGAAGTTTCCGAGCGGTCTCTGGGGAGAATAGTGGAGCCTGTTGGTCGCTATTTAGAGGTTTTCGGGAGGGCTCGTGGGAGTCTCTGGGGGTCTTGGTGGGTGCCTTGTAAGGCCTCTTGGGGTCTCTTGGAGACTCGCTTGGGCTGGTGGTGGCATTCTCGGGTTTTTGGGAGGCCTCGTGGGAACCTTTTCGGGGCCTTTTGGGGGTCTCTTGGAGGTCTCCTGGGACCTCTTGGAGCCTTTGGGGGCGTCTTGTGGGTTCCTGGGGCCTCATGGAAAGTGTTTCGGGCCGTCCCGCGGCAGGCTGGAGGGCCTCATGGGGGCGATCTTGAGGCCTCGGCAGCCCATCGGAGGCGAAAGGGTGAGAAGGCAAATATCATTGAATCCTCACAAAAGTTTAAAACAAATGTTGTTCTCGGACGCGTCCTGGTCCTGGGGTGTCTCCCGAGGCCATCTGAGGCTGGCGTGAACATTGCGAACTGCACTGACGGCCTCTGACATTTTTCCAACAAATTGCAAACGGTCGGGCGGGATGTCCGCTGCACCATTCGAACCTCGCAACTTTGAACTCGCAAAAAGGACTGCACAACATAGAGTCCACTTGTCGTGAACCGCGCAGATTGCCACTACAATGCGAACTAGCCGGGACCTGGTTTAAGGATGTGTACTGGGGGACGCCCCCCCCGCCCCGTTCCACTAACTTGAATTGCTGTTACCCGAAGAAACACCAACTACGGCAGACGTGGTTTAGCGATTCTGGCCAATTTAGGGGCTCCGGGGCCCTACTACTAACCGGGTCCCTCTACCTGGGGTCCTGGCTATACCCGAACAAGCTCGCTGTCTTGGCTTCGCGCCGGCAGACATTTGCCGCCCCAGCCAAATCCCAAAGAAAGCTCAACTATCCAAATCACACAAGCTCATACCCCCAACACAGTCATGCTCGTTCTCGGCATGCACATGCCCATCACGTCATGGCTCAGCCGCACACGCGTACGTTAGCATACCTCATGTCGCGTTCTTTTGAGAAGGTTGTAAGTCTCATCCGTGCCGATGCATACACATACACATCTGTACGCATATGTCGGCCCACATCGCCATGTACATCCACACCTGTACTCACACATGCAGGGGCTTTGGAATTTGGCGCTGCAGATGACTTTGGAAATGAGGGAGCACGTACAAATGTATCGACGCGTGCATCTACGCGCGTGTCTACGTGTTCATGCCCACGTGGAGAAGCGAGACAGGGGCACTTCGCGAACTCTGCACCGCTTGCACAAATTGCCCGCGTACCCACCTCTCTCTGCTCTGGCTGCCGCGCTCGAAGCAATCGGACGCGCCGGACAGCTCGGATGGGCGCGCGCCCTCTTGGGTCGCGGGTCATTATGATGCTTTGGAAGAGAAGCCTTCTCCGCCCAGGCGGCCCCAGCCCACCCTCAGTTCCTCGCGCTTTTTCGGATGACTCCTCCTGGCTTAAGCGCCCGTCTCATTCGGATCGGCGCGGGCCCATCCTGCCGAACTGCGCTGGCGGGGCCTCCTCTGGCAGGGCGGCTTGCATGGCGGCCCGCGTCCACGCCGGCAGCGCGGCTCCAGACGCGGCCCCACCCGTCGGCGAAGCCTGGCCCCTGCGGGCGCCAGGCGCGCTCGTCGGCGGGGGCCTGGCCAGTGGCCACGACTTGAACAACTAGGGACCGGCGACCGCCCCAGCGGCCGTCAGAGGCGGCCACCACACAAGACGAAAACGCTGCAGAGGCAGAAGCTGTCGGAGCTCCGCGCAGACTTCTTGGATCTGCGCTGGAACTCCCACCCTGGCGCGCGGGGAGTGCCAGGGGCGGCGCATAAGGCGCCGACAGGAGGGCCCGACGCCGATCCAGAAGCTCCGCGCGGACCTCCGAGGAATTGTGATGATGCAGTGTTGCGTTCTTCGAAGCAGCCTCCCCAGCCAACCCCAGGCTCATGCACCGCATGCGACGCCGAGCGCGAAGATCGGCCCGATTGCGAAGCACGTGGCTGGACTCTGCCAAGCCTCGCCCACGATGCCCTTGAATGAAGGGGCCCCAGGACACACAAATAAATACACGCAAATAAACAGATTCCCAATATTTCCCCATATTTTCGGGGTTTCTGTCTTCCCCCCCCACTCCCCCATATTTTCAATAATTCCCTGTGGAATCGAGGATTAATTGTGTCTGTGTGTTTCCTTTCCTCCTGCTTGAGAGCGCTGGCCCGGCGCGCGCGCCGCCCGTGAGGGGGCACTCCGTGACTGGCTCGGGGGCGAGGGGCCGACGACGGGGGCGACGAGCCCCGGGGCGCAGGTGGTCCAGGCCTTCGGCGGGGCTCCACAGCGGATGCGTGTGAATTACCAGCATGGAACATATCCCTATCCCTATGCTGGGCACCTCCTCATCACGATGCCAATCTTAGGGACTCCCTCAGTCTTTGAGGGCGCATCCCTAAGATTGCCATCGCCTTTCGGCGTGTCAGTCTTAGGGATAGGGATAGGTTCGAGGCTGGTGAGTTCTGTGATTGGCTCGGGGGCGAGGGGCCAACGACGGGGGCGACGAGCCCAGGGGCGCAGATGGTCCAGCCCTTCGGCGGGGCTCCACAGCGAATACGTGTTAATGCCCGCCCCTGGGCTACAGTCAAAAACCCTAATAAGGACGCGCGGTAAGGACGCAAGACCCTTGGAAGCCGAAGTTGGGATTTTGGGGGCGGCGGACGACGAAAACCCCGTAAGCGGGCAAGCGAAAGAGGCCAAGGACGAGCCGCAAGAGCAAAGAAGAGCAAGGACGCAATGGTAGCCTGTGCAAAATCGCGCGTCCTTAGTAGGGTGTTTGACTGTATTAGGCCCTGCCGTCGCCTCCGATCGGCGCGCAAGCGCCTTGCGCTGTGCAGCACCGGCCAGTGTGGCGCCAGCCATCCGCCAGCAGCGGGTGCCTCCTCGCGCCGGCGGCGAGCAGCGCCGCGCCACGCGCTGCCTGGTTGCGAAGGTCTCGCAGCGCCTGCTGGACGCCGCTGCGGACAGGCCAGACGTAGCAGGGAGGAGGGAGAGAGGAGGGAGGGAGGAGGAGGGAGGAAGAAAGGTGGGAGATCGAGGAGGCGCGGGGAGTGACGCCGAAGGTGGAGTATCGCGGGGTGGTTGTCGACGACCACACCCCAGCCGCCTCAATTCGGCTGCGGTGGCTGCTGAGGCCACGGCTCTCCTTGGCTGCTGCTCCCACCCTGCCCCCTCCCTCGTTCGCTCTCGGGCCACCACTCGGGCCTGCGGCGGTCGTCCGGGACGATCTGGGCAGCCCCAGTATGCCCTCGACGAGGCGCAGCCGCTGGAAGGCACCACGAGGCAAGAAAACCGCAGAGCAAACTGCCCACCCGCCTCGTTGGCCCTGGCCCCCCGCCTGCGCGTTCGTCGTCGTCTGCCTGCTTCTCCCCTCCTCTTTCCCTTCCGCCAGACAGCAGAGCATGCCCAAGACCAGCGTGGCGGCGCGTAGGGCTGTAGAGCAGGGCCACGGGGCTACGTGCCTTAAACGTCTGAACACCTCGAACGTCGAATCGATGCAGGGCGTGTGGAGGCAGCGGCAGCTCAGCTAACCACATCAGCAGCTCAGCATCGATACAGAAACTTGAGCACACACCCAAGGCTCAAGGAGGAGGAGGAGGAGGACAAGAGAGGAAATGGCAATAGGCGGTCACATGACGAAGACTCCGACCCCTTGTTTTGCCTCAGGTTTGCCCGCCGCATGGCCGGTCCTCCGCGTTTCTGCCACTCGCAGAGGCCCTCGCCGCTCCCCTGCCCTCACCCGCCGGCGCGCGCCGCACGCGCTTTTGATCGCTCGAAATGGGTACGGAAAGAATGGGGGGTTGGCGCAAGGCGCGATGCTCCCTGGCTGCGTCGGCGACGTCCCCCTCCCCTCCGTGCTTGAACACCCGGTGCCGAGGTCGTCTCTTCGATAGCCATGAACGCACGTTCATGTTGTCCGTCACGCTGTAGACGAACCCACCCCCAGCCGCCCCCTCCGGCGGCTGCCAGGACAGAGACGGCTAGGAGCTCCGCCACCGCGATGATCCACACCTTTGCCTCTATGGCCAGGCTGCCAGCTCTCGGATGGCCGCCGGTTCGCCGACGGTGAAAATTGCGGCCAAAACAGCCGCATATAATCAAACATGCTAAGAATCATTGCCATGCCAACAGCCCTGGCGCGCGCCCTGCATGCACCAATGGCAGCACCCGCTGCAGGCCCCATAGACGCAATGGCGCCCGGGGCTGATTCATACCGCGCCCGAAACGCATGTCAGGCGGGGTCCGCGACTGCCACCCGGGCGGCGGTCCGTCGCCCGCCTCGCGGCGCTCGGCGCGGGGCATCTTCTTCTTGAGCCACGCTGGAGCTCGATGCTGAAGGGCCTTCCATCCAGTCCACTGCGGAGCAGTAGGTGTCGGAACCTGTTCTGCCACTGGCTACTGGTCCTTCACTGCAGCCACCGCATTCTCCGCAGCTTTCTGCGGCGCTGGTGCGGCGTCCACTGCCTGGGCCATTTGAGTATGATGGGTTGTTGCCATTTGGCCCATCTGATCCTTCGTTGATTCCACTGTCGCCGCGAGCGCTTTGATCTGCTCCTCCTGGCCCCCAATGACGCCGCCTGGGTCCACGACGCTGCGCTGAGGGCTGCCGCCGCCGCCGAATTGCGGCCGCGGAGACCCCGCGACGGGCGATCCCGTCCGGCCAGACACCTCCGCAAGGCATTCGGCGACGAGTTCCGTCGGCGAAATCGCCCGAGGCTCTTCGCATGGCGGCCCTCACTGAGAAAGCTCGAACCAGAAGTCACCCTCGCGAGGCGGCCAAGTCCTTCCAGCAGGAAATCTCGCGGAGGTAGCCGTCGAAACTGGGTCAATCCAGTCAGGAGGGCCCCTATGGTTGCGCCTCGTGAAATGGAACGCGCCTGTTGGGCGTCTACTGAAACGCCCGATCGTTCGCCCTGCATGCCCACCCGCGGCGTCTTGAACCCGCACAAACCACAAGCGCGCAATGTCATTGTCGAGCACGTGAAAGATCCCTGCCTTTCTCGCGCGAATCCCTTTCCAGACCATCCGCTCATTTTTTTTCAAATCAATCGATACTTGACAATCTTCCAGGGCGCAATGCATGATGCCACGCTGCCTGAGAAACCTCACCACGTAATGTTCGATGTTGTAGCCTTTGCATGTAGAGTGCCAAGATCCATTCTCAGTGTTTGAAATGGCACGAAGAACTCTAGCGCCCGAATAAGCCGTGAACGACAAGGAACGGGTGGGCGCCGTACGACATGGACTTCCGGATATAGCGCCCTCAGGGGTTCGAAAAACACGAACGCTTGCGCCGCCATTGCGCATTCACGCGTGTTTTCTTCTTTCAAAACATCGTTGAAAAAAAACCGGTTCCCGAAATCGCAAGCTCACGGCGGCGCGCGGTCTGCCCCCCACGCGCGCTTGACGCTCAGCGCGTCGCCCGCGTCGACGCCGAGCCCCGGCGTCGCTCTGGGCAACGTGCCGCGCCGCGCAGATATGGCAGGGGCGCGCCAGGCGCGCGCCAAAGCAGCGCTGTCCCATGCAACCAAAATGGCCATGAACTGGAGGGGGGAAGGGCGCGCTGCCCCAGGTCGTCGGCCGCCCTCAGGTCGGCCCTCAGGCTGGTGAGAACGTCGCGGGCCGCGTTGGGCCATCCAGGGGGGCTGCAGGACTCCCAGAGGCCTCCGCGGAGCAGGGGTGCGCCGGCGAGAGATATGGGGCGGGGTCTGGGGCGAGTGGAACCGTTGCTGTCGTGGTTCAGAACGGCTTGATCTCTGGAGAGCACCAACTTACCGACGTGGCCGCTTGTCCAAGGAGGGACCACGACGAGCCACGCACGCGCGCTCTTCGACCTCCCGACCCAGCGCGACGAGGAGGGGGACAAGCTGAGGGGCGAGTCGCAGCAGTCGATCATCAAGAAAGTGAGGGGCAGGTTATGGTGCCATGTCTTGGAGCTGAACGCGCGGCTGCCTGTGGCGTCTGAGGCCAGGGCCGAACCCCCGCACGCTGGACATCACCACCGAAGGCGCGATGATCACGGAGACGGACACGAGGGAGCTGTCGACCTACTTCAACTCCGAGATCAACATGCACAGGGCGCGAGGACAATCCCCGAGCGGGGGTGCCATTGAGGGCGATGCGCCCGTGAACCTCATCAATTGGCTCTACGTCCGCAACGTCGACGATCGCGACGGCGCCGCCACGCCGCCGCCGCCGCCTGCGCCCCCGCCCCCCGCATTACCTATCTCGAAACGCGGGTGGGCCAGAACGGCGAGTGGACGCAGGCGTCGCCGCCGAACCTCGACGGGGCCAACGCGGGGCCGCCCGATCATCAACGCGAGCCGCCTCAAGCGGACGGCGCTCGATGGGAGTCCGGGCGCGCTGACATTGGCGAGCCCGTGCTCAGAGCCGCCGACATCCACTGCGACGACGGGGGTGATGCGGCGAGACCGGCGCTCAACCTCAACGGGCGAGGCATGCGTGAGGTGAGCAACGCCGCGATTGACTTCGCGCTCGATGGTGAGCAACGAGGTGCCGCGGCGTGGCGCGCGCGGCTGCTTCGGCCGACTCATGTCAGGCAGCGGCCGACGCGGCCGGTCAGGCTGCGGCCGATTCGGCCGCCATGTCAGATGCCCGCCCTCAGTCCTGGCCGCGGTGATGGGCTCCGCGCGCCCCCGAGGGGCCGCCCTCTTTCCGCGCGACTGCTGCGCAACGCCCAACGCCTGGTCAATCGGAAATGTTTGGCGAGAGCCGCATCTTCAACGAGGGCCGCCATCCATCCGCGCAAATGCTGCGCATCTTTGAATCCCGCCACCCCTTTAGTGCGCAGGTGGTTTTTGGCGTTTCCTCCCCCGCCCCCTTCTCCCCCTTCGGGGAAGGATTTATCTCCCGCCCCGCCCCCCCCCCCCGGACCTGGGCGGGGCGTTCCGCGCGCGGTCGGGGCGCAGAGAACGGCCTCGAGAGAGGGGGTCAGAGTCATCGGCCCCACTAAGGTGCGGGCCCCATTTTGGCCTCTTGGGGGGGCGGCGCCAATGAGGGCCCCCCCCCCCGCCCCCCTTCTTTGATCCATCTCCTCCGAGATGGCCCCACGAGCGCCCTCGAGGCCCCCGCGGGCGCCCCGAGAGAGCGCCGAGATGTGGCCAGGGGGCCCCAAGAGGCCCCCGAAGTCCCCAGGACGCCCCCGAGAGACTCCCAAGAAACCCCCGAGAGGCCCCCCAGAGTCGCTCAAGACGCCCCAAGAAGCCTCTGCGACAATGCCAAAATCATTGACTTCAGTAAGTCCTGCGAGAAAGCCCGCCCGCGGATTCGCCATCCCGATGGGCGCGCGCAGCTTCGCCTCCCACGCGCGCGAGACTGAAGGGCGCGCCGGAGACCGTGTTCACGGCTTGCCTGTGGCACGTCATGTGCGAGCACTTGCCCCGGCAACTCGCGGCCGCGCACACCTGCCGGCGACGCGGACAAAGGGGCGCGGTTGCGCGGGCCCCCTCGCGCGGCGCTGGCAGGACAGAGTCCGGCCACCCTCCGCGGGGAGTGCGGCGGGCGCTGCGCCTGCAGCGTCTCGGCGGCCACCCGGGGCCAGCGGGCGCATGGCCCCGCCGTTGAGGATCCCCGCGCGGACGGCTAGGGCGCCCCCCCGACTCGGCTTCCGGCTCGGACTCCTGGTCGAGGAAGCTCGCGACCGCCCTTTTTCGCCAAGCCCCGCGACGCCAGTCGCAGCGCGACGGCGGCGGCGGCGCGCGCCGGGCCCGCGACAGGTCAGCGCGCCCAGTCACGCGCTGCAGCGCCAATTGCAACTCCTGCAAAAGAGGGCGCAGATGCGGCAGGCTGACAACTTTTAGCGGTAGCCCAGATCGATGATCGCCTCGGAGTCCCTCGCCGCGCACTCTCTGCAGCGCAGCTCGCCAGCCTTCTCCTGGCACTCCTTCGAGCGGCACAGGTGAACCCACCTGGGCTGGCCCAAAAAACGCTTTCCGAATGGAGCGGCTGCTGGGCCCAAGGGCCGCGGCGCAGGCTACCCAGAGGCCTGTCCTAGGATGCGCTCCAGGTCCTGGAGGTCTAGCTTCAACCGTCCTTGCGGATCAGCAAATCGTTCACATGCCTCCTGTGCCCCCTCTCCTTCTTGATGCGTTTCCGCAAGTGCTTCGTCGTGGCGCCCTGCCCGGTGCCCGGGCCTTTGCATTGGGCGGTCACCAAAGCGGGGGTGGCCGTCGGCAAGAGCACGTCCAGCTCTGCTTCGCATGGCCTTTGGCGTCTGGGGAAGCGCCGCGCGAGGCTGAGGGCAGTGTTGCCAGGACCCCAGGCTGCCCAGCTGCAGAGCGCGAAGAGGGCCCGCAGGCCGTGCGCGACGAGGGCCGCGACGCCCGTCATCAGCAGGAAAGCCCCTCCCCGAACGACGGCGGGCCACGCGGCGCCGCAGAGCGAGGCCGCCCGCCGTCGGTCCTGAGCCAGGCCTCCTCCTAACGGGTGGAGAAGACGTGGTGCAAAATTTCCCAGGGACTTGAAGGCGCCTTCCCCCGCGCCCTCGATACTCCAAGAGGTGGTGTTTCCAAGCGTCCTCCAGATCGGCGCCCCGAAGCCCCAGCCCTCCATCAAAGAACCGCGTAGGTCGTCAAGGTCTCTGTGGGCTCCCGCCTCCCCTCCCCGAGCCGGTGGTTGGCCCGGCGGCGCCTGATGATGCGCGCCCGAGGGGGCCCCGCCAGGGCCCTCCGGGGGAGAGGCCACGCCACCGGCGCCACCGAGCGCCAGGCCACCGCCGCGCCGCCTCGCGGGCGCCTCTGCGGGCCGCGCGGCGCCATCGCCGCCGCGCGTCTTCTGGGATCCGGGGGGCCCGGGACCCCGGCCTGGGGCCACCTGAGGCCGACCCCAGCTTGGCCCAGAAAGGCTCGAGCCCCCGACGGCCCGACGGGGGAGGGCAGGAGGAGGGAGAGATACGAGCAAGCACGAGCAGGAGCAAGGAGATGGAAGCGTTCCCCGATCTGGGGGTGTGGTGCGCCACGCGTTTACGTTTACCAAACATCCTAAAACCAGCCCCCGACCCCTCCCAGGGTCCGGTCGCACAAAGTTTCCGAGCTGCGTCCAGCCGTGGCGACGAGGGCCCCGCGAGGGCCCAACTAATGCTGTCTCAACTCGCCCTCCTCTGTCAAACCTCGACCCCGACCGATCGGTTACTCTCCATCCGCGGCCCCAGGGGCCCCTACTGCTTCCCTGGGGGCGAATTTCCCCCCCGACTTCACTCGATGATCCCAGGGCCCGCTAACATTCCCTGGATAGGGGAACAAAAAAGGAAAAAACTCAGAGGTCCACGCGGATTTCTCGGCTCGGCGCTGGACCCCCCTCCCTGGCGCGCGGAGCGCGCCAGGGGCGGCGCCGGAGGAGCCGCCGGGGGGCCCCAGCGCCGATCCGAGAAATCCGCGCGGACCTCCGAGTTGTTATGTTTATGCCACTTGTTGTTCCCCTAATTGGGAAGCCACGATGTGCCCATACCGCTTCTCCCTGTACCTCTCCAGGAGGCACCCTCTGACCAGGACTTCGAGGCCGATCTAACCGTGGCGACGAAGGCCTCCCGGGAGGCCCCGAAAACGCGAAGAGCAGGAAGTGGTAGAGAAAACGCGAAGAGCCACAAACAGGGAGGTAGTTACCTCCACCGCTAGAGCCTTAAGTCGGGCGTGTTCCCCTACAGGGGGGTTTTCGACGAAAAATCGAAGATACCCCAAAACATGCTCCAAAAAGGCCATAAAATCTTCAAAAAAGCATCCCCAAACTATGTTTGGACTATGTTTGGACTATGTTCGGGGTACCGTTTATTTTTCGTCGAAGATCCCCCTGTGGGGGGACAGGCCCGACTCAACAGTAGCCTCCAAGACGAGGCTGGAGCATCGATGGGGTCGGAGGGCCGCGCCCCGTCGCCGATGCCTGGGCGACGCATCGCCGCCGCATTGGCGCTGCTCCGGCGACGTCGGCGACGCACCGGCGCCGTCGGCGCGGAACATCGCGCTCCACGCATCGAGCCGCACCGCCGATGCCTCGGCTATGCGGCGCGATCCCCGACGCATTGGCGATGCTCCGGCGACGACGGCGACACACCGGCGCCGTCGGCGCGGGAAATCGCGCTCCACATCGAGCCGCACCGCCGATGCCTCGGCGATGCGGCGCGATCCTCCGACCCCACCTGCTCGAACCCCACCTCGCCATCGCTCGGACGTCCATTCCCTGTTTTTGTTTCGGTTTCGTGCGTGCTTGTTTCGCCACATGATCAAGGATGCTCCTCGATAGTCCTCACCAAAGGAAGAATGCACACGTCCGAGCGATGCCGAGCCACTTGGGAGACCCCGGGCACGAGGGCGCGAGCGCATGCGGGGGCACGTGAGGGCGCCAGGGCCCCCTCCCGGTGCCGCCCTCTGCGAGAGGCGAGGGCAGGCCCACCCCCGAGAACGTGCAGGGCGATAAACCAGCTGCCGACTTGCGAGGCCTAGGATACACGTCGTTCCCGATTGGAGGCGGCCGGGGACTCTGAACTGGATGGACCTCGAGAGAGTCGAGGACAGGTCCGCTCAAAATCTGCCCCTGGACCATCTGGCGCCATCCTTCACCCTGGATCCGTGGTTGACGGTCTCGAGCCGTGGACAAACATGCTCCCACCGCCTTTCGGCGGCGAGTGAGCGGGGGAAGTGAGAAGGAGAAGGCCTCCTCAGAATGCGGCGGGACTTCTCAGAAGCCCTCGCGCCTTCTGAGGAGTTTTGCGTGTCTCTGGAGAAGGCTTAGAAAACTCCTCAGCAGGCCGGGGGACTCCCGAGCCTCCCGAGAAGGCCCGCCCCTCCTCACTCCCCCCGACATCACCGAGCTCGGGATCGTCTTCCCTCGGTGGAGGCACCCCGCCGATCTTGGTATTGGTGTCAACCTCTAGGCTTAAGTCGGGCCTGTCCCCCTACAGGGGGATTTTCGGCGAAAAATCAAGAATACCCCAAACATATTCCAAAAAGGTAACAGAAAAATGCACCAAAAATAGTCCCCAAACTGTTGTTAGACTATTTTTGGGGCATCTTTTATCTTTCGTCGAAAATCCCCCTGTAGGGGGACCGGCCCGACCTAACCCTGGGCCTGCGAGAAGCACTGGGCCAGGACGCTTCGCCACTGCTTGACTGCTCGAGCCCCCCCTCGAGACGCCTCCCCCTCCGCCTCCTCCTCCTCCTCCTCCTCCTCCTCCTCCTCCTCCTCCTGGACCCTGCGAGAAGCACGTGCTCCAGCCGCCTCTGCTCTGCGCCCCCCCTCGGGGCGGGGGGCCGCGCCGAGGCCCCGGCTCCGCCCAGCTGCTCTGCGCCTGGCCCCACGCCTCCGGGGGGCAGCCAGGGAGGGGGGCGGCCACGCAGGGGGGGGGCCTCGCGACTCCTTGCAGGGGCCTTGGGAGGAGGAGGGGGAGGAGGAGGGTACGGAAGAGGAAACTGAGGAAAAGGAGGAGGAGGAGGAGGAGAAGGAGGAGGACGGGAGGCAACTCCTGGGGGGCCCTCGCAAGAACGGCGAGGGGCCACAGGGCCCGATGAAAGGGCCATTGAACCGGATTGTACGGTCGGAAGATCTTGAAGGGGCCCTGGGACACACAAATCAACACACACAAATAACAAGATTCCCCTATAGTTTACCATACTTTCTGGGTGTTTGTCTTCCCCCTCGCTTCCCATATGGTTCCATCCTTTCCTGGGAGTCGACGATGGATCGTGTCTGTGTGTTTCTTTCCATCCTGACTCATGGCCGGAGGCGTGCGTGCGCGGACCCGGTGGGAGGACCAAGGGACGCGGGACGCCCTGTGCTCAGCAGATGGGGCCACGAAATCTGGGGAGACATACGATGGGGACCCAGAGAGTATACACCACCACCACGTCGATGCCTCCTCTCTCCTCTGCCCTCCTCTTCCTCTGCTCTTGCCTGGGGAGAGGGAGGGGGTGAGGGAGGTGGTGGTGGTGTATAATTTTGGGCCCCCCAATACGAGCCGGGTTTCTCTCACTACTCCGGATAACGCCCGTGACTGGCCCCGCCCCCGCCGCCCCCACCCCTCTCCCCCCCGCCCTGGGTGACGTCGCGATTCGTGCTGGCGCCGTCTGGGAATTCGCAAGTCCACAAACAATCCCAGACGGCCCTGGCTCGAGTCGTGGCGTGACCGGCCCCCTCCCCCTCTCGCCAGACCCTCCTGTCGGGCCCGTTATCGCCAGGGAATGCAAAAATAGTCTCTATCATGGCCCTGGCCATGATACCCACCCCCTCTTGCACCCAACTGGAAAAGCGGTTCTACTTCTGCAGGCCGTGCAGAAGAACCATCCAGGGGACTTCCCCGCGGGTAGCTTTTCATCCCAAGTGAGCTTCTGACGGCCTTAGGGGACCCGAAAACGCGCCCCCAGAGGACGAAAGCAAACAAATCGAAGACAACAGCTGTGTCACGTTTCCAGTGCAGTGTAAGTCATCACCCCCCTCTTGGACGCCCCCGACGCCTCCGCCCACGGGTCCTTCGGCTTGGCGTCCCACCCGCCGCCCGCATGCCCGCCCAGGGCGCCCTGGCAGGGGCAGGCGCGTCCTCTCCTGGCCCCATTGCTGTTCTGCCCGACCTCCTGCCCCCCAACAGGACGAGGAGGAGGCAAAAGGAGCGAGGAGTCAGGGGGAGCGTCTTGTCGGAGACGGGCCTGAGGGTATCCAACTGGGTCTGAAAAGATCGGACGCGTCTGAGCCCGAGCCCTCTTGAAGTGAGCTGGACGAACGCGTCGTGGCCCCGCTTCTAGCGCGAACACAGGCGAGGTCTGCCTCTTCGAGGCCAAGCGAATCAAACAATTCAGGGTGAGAAGGAGAAGAATGAGGAAGAAAAAGGCAAAGAAGAAGACTCAGCCCTGCGCTGCATTTCTGTTGTCTCACATGCTTGCTGCTGCTCATGTTCCACATCTGCAACAAAGCACCTTTGAACAAATCTACTCGCTCGTGGAACTTTCAAGGTCAGAGAGAGCGTGATCCACCGCCGCTTTACTGTGGAAAACTGCCGACCTTTTCCTCCGGAACCCAGGGATCCCCCCCCACCCCCTCCGAAAATCCCCCCCCCCCTGCTGGACCCCCCCCTCCCCCTCCCCGGCACCGCCCCCCCCCCCCTCCCCCCTCCCCCCTCCCCCTCGAAAATCGGGGGGGGCACTACCGGTTCGACCCCCCCCCCCCTCGAAAACCGAAGGGGGGGGTCACTACCGGTTCGCTCCCCACACCCCCCTCTCACCGCCAGCAAACGACTCCCAGTCCCTACCACCGTCCTCACCACATCCCCCACTGTTGTTCCCAGCACCACTGTCCTCACCACCACTGTCCCCACTGGTTCGCCCCTACTGTCCCCGCCAGTGCCACCACCACTGTCGCACTGTCCCCACTGTCCCACGGTTCCACTCTCCCAACTTTATCCACGACTATCCCCACTGTCCCCACTGTCCCACTGACTCCTCCGCTGTCCCACTGAGCTGTCCCACTGTTCCCACCACTGTCCCCACTGTCCCCACCACTGTCCCCACTGTACCTCTCTCTCATTGTCCCACCGCCGTCCTCGCCACCGCCTCCACCACACTGTCCCCACCACCACTGTACCCTCCACTGTCCTACTGTTTCCACCACATTCCCACTGTCCCCACACCACTGTCCCCACCACCACCGTCCCCACCACTGTCCCACTGTCACCACTGTTCCCACCATTGTCCTCACCATTGTCCCCACCACTACCATCCCCACCACTGTCCCACTGTCCCCCCCACCACTGTCCCGCTGCCCCCTCACCACTGTCCCCACCACCACCGTCCCCACCACTGTCCGCACCCCCCCTCGGTTTTCGAGGGGGGGGGGGGTTCGAACTGGTAGTGACCCCCCCCGGTTTTCGAGTTCGAGGGAGAGAGGGGGGTTTGAACCGGTAGTGACCCCCCCCCTTTTCATGATGAACGGGGGGGGGGGGACGGGTTCGAACCGGTAGTGACCCCCCCCGGTTTTCCGGAGGGGGGGGGGGAGGGGTTCGAACCGGTAGTGACCCCCCCCGGTTTTCCGCCAGCAGCGGTAGAACACGCTCTTTCCAAGGTCAGGGCAGAGGGAGGAGGAAGAGGAGGAGGAGGAGGAGGAGGAGAGGCAGGTCCCCGTGCAGCGTCAACCAACATCGAATCGGGAAATCGAATCGAATCGGGATGCAAATCGGATCGGGCCGCGTCGGTAAGGAGTCGGAATCGAGTCGCATCGGCCACACCAGGACGCACTGCAGCGCCATGCAGCGCCTGGCCGCATCGGATGGCCCGAACATGATCTCTCATCATGTTGCTCTGCGTGACTGTTTATGGCGGAAGGAGGGATGGAGGAACAAGAGAAGGAGGGAGGAAGGACAGGGAGGATGGAGCCGTTGGAGCACTTGCGCGGCACAGCGCGCAGAGGAAAATAAGCGAGGGGAGGGAGGAGGGGGAAAGGCACCAAGCAGGAGGAGGATCCAAGCTCCTACTCTGCGAGACGGTTCGACTGCAGAGACCTCTCGCTCCCGCTCCCAACCAGCGGCGATGGTCGCCTTGGGATGCCCCGGAAGGTATGTGGCTTCCGCTGCGTATGTGGTGCGACCCATGGAAAGTAAGGACGGTTGTGAACTCCATGTGGTCCAAGGCGCCCACGAGGCGCTCGCGAAGCGACCCCAAAGCGACCACCAGACACAAGGCCGTCACAGGAAGGCACCGAACGACACCCTGGCGCACCCTCCCAGCACGAGCTGCCTACGAAGCGACCACGGGCGGGCACCAGGCAAGCACCGGGCGAAAACCTGGCACACCCTCGTAACGACTGACGAAACAAGTAAGAACCCGCAAGCGCAAATAAACGCTTTGTGGAATATGCTCTCGGCGACTTGAGTCTTCTCGCCTTTTCGCTTCCGACAGGCTTTCGAGGCCTTAGGATGGCTCAAATAATGGCCAAGAGAGCCCCAAGAGCAGCCAAGAAGCGTCCCAAGATGGCCCCGAAGGTCCACAAGAGCGTCCCAAAATGTCTTGAGACAATTGTCGGGGCTCCAACCCCCTCACCCTCATTCAGGACACCCTCTTTTTGGCCTCTAGGATGGCACAACATGCGCAACAACAAAATACCCGAGCCGTGGCTGCTCAAAAAAATACGGACGAACACGCGCGCCGCCGTCCGAAAGACAGCGCGGGCTCGTCTGGTCACGAGCGAGGTGAAACATTAGGGGGACTGGCTCAAAGGGGGGAAACATCGAGCTGGAATCGACGACACATCGCCGATAGATCCGAGCCAGGCCCCCGATAGCGAGACCACACGCCCCTGGGAAGGGCGGACTATCAAGCCTCATTGTGAATGTTTGTACTCTAAAACGTTATCTGGGTCAAACTCCCCTGGGTAAAGGTAGCGATCGTACGTATGTCGGGTGCCTGGACCACCCCACACACATACTGGTGCTCGTGCGCATACTGTGGCGATCGCAACGCATCCCCACCGCGACGTGCCCAACCCCACTCAGGCGTTACCGTTCATCCCGCCCGCCCGCAACTTATGGCGATCGCAACGCATCCCCACCCCGACATGCCCAACCCCACCCAAGGGTTACCGTTCATCCCGCCCGCCCCCCCTTGTAACGAGCTTTACCGGAAATGGTATCATCACGCGATGAATGGGCGATTCGGGGTCGGCCCATCTCCCCCTGAGCATGTCCCCCGCTATGACGAAGCCAGGGCGGGGATGACATCTCGTAAGGTTGAAACCGGGAATCTTTGAAATTTGGCGGCTCTGGAGGGTGCTTCGGGAAACGCGGCCTTCTCACAGCGTCCCAGAACGCTTTGGAAACGTTCTGTAACGCAGTGGGCAGATTTATCCTCGTCCTAGCCCCGTCCAGCCCCTGCCGATGCCCCCGAAGGACAAGGCCCGAAACGGCCAACAACCAATCTGGGCGACAGGCCAGCAGGACAAAACCCGGTCCGGCGCACGAGGACCGCACGGCACGCCAACGCGCAGGATGGGAGCAGCGTGAGATACACTTGGACAGGCGCGTTCCATGAATCGCAAAGTAACTACTCGCAGAAGACTTTCGTTCCATCTCATCAAACAAATATGTTGGTTGTCCCGGACGTTTGCGAATTGGCACTGTACGAGTAGTGGAACGCGCTCGGTAAGCACTGGTGAGATATGCGGGCACTCGCCCAAAGCATCCGCCACCGTGCCGCTGGGCACGGACTGGGCGTGTACTCAAATCCTTGGTCCAACTCCGTGAGCCCAAATCCTCAATCCTCACTCCTGGAAAATATTTTCGGGGCCCAGACCCAGCACTTTCCAATTAATTATCTTGCACACCCCTTGGGCTTGCCGCGTCTCATCGTTTTTCTGTAGTCCGAAAGGGCCCCAGGACGGACCAAGAGGGCACCGAGAAGCCCCCAAAACCGTTCAAGGAGGCCCCGAATCGCCGCTCCAAGACCCTCGAGATGGCCTCCAGACGGCCCAAGAGGCTCCCAAAACGCCCAAAAAGGCCTCCAAGAGGCCACCCGCGACGGCCCCGAAGAAGCCAAATTCATTGATTTTCCCAAGGTGTTTGAAAAATCCGGACATTATCGGATTTTCGCCGTCCCGACGCTCCCAGGCGGCCCCCAACGCCGCACCACGACTGCCCAGGAGGCCTCCAAGAGGGCCGCCAAACGGCCCCATAAAGCACCTTGCTCGGCGAGCGGGCTGTCGCATAAGACGTCGCCACCTGCAGTTGTGGCACTGCTGAGGTAGAATAACTCTGGGCGTGCTGGTCCTCTGGTAGGTCGGCGGGATCGTCCCGAATGCGCATGACACCGTGTCCGCGCCAGTCGCCCTTCTCTGCCGGATTCCCCCGCATCGCGGCCGGCGCGGTTGGAGGTGCAGCCAGAGTTGCCGGCGGGGCCCCGGCGGCCAAATTGCCCAGCGCGCCCTGGCCAGCAGGGGTAGACTATGACCCTGGTGCAGGCGCCCCTTCTTGTTGCTTTCCAAGACATTCGCCAGTCACGTCCGTGTGCGCAACATGTACATCAGCTCTCGAATGTCCTCCCATCAGTTGTGCCATATTTCCGGGCACCCGTTCTGATATGTGATATGCGTCGTCGCCGCCGCAAGTGCAAAATATCATCGTCCTGCAATCGATTGCGTGGCAATTGGCCATTCAAAAACCGAGCAAAGGGATACCATTTCTCCCAAGTGAAATCGAAGCGCGCTTGCAGGGTGAGCAGATGAGAGCTGGAAGCTGCCCAGGCGAAAGTCGGCCGTATCCGCCTCCGTCCTGGCGATCTCCCGTCCGGCATGACCACTGTGGATGCGCTCGTTCGACTGCGCCCGAAAAGTCTATCAATTCGGGTCTATTGACCTTCCATGGATGGGGCCCTTGGCATCGTCGCGTCAGGAGGACGAGGGCGCCGAAGGCCGCTAGAGCGAGCGCCGCTGGAGCGTGCGCGCGCGCGGTCGGGCGAGCCACTGCGGGCCCGACCGCGACGTGCCAGGCGTGCGTCATCTTCCCATTATTCGTCGTCGTCGTCAGCGCGATACTTGCGTTTCCAAGACTGGCGGCTCGCCGATCGCTCCTGGCGGCTCATGGAGCGGCCCAAAGCTACGAATCGATGTTGAAATCCTGCGTCGTGGCCGGGCCCACGCGGAATGCGTTCTGACAGATCGCTAACATCTCGCGGGTTCCCCCGCACGCGGTCATCATCACTAAATTCCATGTTTGTCGGATTGCCAATAACCCGAGGACGGGGCATCCACTGCATGTCCTCCTCTGCTGTAGGAATAATGGATTCTGAATCCGCGGGCGCCCCCGCCATATCGTCATCTCCTTCGGCGGGCACGTGGAAGTTCTCGACAAATTCAATATCAGCAGTTTACCCCGCGATGGGCATGCCCAGGAGGCAGCCTGCCAGATCGATCCCTGTGGCCAGTGCATATCTCCTCGAACATCCCGTCGGCATAATTCTCGAGGAACATACTGGCACTCGAATATCTGGCAGCCATGAAGTTAACAACTGCAACTGACTTGTCGGCGGGGTGACCCCCAGTCGCCGTGAGGTTACGAAATGCAACTACAACAAAAGTGACTCCCAGACAACAGACTGTATATCCGAATCGGTATCAGCCAGATGTATCGACGGACCTCTGCCTCTCCCATCGCCCTGAGGGCATTCGCGGCGAAAGTGCTGCGTGCTATGGCATATGTCGCACTCCATAGTTTGACCGTTGGCATCCTTCGGGTTTCCCCGACGCCCCTCACCTTTTCCTGATGTGCGCCTGCGGTTCCTGCCTGCACCCGGGAACATCTCTTCCCACTGTGGCCCGGTAAGGGATGCTGGGAATGCTAACGTGCCTCTGCCATGCAATCGCCGCCGCATACCATTACCTTTACCTCGGCCCTTGCCATGCGCCGTACTTCACGAACTGGCTTCTTCATAAATCGCCCCCAGCTGCGTTGTGCTTCTGATATCCTAAGAATAACCATTGCGCCTGTTGCTCTTCCGTGAGATACGCGGGCATATCGGAATAATCAAAGGCGGCAGCCTCGTCGCCCGAAGACGCGTCGGCGTCGGCACCGTAGTCGAAGTCGGACTCAGCAGGCTACCCCGATGAGCCCATTAGGGTTGTGGCTTGTGTAGGGGCCACCGCATCGGGCGGCCCCCGAAACCTGGCCCAGGAGTCTTGCGACCCCGAGGCCTGACCACCATTCTGAGCCTGCAGTGTGGTGGTCTCTGTTGGTTGCGGACCGTCATTCCAGACGTTCTTAGCAAGTTGCCCTGCGTTTGCCTCAACGTGGAAAGTCTCGGCTCGGCGACCGTTACTGAAAATGCCACCAATATTGCCGGGGGGTCTCTCAGAAATGTGAACATATGACCTCACGCGTTCAAGTAGGGAGTCAAACTGTTGCTGTTCCCTCGGCGCGCGGTGGTTTAGTGGTTGCAGGAGTTGCTGCGCACGCGACGTCCCCGCTCCAAGGGCTCTGAGTAAAAATAACTGTTAGACTTTGGAAGTTGGGGATGTTGAAGCCTGCAGCTCCAGCTTCATGGCGGGCTATCTCGACGCGTGCCAGAGTCTGGTCGATCCGTTCCCCCGCATGGACTCGGAAGTCAATGAGAGCTGTACCAGAGTTGAGTTGGCGTTCCTCTGCTAGTTTTTCGAACTTCGCACTTGAGAGGAACATGGTGCAGGTGGCGCCGTCGCACGGCGGCCACCTGTTTAAACGCCGAAATGGACAACTGCCGGGGGAACTCCCATGGCTATGGTCCGTGCGAGGCACCCCAGGCCTCGCTGCAAGGCTGCAGCTTGTTGGGAGGGCGCCATGTAGCCTGTGGCCACGTTGATCCAAGCATGCACCTCGCGAGCGAATTCGCGGAAAGGTACTTGACTGGACGGGCCCCAATGAGGGCCGGTCGTTCTTGCGTCGTCTCCGCCGCGCAAATGTCCCACAGCGCGCCCGATAGCAACCCATGTGAGCCCAAAGATAGTAATACCAATCCAGTGGCCTCGCAGTTCGTAGTCGGATGTCGTTGGTTGAGGTTTGCGGTGTGTGGTCGTAAGCCTGCGTGGGGGTGGAGGCGGCACAATGTCGCATCGCACGTTGCATGTTTCCATGCATTACGTCTTCGAAGAGGCTTCCAAATGGAGTCGGTGGGTGGACTTCAGCAGGGGTGTAGTAGCGCAGGGATGTGGGACGCGGGAAAAAGGGCCTCTGCGTAGTCAGAGAAATCACTGCAAATGTCCTTGCTGTGCTACGTAGTTATATGCATTCTTCCGCGCATACCCACTGCACCCTGATGTTCCACCACGTCAATAGTCGACCAGATAGTGCCGTGGATGGTGAGGAGTAGAGCAAGAGCTGACCACCATAGGCCAGCTCCGCTACCAAGTTTGAAAGGAGTTGGGAGGCCCAACCAGCAGCTTCGTCTTAGGCGAAGCCAAACTCCAGCTCTGTTGCACCGTACTAGCGATAGTCCCACTAGTAGGAGGCGACCCATTTCAAGCAGTTTTGGTACCGATGGCAAATACTACACCTCGCACTGCGGTGTAGTCAGATCTAGACGGCCGGCCGCTTTGAGCCAATCAGCCGCGGATGCACGCACTTTCCCACTCACATGCAGCGCCAAGCTCATTGTAGAGTCTTGGAACGTGAACGCGCGTCATGGCGCCAACATTTGAACTGCATGCCCCATTGCAGTCGCGCTGTTTCTCTAAATTCGCGCGCGCTGCGCGCTCTTAGCTGGTAAGTATGTGGGAACAACACCAAAAGTGGCGTTGGAGCACGCGCGCAGCCTTCCGCACCTTCTGCGCAACGCATTGATGTGGCATTTTCCACATATTGGCCGTAGCATCTTGATGTGGCATTGAGCACATATGTTTTGGACCGCCACATTTTGGTCATGCGGGGGATCAACGTGGGCTCCCTTCAATGTGTCCAATTTGGAAACCATGATTTTTTCTTGCCCCCCTCCCCTCGAATAGTAACTTGAACAACCCCAAGACGGCTTCCGACGGCGTCAGACGGGCCAGGAAAGCCCTAAGGCGGCCAAAGAGGCCCCCCAAAAGCCCCCAAAGGCCCCCAGCAGGCCCAAGGAGGCCCCCAAGAGGCCTCCAAGAGGCCTGCAGGAAGCTCCCAGCAGACCCCGAGTGCCCCAAGAGGCTCCCAAGAAGTCTCCTCCTCCTACTCTCCCTCTTCCTCTTCCTCTTCCTCTTCGTTTTCATTCTCTCCCACATGTTCCCCGAAGGCTTTCCAAACCGACTCGGGGAACTCATGGTCCGATAGCTTGGCCAAGCTCTGGCCAAACTTTCGGCCACATCGGCGTTTCCGAAAAGGCAGGGGGCGGCGGTGATTCGCCGTAGGCGTCTTCGATTCGCCGCCCCCTGTCGATTCATCGCAGGGGTGCCTTGCGTGCTAAATCCTGTCTGTTTTGATTTTGGCTCTTTTTCCAAACTAACTCCCCCTGGGTCTTCGGCCCAGCCCGCCGGGGTCCGGGAAAGATTGCCCAGGACCTCAATCCCCCAATGTTTCGCTCAAGATGGCCCAAGATGGCCTCCAAGATGGCCTCCAAGATGGCCTCCAAGACAGCTAAGATGGCCCCATAATGCCGCCAAGACGGCCCAAGATGCACCCAAGACGTCCTAATATAGCCTCCAGATGGCCCAAGACGGCTCAAGAACCCCCTAAGAGGTCTCGAAGACAGCCAAAGAGGACTCCAAGAGGCCCTCCAGGAAGGCCCGAAGAGGCCAACATCATTAATTTTGCACAGGTGTTTGAAGGATGTTGGCATTTTCTCCTTTTCGGCCTTCCGACGGCCCAAGAGGCCCCCAAGATCGCCCCAAGATCGCCCCAGAGGTCTCCAAGATGACCCCATGACGGCCCAAGAGGCCCCCAAGATGCCCCCTAAGAGGGCCCCAAGACAGCCCAAGAGGCCTCCAAGACGCCCAAGATGCCTCGAAGACGGCCAAATAGGCCCCCAAAATGCCTCCACCACGGCCCAAGATGCACCCAAGACGGCCTGAGATGGCCTCCAAATGGCCTAAGACGGCCCAAGAGGCGGCCCCCAAAAGACCTCCAAGACGGCCCAAGAGGCCTCCAACAGGCCCTCCAGAAGGGCCCGAAGAGGCCAAAATCATTGATTGCTTCAGGTGTTTGAAAGATTTTGGCATGTGCTTCTTTCCGGCATTCCGACGGCTCAAGACACCCGAAGAGGCCCCCAAGACCGCCCACGAGGCCTCCAAGATGACCCCATGACGGCCCAAGAGGCCCCCAAGACGGTCCCAAGAGGGACCCAAAACGGCCCAAGAGGCCTCCAAGACGCCCAAGATGTCCTCTAAGAACCCCTGATATGCCCCAAAAGGGCCCCAAGACAACCCAGACAGGCCCTCAAGACGGCTTCCGACGGCGTCAGACAAGCCAGGAACGCCCTGAGACGGCCAAAGAGGCTCCCAAGAAGCCCCCAAAGGCCTCCAAAACCCTCCAAGAGGCCCCCGGGAAACTCCTGGGCACACGAGTGCTCCAAGAGGCGCCCAAGAGGCCTCCTCCTCCTCCTCCTCTTTGCTCCCCTCCTCCCCCTCCTCCTCTTCTTGCTCCCCCACATGTTCCCCGAAGGCTTTCCAAACCGACTCGGGGAACTCATGGTTCGATAGCTTGGCCAAGCTCTGGCCCAGCTGTTGGCCACAGAGGCGCTTCCAAAGGGGCAGGGGGCGGCGGTGATTCGCCGTAGGCGTCTTGGTCCGCCGTCCCCTGTTGGCTTGCCACAGGGGTGCCCGGCGTGCTAAATCCTTTCGATTTTGGTTTTGGTTCTTTTCCAACAGAAACCCCCTGGGGCTTCGTTCGGCCAGTCCCGCCGGCCACCCAGAAAGGCCCCCCCCACGCGGACTTCATCGCTAGAGAAACGACATCCCCCTCGTCGCCGGAACGACCGGCGTCGGCGACGTCAGCGGCTTCGCCGTCGTCGTCGTTGTCATCATTGTTGCCGACGTCGCTGCTATCATCGTCGCGTCCACCGCTGTCGATGTCGCCATGGTAGCGCGTCCAGCCAAACCACCGACTCGCACTCGAGCGCCCGCGCGTGACATGCGAGACGCGCCGGGAAGTGCCCAGCGGTCAGCGCCGCCGCGGCCCCGTCGGTCGCGCCAGACCAGCGGGTCGCTCTCGGCGCGAGCGGGTGGATGGGCGGACGCAGTGCGCGAACAATGGAGTTGACAACTCATTTCGAACAGAAGCGGATTACTGAACGCATGTAGCGCACAGCATGAATTGCGCAAAGTGTTACACAACAAATATTGCACCGCATTTTGCGATCCACAAAGATTGCCCAAACTGCAGATTCCCACATCTACTGCACAAGGTAAGATGCACCACATAGACTGCGCAACATAGTTTGCAACGCGTCGATTGCCCAACATCTATTGCACAACGTAGATTTCAACACATATTTTGCACCACATAGCGAAGATCGCGTCCGTGGCGCACTACCAAAAAGGGGGGGTCTCCAGTAGGGCCCTGCGCATGCGTGATTACAACCAAGTGTTTCCCTTTATTTGTTCAATCGCGTGAAGGCCCATGATGATGCAGACGCCGCCTGACGTTTACCCATGATGATGTGCTGCGCGGCGCTTCGCAAACGAAATCAATGTGAAAAAGCCCGCAATCAAATTCAAATTGTCGATTGCCACACTTAGGATCAACTCAAAAAGCCCCGCGATCAAATTCAATGTGCAAATCTCCACAAATGACATCACTTTCTAGCCCACTTACACATCCATTTGGGCTGCAAGGGAGCTGAGAAAGCAGCGCCGCGGGACCGCGGAAACTCACCAGGAAAATGCAAGCAAAGAACAACAAAAACACGATGTGTGTGTGTGTGTTTTTTTCACATGAGACATATGTAAGGAACAAAAAACCTTCATCAGTGCTGGCGCTGCAAGGGCCCTAGCAGATATTGATCAAGATCTGTCCGGATCCTCTGTCCGGATCCCGCCCAGACCCCCACTGGGGCGTCAAGATGCTCTCTTTTGAGCCCACTAGAAACCTATCAGCAAAAGATGTTAGGTAAAACAAAACCTTAATCAGTGCTGGCGCTGCAAGGGCCCATTGAAAAATTTGGCGAACATTTCATGCCGACTTCGGTAGGCGGCTGGGTTTCCTGGCTCCCTGTGCCGAGTTCCCGGGCCCCGTGTTCCGGGCCGACCTCGGTGGGCGGCGGGTGTCCCAGCTTCCCGGGTTCCTGGTGGATCTTCTCATCGATCGGTCTCGCCATCCATCCCATGACCAAATCGATCGATCTCACCACCGATGTCACAATCGATCCCGCGATCGATCTCGCAAGCGATTTCACTGGAGACCACGTGAGCGATCTCGCGATCGATCTCACTACCGATCTCACTGCATCGATTTCACTTTCGGTCTCACGATCGACCTTGCAATCGCCCCCACTATCGGTTCCACGATCGATCTCACAATCGATCTCAACATCCATTACTAATTTTCGAACCATCCAGTGATTGCATTTTTTCTCTGGTGTAATTGGCAAAACCCGAAAACAAAACCGAACTGCCACATATGCTCTTGAATTTGCCTTTTTTTTTTCCGTTTGGCAACACAGGTTTTGCAATGTTTTCTGGTTTTTCCGATTTTCGTCTCCGCGGCCCCGCCGCAAGCCACCGCCATTTCGCGCTCTTAATTGCAATGTAATTCGGAAGCACCGCAATCAAATTCAATTGGAGAGCACCAACAATCATAATCAACTTGACAGGCCCCGCAATCAAATGAAATTCGCACGTCCCCACGAATAAGATCAACGGGAAAGCCGCGCGAATCACATTCAACGTGCAAATCCCAACAACTGAACTCAATGTGCACCCCATTAACAACTTTAGTTTGGTTGTAAGTGGGTTGGGGGGGGCAAAGAGGCCGCGCCGCGGGGCTGCAGAAGCTCACCGGGGAAACATGTCTAAAGCAACGCGAGCAATGCAAACTCATGTCTTTTTCCTTGTTGAAAACAGATCAGGAGCACTTATGAATGTTCGCAATTTTGTGTGCGACTACGACTTAAAACACTGACATTCACAGGTGTTCCTGGGGTTCCCCGATGTTCCCATTTGACAACGCAGCGTTTCCTGTCGTGCTTCCTGTTTTCCTGATAAGTCTCCGCGGCCCCGCGGCAAGCCACTGCAATTACTCACGTGTAGAATCAATATGAAAATCCCCGAAACCGAACTCAATTTGCAAATTCCCACACTTAAAATCAACTTGGGAAGGCCCACCATCAAACTCGAGTTGAAATATTTAAGGTTATATACATATATATATATATACTAGAAGCCACGCGCGCGCTTCGCGCGCGCTCAGGAACCAGCGCAGGCCAAGGAAGCGTTGCAGCACAGTGGAATCCTCCGCCTCCCCATTTTCGGGAATGACGGACGAGAGACGGGAAGGGACATGCATGATGAATTCGGGTGAAGGCGTCAGCCGAGCCTCGCTTGTGCCCCTTCCCCAGGGGTCCAACATCGGATTAGAGAGGGGCGGAGCTCGGGGGGGTGGGGTGGTAGACGAGCTGCTCAGCGCATCCCCTAGGTGTCCAGAGCCTGCAGAAAGCCTCAAAACAGCCCAAGAGAGCCCAAACAGAGCGCCACCACAGCCCAAGAGGGTATCGGATCCATCGTGAGATTGATAGTGAGTTCGGCACTGAGATCGATGGTAAGATCGAAATAATGAGATCAAGAATGAGATCGATCGTGAGATCGATTGTGATTGATAATGAGATCGATGGTTAGGTCGACAGTGAGCTCGATCGTGAAATCGACCGTGAGATCGATAGAGTGATCTCAACAATGAAATCGACAGTGAGATCGATTGTGATCGGTTCTGATATCGACCGAGAGATCGTTAGTGAGATCGGTAGTGTGATCGATTGAGCTAAATCGACAATGCTATCGATGGTTACATCGACTGTGAGACCGATCCTGAGATCGATAATAAAACCGATTGTGAGATTGATAACCAGATCTTCAGTGAATTCGATAATTGGATCGATTGTGAGATGATCGACAGTAGGCTCAATGACGAGATCCACTGTGATATCGATTGTGAGACCGATTGAGTGAGATCGATTGAGTGAGATCGATTGAATGAAATCGGTCGGGCGAGATCCATAGTGATATCGATTGAGGCGTCGGTTCCTCCCCCCCAACCTCCTTATCATCCGAAGGGTGGTCGTGTAGGTCTATCAGGTATGGTGCGGCTGCATTTGCATCCCGGATGAGGGCTGTCGTGACAGACAATCACAGACTGAAACAGTAAGGCATCTCGCTCCACGATGCACATGTCGCGCTGTCCGCTCTCAGTCGCAGCAGTGTCCAGAGAAGCACGGGGCACGCAGAGAGAACCGACGGTCTGACACCTACGTCGGACGGCGGAAAGAGCGACTAAAGGCGTATCAGGAGTCTAGCGAAACATCCGAAGAGGAAAGGAGGAACGCAGGACATGGAAGACGGGAGGCGGGATGGAGCAGCAATGAGGAAGAAGAGAGGCGAGAATAAACTGGGAAGGACGAGAGGCGAAGGAGTAAGGAGAGACGGAGAAGCTAAGATATCTCTTGTGGCTTTCATTGACTCATGGCGCCATCTCTGACTACACACAATACAAAACAAACATTGTATGACTCTCCAACGACCCTCTGGGCGGCATCTCGGAGACCCCCCGGGCTCTCATGGATTCCTGGAACCATCTCTGACTACAGACGAGATATAACTGAACTCCTAATGAAACTGAGACGACCCTTCTGGGGAACCTCTCATGACTCTCAAGCGACCCTTCGGGCGGCATCTTGGAAACGACTTTGGCCCTCTTGGGCTCTTGTTGTGCAACGTGAGACCCCTACTGCTATATATCGGAAGACTTTCGGGCCATCCAAGGGCCTCCAGGGCCAGTGGCTGGATCCGCCGGGGGCCCTAAGTCTTGACGCCGCTTGGGGGTCTTATGAAGTTCTCGCGGGTCATCTAAGGGTGGAAGACTCGAAATAACAGTTCGCGTTCCCTCTCTTGGACATCTCTTGGATCCCTTTTCGGGCTCTCTTGGGCCATCTTGGGGGCCTCCTGGGTCGTCATGGGACCCTCTTGAGCCGTCTTGGTGCCGTCTTGGGCCGTCTCTGGGCGATCTTGGTGGCTTCTTGGGCCGTCGCGGACGCTGTTCAGGCCGAAAACGCGAATGTATTAAACATTAAAGTTTGCCCGAATGAGTGAGGACAACATATTTTTCTTGGGAACTCCTTTGGGGTCTTCTTGGGACCTTCTTGGGGCGTCTGTTGGCCTCTTAGGTGGTCTGGAGTACTTCCCGTTGGGGCCCGCATGGGGTCCTCTTGGGCCGTTTATTGGGCCATTTGGGGGCACTCCTGAGACGTCCTGCGGACCTCTTGGGGGCCTCTTGGACTGTCTTGGGACGATATTGGGAGCCTCTTCGGCCGTCTTGGACTAAGACCCCAAAGGTGAATTGCTCAACAGGTACATAGTCCTGTAGAACTGGGGCAAGTGTGGGCCTTCTGTGGCCCTCTCGAGAAACATCTTGGAACTTTTTGGTGCGTATTGAATATCGGGCCTTCCTCGATGGGGACGACGACGACGAGGACGACAGAACGTAGACGACAACGACGACGAAGACCACGACGAAGGAAAGGATGAGCAAGTGCAGGACAATATTTTGGAAACTTGTTGCGTGTTGGGAGCATCTCGGGACAACGTGCGCTTCCTAAGCTCCGCTTGGGCCTTCCTCGGGCCGTCGAAGAAGCGTTGCGGGACATCTTTATCATTGAACCGTACTGGGCCTCTCTTGGGGCTTTCGGGGGCGTTGAACATCAGTGTGTTCAATTGGACTCGGCCATCTTGAGCTTCCCTTGATACCCATGGGCGAGCCCAAGATCACGGCCCCGGGTACGCATGCGCCCCAGTGACGCCAGGGGCGCTCTCGTGGCCCCCAAAGCGGCCCCGTGGGCGCACAACTGGCACACAAATTGGTACGACAATCTACCAGATCCGTCCATCACACCGAGAGCGCCGAAGATGCTTTGTGAGCGGCTTGGCCAGGCTTCAGTGGGCTCCCGAGGCCCCAGACGAGTGCCCCGAGAAATGTGTCCTTATGGATTGTCGTTATGTTTGGGGTCTGGAGACAAATGCGGTCGTCTGGGAATGATTTTCCGGCGACTCGGGCGCAACTCGATGCCCTGTTGGGCTGTCCTGGACATGTCTCATGATTTTTGCTTCTCGTGGCCCTTTTGGGGGCCGTCAGGGTTTGGATCGTCTGGGGCGCGGTTGGGTCGTCTGGGAGCTTTCGCGGAGCGCCTTGGGAGCGCGGTGGGCCATCTGGAGGCGACCGCGGGCGTCTGGGATTGATTCTCTGGCGCCCCGGAGGCGCCCCGACAGCCTCGACTCGCCTCTTGAAAACCTCTGGGGCCCCCCGTGTGCCGTCAAGCCGCTGGCCCCGGGCCCCCCGGCATCGTGGACCTGAGTGTGGCAGACGACGGGAGCAGCGGCGGCGACGACAACGGCGCCGCAACTACGAGGACGACGACGACGACGACATCTGCGACGATTGTCACGATTACCGCGACGACGACGACGGGAGGACAGAGAGGGGACCCCAGGAAACCCCGAGGGAAGCAATGAACCCCACGGCCACGACGGCATCCTTCCGCCCATCTTAGCGCACCCATCACACGGATTGTGCGCCAGAAGGACGGAAACCTTTTGGAAGCACCGTGGGAGTCTCTGGGACTTCTTCGGGCCTTCCTTGGGGATGTTTTGGGGCCTAATTTTGGTCCGTCTGTGGGCCCTGCTCGGCCGTCCCAGGTCCTTCTTTCTGAAATCGAGGACTCGTCAGAGCCCTAGCAGTCATGTCTAGTCGTAACCGATGGTGATGAAAGCGCCCGGTGCTTTCTGTGCTATGGCAAGCGCCCTTGGTACGCGCCTGCCTCGCCCTGCTCACAAGGCTGTATAACGAATCCCGCCCACCCGCTGCCGAGCCTAAGAAGATGCGGGAAGGGCGCAACGCGTACCGCAAACCGACACCTCACGGATGCGCGCGCCCCCGCAATCCAACAGGGGGAAAAATCGGCAGTCGAGGCTGAAGAGCGGTCCCGCTTCCTGCTGTCGAGGATCCTCTTGGCCTCGGCGTGGTCCTGGTCGGTCGTCTCGTCGAAAATGCCCTTCCCGAGGGCTGATCTCTTTCGAGCAGAAAGGAGACAATCACCATGGACAATCTTCCACCTATGCTTCTTCAAGAAGGCATGCAGCACGCGGACGACTTGGAGGCTGGCCTTGGTCATGCCGTCCGCCAGCTGGGCACGGCAGCGCACCCAGCGGACGATGGCCCCGCCCTCCTCGAGGGCTTGGCGGAGAGCGACGGCTTCCATAGCCGTCCGCCTCTTGTCCAGACCCAGCCCGGCGGACTCGGACTTCACCGCGCCGCCATAAAATAATGCCTTGCAATCCGTCACGAGGGTCGCAAGCACCTGTCGTAGGGTATCGCGTCGGTCGTGGAGATTGAAGGTGCCGACGAGCACTTCATATAAGACTAGTCGGACCATCATCCGCTCGCCCTCGGCGTCGCTGGCCTCCTGGATCTCGGCAGATAGGCTGGGCGGGGCGACCCTCTTCATCTCGCGCGATTCCCAATCCAAGACTGTGAAATCGCTTGCCTGACGAAAGGGGTTCTTCTGCCGAGCTGATGGCTGTCACGTGACATCCTTGCGAATGTCTGGCAGGTCGGCTGGCCCAGGCAATGTCGCACGAGTTGTACATGCGGAAAACTGGGTGAGCTTCTCCGCGCCCCAGCAGAGCGTGCCGCAGTGTTTGGACCCCATCTGCCCGGTTCGCTTTGACCATCTTGGTGATATCGTTGGCGACCCCAAATCGCTCGTAGTCTCCGTTGAGTATTTGGCTCTGAACGTCGGCCACCCATGTCGAAACCCACGGAAGAGCATTCACCCCCAATCAAGAAATAGCTCCACGCCATGTCCGTAGAGTGCTCTGAGCCACCTCTGCCAGCTTGTCTGTAGAGCGGGCTTCAGGGAACCTTGGGGCGATCTCCTTCAGTTTGTCCATTTATCTTTGTTGGTTCCGGGAGAATCCCTTCTCTTTGCTTGCGATCGTGACCCCGCCGTGCTCGATGGAATTCGCGCCTTCATCCATGTCCTCCCAAGTGCCCCAGGCGCATGGCTCCGCGATGCTCTTCATGGTGGCTCTCCAAGCAGGATGTCCGCGGCCCCCGCAGAGGATGAAGTTATCCACGCGGCACATCACCAGGCCCAGTAGCGCGTTGGACTTGGAACACCGCAAGCACCACAGACAAGGCTCCAGATCGCAGGCCTGCAGCCCCAGCTTCGCGAAGTCGGTCTTCACCGTTCGCCGCCACTTCCAGGGGGCTTCTCCGACGCCGCAGCTCAGCTTCGCGATCGGAGTACTTCGCCCAGCCGCACTCCGAGTGTGGAAGGGAGAGCCTCGTCCGCCTCCACGCAGATCCTCCTGGAGGTCGTAGGCCTGGAGGAAGGCGCTCGCCACGTCGCCCTTCGCGATGCTCCAGGAGTTCGCTGCCGCGACGGTCAGCGGGATGTATCGAGCCCTTCTCGAAGCTGTCGGAGAAGCTGTCGGCCCCTCCCCCCGATGTCCTTAGCCTGGAACCCCAGGGGGGCGAGGAGTCGGGCCCTACGCCCAGCGGCAACGCATCGCGTCGGCGGGGCCCTTGACCTCGGACATGGGTACTGGGCGCAAGCCTTGATACTGCTTCCAATTGTTGGCCTTCTGCGTCATCGCTCGGCGGAACCCCACCTTCTCCGTTGGAGACAAACTCTTCCAGTGGAACTCGCTATTGTCCTTCCTGGCGACGAAGCAGTCGAGTAGCGGAGTAGTGAGACGTCGACGCCCCTGGCTGTCCTCCAGCTCGGACTTCAGAACTGCATTGTAAATCGTCATATTCTCGTCCTGAGCTCGACGTCCGTAGAGTTCGGGTCCCCGTGGGGTTCGTCGGCAGGCCGCCAGCGAAGTGCCCCTGTCGTTGAGCATGTCGCTCGGCGGGAGGCTGACGGTAGGTAACCTCGTCGGCATTGGAATGCAGCCGCGAACGTGAACCGGGATTGCGAGTCAAAGATGCTGGAGTCGGGGCTGCTGGCGACGTCGAACGCATCTGCTCGGAGGCAGGCTGCTCGATGTCCGAGATAATCGAGGGGGGTCGGTGAAGACTCAGGTGGCGTCGGTTCACCAGCGGGTTCGGATTGTACCTCTGCTCCTGTGGGCCCTGTAGCGCCATCGATCATCGGCCCGGCGTTGTCAGGGTTCTCTGGCGGCCCAGCCGGCCCGACGGCCTGTGGCTCGCAATCCTGAAGGTTCGGGACGCTCTCGGAAGTGAGATCGTCGAAGGTGCCGCGGCGCGCCACTTCCATCAGGTCAGATAAGGTAGCTCCTCTCCCTTCCATGCTGTTCAGCTCGGCTACCTGCATGCGTTCCGCTTCCGTGGCAGGTCAAAGCTGTTCTGGTGCGCATCGTAGGAGAACGTCGCCGCAAGAGATCCGGATGACTGAAGCGATCAACCTGCCAGGAGGCGTTGCTCCTGCGTCAGCACCCCACCCTGGCCGGTCCGCGTCCCTTCCGCCAGTAGTAGCAGTGAGCGCCGGTGTTCCAGCGAGCAGGCATGCGGCTGCGAGCATGTTCTGCGTGTCGGCGCCGTTAGGATTACTCCATTTCGATGAAGCTCTGCCGTGCCTGAAGGCGTCGTTGCTCTCTGCCCCCATCCGTTCCCGTCGTCGATGATAGCGAATGGGGTTGCTCGCAGCTTGGGCGCGTCCGATGCCGAAAGCGCGCGCGAACGGGGAATGGTCCCCTACCGTGTCAAGGTCGTTGATGGTGTCAACCACCTGGCTGATGGCCTCGTCTATGTCACAGTCGTGGTTCTGCTTCCTAAACTTGGTGAGCGTGCGCTTGAAGAGCTGAATGCGCCGCTCCACCTTGCCCATGAGCCAGTGAGCTTCTCCAGGCGCAATGAACATCTCGACCCCGCGGGAGCTGCACCAGCTCTTGGTAAGCTCTGCTCGGCGACACCCTTCAGCATCGCAGCGAATCAGAAGGAGCCCGATAGTGGTTGGTCCTCGATCTCCAAGTCTCCAGCAGATCTACGGCTGAACGATTCCCAGACCGCTGAGACTTATCGCCATGGTCGGCGGCCTCGGTTAAGCCTGACCCTCGTCGAGGTTGAGCGTCACGAAGTAGATCGCGTCGCAGCGGGTCAGTCAATTCCAGACCGTTGCTGCCCATCACCTTGAAAACCTCAGGGGCCTCGATGCCGGCGGCGGCCCAGACAGCTTTCGGCAGGACGGGCGAGTTGCAGGCATGACGCTTGAAACTCTTTGCCATCTTCAGCACCTGGAGGCCAGCCCTCGAGTTCTTCAGGATCTTGAGCATCGTGCGAGCACTGGGGTGACCCAGGTTCCGGCGTAGGCGACTGAGACGGTGCTCGATCTCCTGCTCCTTCTATGTGGACAACTGGCCCTCGTCCTTAGCGAGCTCCTTGAAGTCGTTCTCCTCGAAACCGTCGTCGGACCCGGGTGGGTCCACGATCTCCTGGTCCTCGTCTTCTCCGGTGCTGTCGTAAATCAGCTCGGTCTCGTCCTGGTCCGCGGCTAGCGGAGTCGCCGAACCTGCAACTGCGCCGCCTCCTGCTCGGGGGATGCGCTTTGCCCAGGCCTTGCATATCGTCTCGGGGTAGCACGCGGTCGATGACACCACCTTGCCGCCTTTAATCTCCCCGTGCTCATGGTTGTCGTGCCTGCCAGAGCGGTTGCTACACCGCTTCCCGATGGCTTTCTAGAGCTCGGGGTCAGTCGCGGAGATCCGCCAGTCTTCGCGAAGCAACAGTCCACTGCGAGGGCATCGCAGACCGCGCGCACATCCTGAGACCAAGGTCTCGAAGGTCTGCTCCCAGATCCGCTGGGGGGCCGATGAACGGGACCAGCTCTGGAATCGCTGAGGCCGCTCAAGGCCGGCCGAGAGGAGGGTCTCACAGCGTGTCTGAATATGGCGAGCCTTCCGGATATTCCTGCGAAGCCGTTCCCGATCCGCTTCGGACTTCTGGCTCCAGTTCTGCAGTAGGCAGTCGGCCGTGCACGGAGGGCGCATGACGATCCTGCGAGGTCGGTGCTGCCCTTTCCAGCGAGGCAGTCGTCGAACTCCCGTCTCGGTGCCCATGTCGAAGCCGTTGTGGACCCCTGCGCGAAAGGCGCGGCCGCCCAGGTCGATCACCGCAGGGGCCAATCGAGACGTCGGCGGCGCGCAGAATTCCAGCAGGTCGCACCGCCCGTGGCGGGCCAGCAGGTTGACGTCGTGTCCAGGTCGTACTGGTCGATAGCTTGCTGGAAAGTGTCCAGGTCGTGGCTGTTCATAGCTCCTCTCGGCCTCGCTCGGAGGCTTCCACGGGCGTCGCAGAGTCGTCCAACAACTAAGGATTCCGACGAGGGGTCGTTTGCCAGCTTCTTCATGATCTTGATCAGCATGCGTCTCCAGCGCATGTAGATCACCTCGGGCCTGCAATGCAAGCTGACATCGGGGCTCGCTGGCCTTGGTGTGCGTGGCATTTGTGGCTTCGCTTCTCCCGCCTGTGCCAGCTGTTTCTTTGGCGGGCGGAAGTTCTGCGCGAAGTCCAGCATGGGCTTGCCCGCGACCCTCACGTGGCATGGGTGGGTCTCGCCGCCCGTGCGCGAGCAACCGTTCCGCTTGCGACCTAGTTGCCCGCGGCATCCGCACCTCTGAAAGCCCCGAGCACGAGACTTGGCAGCCTGCACCAATGTTGCCGCGGGGTTGGCCCCGGCAATATTCGGAACCGCATCCTGTGGAGGTGCAGAAGCGAACTCGTTTTGCACGGCCCTTGCCTCGCATAGGATCTGCGAAGAACTGGCTGTCAGAGAGGGCGGCAATTTTGCATGGAATGGAATCATCCTGCGAACAGCTGGGCGCCCCTGTGTTGGCGAAAGCGGCGGAGGCACAGCTGAAGGCAGACGATCCCGTGCCCCGGCGGCATGCGATCCGTTGGATATGGCTAGTAATGGAAAATTCCTGACTATTCGTCTCTCCAAAACAAAAGTGCTCGGCGCGCGGAGTCGTCCGGATCGGCGAGTGACTCTGGAAGGTGTTTCGTCAGTTTCGGTGCCGGACTCGATCTATATCGCGAAGTCGACGGGGATTCTGAAATTGTCGAACCAGTCCTCCAGTCCTCTGCAATCCCGACGATGTCTCCCAAGATGCCCGTGAAGATGGTGACCGTTTCGAATTCGCAGATGTCGTGCCCCCTGGAGTCCATGACGGTGTAGAAGTGCCCAGAGTACCCCGTGGGGGGCTCGGAGGTCTCCGCGAGGTGCCAGGGGGGGTCGAGGATAGAGTATGATCACCTGAGTCTGAGGGAGGCGTCTCAGGAGCAGTTAGATTCTCTGCGGGTTTGCCGTGGTTTTCTTTCTTCTGAGGCCCCCCAAATGGACGCGTGGAAAAAGCTGTTCTCGGATCCACCAGGGGGCGCTGCCCCTAGCACGAGGGCGCCGCCGTCTCGTCCGCGGTAGGCTCGGCCGAGCCCGCGGCCGCAAACGGGCCGGGCGCGCCCCCCAGGGCGCGGCGGCTCGCGATCTCCCGGAAGCCCGGGGGGCTCAGCGGGATGTTCGGCCACCAGGTCGGCGTCGTCACGTTGATTGCCAGGTGCCCGCTCGGCATCTTCCGACATTGGTGGATGTGGTTCGAGATCTTGGGCAGCATCAGGTAGCCGTTCCCGCAGTCGATCAGGGCGCTGGCGTGGCCAGGCCCCAGAATGTCCGCCCCGATCAACACCAGCGCGTCGTCGTCCATGACAGAGATCTCGATCCTCTCCTGTCCGCTGCCCAGACAGATGTTGCCGACCGTGAAGCCCATGGAACTCTTGCGCTGTCCATCACGGAAGGTGAAGAATCGCGTCGTCTCGGCCAGGCCGAACTCAGTGTCAAGCTTCTCCTTCATGTTGCGGACAAGGAGCTTCGCAATCGCGGCCCCAATATGGCTCCGGGCAGCCCCGCAGTCCAGGATCGCCCAGCTCGAGGAGCGCGAAGGAGGTTGTCTCGTTGGGCTGCGGCTTGCCACGCGCCGCACCTATCGGGGCAGCCCTTGGCCTGGCGCCCGTAGCTGCGGCGAGCCAGGCGCCTCATCCTGCGCCTGACACGCGCCTTTTCCTGGCATCCTTCAGGTCGAGCTCCGCGCTGTGGCTCGCGAAGGAGAAAGCGGGGTTCGCGGGCTTCGGGGGGGGGCGTGGCGCCGCGACCGGGAAGTAATCCCTTGCCACCTTCAGTGTGCGGATGAGGTCCCGCGCGACCTCGAAATTCCTGCCCATCTGCTTGAACTTGGCATAGATGCCGTCCTCGGGGTCGTCTGGGAGCTCAGCGTCGCCCAACATCAGCGCGTCGTCTTCGCCCGCCAAGCTCGCCAGCTGGTCCGCGATGTCTGCAAGCTCCGATCGATCATCGCCGTCGTGGCCGTCGTATCCATTCTCGCCCGCCTCGCCATAGAACGCCGCGCGCCTGCCCTTCTTCTCGCGCACCCTATCCAGCTCCTTCAGCGCTTCCATCGGGCATCTAGTGCACAGCGCCTTGTGCGCCTTGTCGAAATCATGGTCGCCGCCCGCCGTCGCCGCGCGCGCAACAGGCGCCAACCTTGAGCCGCGCAAGTGCCACCGCGTCTTCAGCGGCCCCGCGATGACCTCCGCCACGGAGCCACCCACCGCCTTCAACTGTGACGAGTGCCCCGCTCGTGGGCTTGCCAGCGCGCTGTCCAGTCGGGGAAGCCCTCGCCCGACCCCCGCTGGAGCTTGCTGAAGAACTTCTCAGCTGAGGGCACCATCTCATTCACATTGGACAGGTCGAGCCTGGAGAAGAGGATATCGAAGGCACGGTTCCAACCCGTCAGCTTCCCACTCTCTGCCACCTCGTCGACCTTGTCGATGTCGGGGCACGCCTGTGCTAGTCGCCGCGTCCTTGCCGCGAGCGCCCTCGCAAGCTGGGGCCCGACCACGTGCCTGTTCTGCGTCTTGTAGCCCTTGCCGAAGAGCCCGACATCGAACCTGCACGACAGTAGTCTGTCGGGCGTTTCGTCCCGGGAACGTCTAGGCGGAGACCAGCTGCGCCTCCCGACGATGACGTTCCATTCGTCATTGCGCGCCGTGGTCTTAACGTTGGCTCTCGCTACCAATCTGAAATCGGGGGCTCGTCAGAGCTCAAGTACTCGTGTCTACTCGTAGACGATGGTGATGAAAACACCCGATGCATTTTGTGCTATGGCAGGCGCCACATGGCACGCGCCTGTCTCGCCCTGCTCACAGGGCTGCATAGTGAATCCCGCCCACCCGCTGCCGAGCCTAAGAAGCTGTGAGAAGGGCACAACACGCGCCGCAAGCCGACACTTCACGGACGCGTACGTCCTCGCAATCAAACTCTTGGCCCGCCATGGCCTGAGGCCGTCTTGGGGCCCTCTTTGGGCAACCTCCGACCGTGTGGGGATCCTCCGCTGGCCCTCCCGGAGCTCCCTGGGGACTCTCTTGGCCGTCCTGGAGATCTCTTGTGCTGCTGCTGGGCTGGAAGTTTTCTTGAGGCCGTCTTGGGGGCCGCTTGGAAAGGAAATCAATGATGTTGGCCTCTTCGGGCCTTCCTGGAGGCCTCCTTGGGGTGCTCCAAGGCCCTCTTGGAAGCCATCTTGGGCGTCCTGGAAGCCTCCAGGGCTGCTTGGACACCTTCGGGGGCCGTCTTATTTAGGGGCCTCTTGGGTCTCTCTGCAACCATCATGGAGGCCTCTCGGGCGATCTTGGGGCGATCCTTTGGGTTTTTGGGCCGTATCGGGCCGTCGGAAAGCGGGAGAAAAACAAACGCCAAAATCCTTCAAACATCTAAGGAGGATCAATGGTGATCGCCTCTTCGGGCCTATGTGGAGGCCATCTTGGAGGCCTCCTAGGCCGTCCTGGGCCATCTTAGAACCATCGTGAGCCGTCTTGGTGGGCACCTGGCCCGTCTGACCCTGTCGGAAGCTGTCTTGACGGCCTCTCTGGGCCGACTTGGAGCCCTCTTATGGGTGCTCCGGGGCCGTCTTGGAAGCCATTTTGGTCGTCTTGGAAGCCAATTGGGCTGCTCGGAGACATTTGGGGGCCGCCATGGGGGCCCCTTGGGCCGTTCTGGGGCCATCCTGGAGGACTATTGGACGATCTAAGAGCGATATCCGGGCGCTCTCGGGCCGTCACGGGCCGTCGGAAGGCCGATTGAAGCAAACGCCAACATCCTGCAAAAACCGAAGGACGATTAATGATGTTGGCCTTTTCGGGCCTTCCTGGAGGCCCTCGTGGGGGCGCCCCGGGGCGCGTTGGCCATCTTAGAGCCATCCTGGGCCGTCTTGGTGGGCTCCTGGCCCGTCTGACATTCGGGGCCCTCCCGGGAGCCTCTCGGGTCGTTTGGGGCCATCCTGAGATCTTCGTGGGCGATATTGGGAAGATCTGCGGGGGCTCTTGGGCCGTCTCGGGCCGTCGGGGGGCCGAAAAGAAGCCAATCCACATATACTCCAAGAACCTGAACAGCAAATCAATGCCGGTGGCCTCTTCGGGCCTTCTCGGAGACCGCCTAGATCGTCTTGGGTCATCTTAGAACCACCCTGGGTCGTCTCGGTGGGCCCCTGGCCCGTCTGACGCCCACTTGGTGCCCCCTCTGGGGTGCCCCAGGGCCGTCTTTGAGGCCATCTTGGGCGTCTTGGAGGCCCCTTGGGCTGCTCGGGGCCCTTTTGGGGCCGTCTTGGGGGCCTCTTGGGCCGTTCTGGGGCCATCCAGGAGGCGTCGAAAAGAAGCAAATGCCAAGGTCCTTCAAAAACCGAAGGAAGACAAATGATGTTCGCCTCCTCGGGCGTTCCTAATAAACCCCCTTGGAGGCCTCTTGGGCCGTCTTGGGCCATCTTAAAGCCACCCTGGGCCGTTTTGGTAGGCCCCTGGCCAGTCTGACGCCGCCATAAGCTGTCTTGGCGGTTTTTCTGGGCCCACTTGGGGCCCTCCAGGGGGGTTCCAGGGCGTCTTGGAGGCCTCCTCGGGCTTCGGGCGTCTTATAAGCCTCTTGGGCCGTTTTGGATTAGGAACGGGGGTCCTGGAGCCCTGCCCCCCCCATAGAAAAATGTTTCCGGCCCCCCCCCCCCGGGGGCCTGAGCCCTGGTTTTAAACATGTATATATATATATATGTATATATGTATGTGTATATATAGAAATATTTACACACACACACACACGCTTCGCCTACACCCATTGTTGTGCGCTCTGCCAAGGAACTCGTCTAAGCCAGGAGCTCAGCGGGCTAAGATGGCCTAGCGGGCTAAGCTAGCTTGCACTCCGGGACCCGCGTCCACTTGACCGCTGGCCGAGATGAGCACACACACACACACACTCAGCACGATCGCCGACGAGCAAGCACAACGGCAACATAACTAGCTAGCCTGCACTCGCGACCCCTTTCTAAGCTCTCCCGGCAAAACCTCGCGCGGAGGCAGGCACGGCCACGCGCGAGCAAGCCTGTCTAAGCCAGGGGCCCAGCGGGCTAAGAAGGGCTAGCGAGCTAGGCTAGCTTGCACTCTGGGACCCGCCTCCACTTGACCGCCAGCCGATATGAGCACGCAGTCAGCACGATCACCGACGAGCAAGCACAACGGCAACATAACTAGCTAGCCTGCACTCGGGACCCCCATCTAAGCTCTCCAGGGGGCCCTGTGCTGCCATTGGCCACTTTGTCTTCCCCCTCTCATCTACTCCTTCTCCTCCAGTTCGGGGTGGGACGACAGACAGGGAACAAAAAAGAGCGGAGCCTTTTCAGCTCGCCGCTGCTCGCAGACGGGAGGCGAGCAGCTCGCAGCGCTGGCGCTGCAAAGGCGAGAGGATCGGCTGCGTGGCCTCGGCGACGGCGTCTCGGACGCAAGGCGGGCCGTCCTCGCCGAAGCCCAAGGCCCACTTGCCCCGGAGCAGCGTCTCCATCGAGCCGTGGCCGCGGAAATCGGCGGAAGCTCCGCCGCGCCTCCAGCTGTGCAAGGTCAGCTTGGCGTATTGCAGCTCCAGCAGCTCGCGCACCTGGCCGAACATGCACATGAAACTGCTCGGCTCCATCCCGAGGCTGCAGGTCGCTCTGCCGTGCGCCGGCCCTGGTTTTGGCCAGGAACGCGGCCGCCACTGTGCTCCGCGCGAGCACGAACTCGCGGGCGCCCGTCAGAGACTGGCTACTGGTGTTGCGCAGCTGCAGCACTGCCTTGCGCCGGGCAGGGTACAGCTGCACGTCGGACCACGCGAGCGAGGTCATCTCGCCCGTCCGGAGTGTGATTCCCGCTCACTCCCCGTGCCCTTCTGCTCCTTCCCTGCTCCCCCGCTCTATCCCTCATGCCCGCCTTGTCGCTGCCGTTTTGTTTCGAACTAGGGCCCTTGGCCTTAGAGCTACGCAGATTGATTCGCCGCGCGATCATTCGACAAACGATATCAACGATATCCGTATCACAGTGGTAGCTTGGAGCGAGGCTCGCTATCCCGGCCCGCGGGGCCGCATACCCAAGACGACGTCCGCGACGTCGCACTCCATATTGGAATCGAGGCCCAGCGGCCTCCTCGCGCTGCTGCTCAGCGCCTACGCCTACGCCAGCGTCGGCGACGCCAGCACCTACGCCAGCGTCAGCGACGCCAGCGACTACGCCTACTACGCCTACATCCCTGCCAACTCCAACGCCAGCGTCAGCGACGCCAGCTACTCCATCTTCTTTCCCACCCTCAGCAGCGACGACAGCTACTTCTCCTACGCCTGTGTCAGCGACGCGGCATACTTCTCCTACGACGGTGTCAGCGACGCCACAGACTTCCTCTACGACGGTGTCAGCGACGCCACATACTTCCTCTACGACGGTGTCAGCGACGCCATCTACTTCCTCTACGACGGTGTCAGCGACGCCACATACCTCTCCTACGACGGTGTCAGCGACGCCATCTACTTCTCTTACGACGGTGTCAGCGACGCCAGCTACTTCTCCTACGACGGTGTCACTCCCCACCACCTCATCGACACGGCAGGCGCCGACATCGATTACAGCATCGAGTTCAATTCCAATTTCATTTCGTGGTCTGGTATTCTTTGCAGTCCATTCATAGACAAGATGACGGAGTTCAATCACAACCAGTCAGTGATACCAAGCTGGAATGGAGATCCAGCGAAGTGGCGAGATTACAAGCAAGAAGTAAAATTGTGGAAGCTCAGTGAGAATCTGGAAGTGACACAAAGTTTGGCATCGAAGCTAGTCCTGCGGCTGACGGGTACCGCAAGGTCGGCTGCACTCAACATGACGGAGCAGGAACTTCACCCGCTGCCGGACGCCAACATCGAGGATGCGAGCGAGCAGAAGCGCGATCGCAACCAGAAGGGCATCGAGAATGTGCTGAAGCATCTCGAGACAAACCTAGGCCAGCAGAAGCCGGTGCAGAAGGGAGAGACGCTAGAAAAGTTCTTCGAGTCGACTCAGCACCATCGCCGCCGCGGAGAACGCATGACGGATTGGCTCGTGCGATTCGAAGCGGGACTACAACAATTACGCGAGAACGAGGTTGACCTCACCACGCTTGACGACGTGGCCGGCTGGTTCCTGCTACGCAAGGCTGGGCTCACGGCCGAGCGCCGTGAGCGCGTCGTATGCAACTTGCCGGACGAGCATTACTCATTTCAGCGCATCAGGGGCCTGCTGGTGCGCATGTTCCCCGATATCCATACATCGGAACGACGCACAAGCTTGCCGTCGCGATCGTGGCCGCAGCGATCAAACAGTAGTTGGCAGCGCTCACCGCCAAGCCGAGCACGTTCAGCCAACGTCGCTGACGAGCCAGAGGACGAGCACGAGGACTCGGAGGACGGCGACGACAATGACACGGAGGCAGACGTCCAGGACATCGTGCGCCAGGAGCTCGAGGCTTTCAGCGCCGAGCTGGAGCAGTCCAATTACGACCTCGGCGAGGTGTTCGGCAGGGGCGACTCTGCCAAGGTGGAGGCTGCCGCGGCGGAGCTCGCCGCGATTCCCGAAGCCATGGCGACCATACGGTCGGCCCGGGAGGCTATCAAGGGCCGCGGGAAGGCTTCGCCTAAGCGCCGACCCGCGGGCAAGCTACAGGGCCGCGTGGACCAGCGCAAGCAGAACTCCAAGTGCTGGGACTGCGGCGAGGCGGGGCACTGGACCGGTGACAAGGAGTGCCCGACACCACGCGCTCGGAAGTTCGCCCCGAATTTCAAGCAGAAGGGCGGAGGGCGAGGCGGCGGAGGTCGCTCGCACCGCCAGGCCAACATCACCGAGCAGGTCCACGATCAGAACCACGTGGAGTTCGGTGACGAAGAAGTGATTCTTCATCCAGAAGGTCCGATCACTCCGCCCCCCGAGACCCTGGTCTCCGAGCGCGTGGTGCCAGATTTGCCCACCATAAACACCACCAACGCTGGCGAGAAGCCCAACGACGACGGCGTTGGCGTGATCGACACTGCCTGTCTCTTCTGCGTTGGCGGGCTCAGCTGGTACAAGCAGTACAAGGAGAAGCTGACCAAGATGGGTCTGGCCGACCAGATCCTGGAGGAGCCCGAGAACGAAGTCTACAGGTTCGGGAACGGCGGCGCGCTCCCGAGCAAGCTGCGCGTCACAGCCCCACTCGTCCTGTGTGGACGCGCTGGTCGCATAATATTCAGCGTCGTGGACAGTCCCACGCTCGGCCTGCTTATCGGCCGGGACTTCATTCAGCCGAGCAAGATCGACATCTCGCTCCGGCGGGAACAGATCCGCATCGGGAACCATTCCCAGAAGCTCATCACGAGCAGCGCGGGACATCCCGCGATCGACCTCCACCCGGAGGACTGGCTCGCCATCACGGGCGCGGGCCGCGAGTTCGGACCGAAGGCTGTCAGTACTAAGGGCATCGCCAAGCGGCCAGCCCCGAAGCCCACGGTCAACCTCACTACGAAGGCGAGCAACTTGCTCGAGAACATCACGAGACTCATCCCCAAGAAGGAGCTCAACGTACCTAGACGACTTCAACGGCGACGCGGCGGCAGCTCAAGGCTCATGGCCGCCGTAAGCTCTGCGTTGGTCTGCTGTTCGACGGCGGTCGCATCGCCGACGTTTGCTTCAACAACGATTTCGGCTACTACCTGCATCGCCGAGCCCCTCGACGATTGCGTGGCCTGCGGCGCCAAGTCCTACACAGACTGTTGCCACCTCGGGTTCTGCTCCGAGTGTGTTTTCGGCAACTCGGTCACGCTGGACATCAAGAACGACAACGACCCGAAGGAGGTCAACATCGTGGAGGAAGAGCAGATGAAGGTACGTCAGCTCAAGAAAGGGACGAAGCTGCAGCTGACCGCCGGCAAGCGGTCGGCCATCGTCACCAACAAGAGCGGCGTCAAGCCGCACACAGTCAGCCATGCGCTCAAGGCAGACCTGGCTAAGTCAACTACAAGCTCGAGCGGAATCTCTAGCAACACCACCATCCTCTACGAGTGGTGCTGCAACCCCGACAGCAAGCTCAGTGCGAAGTGGACTGAGAGTGGAGGAGCTGCTGTACGTTGCGGTCTTCCTGGATACGATCTTTCTCGGAAGCCCATCGTCGAGAAGCTCGAGGGCAAGATTCGGAAGAACCTGCGGAAGGGCCAGAGTGTACGGGTCCACGCCGCATTCCCATGCACGCCCTGGACCGCGTTGCAGCGCATCATCCTGAAGATCGACCCCGGCAAGGCCGAGAAGCTGGAGAAGGACCGGAAGCATTCCGCGAGGATGATCGACCTTTTCCTGACATCCATGAGCCGCCTGCGGAAGGAGTTTGGCAGCCAGCTCGCGGTCTCCTTCGAGTGGCCGCGCTACTGCGACGGCTGGGATCAGAAGAAGAACTACACCGCGAAGAAGCTAAAGGACCAGCTCCCGCGCATCATCGATTTCGATGGTTGCGCCTACGGCCTGCAGACAAAGAAGGGGGACGCGATCAAGAAGCCGTGGAGGATCATCACCGACCACTACGGGATCGACAACTCGCTGCACAAGCTTTGCGACGGCCTACACAAGCACGTCGAGGCCCGTGGCAAGCTCGCTAAGGACAGCGAGAACTACACCGACAAGCTCGTCGCCGCGCTTGTCAAGCAGCTTCGCAAGACGAACAAGACCGAGCACCGCGAAGCAAACCCCGCGGAACCAGCGAGACGGAGGGCCGCGAGAAGGACAGTGCCTGCCCCGGCAGCTCCTGCAGAGCCAGCCTTAACGGCAGCGGAGGAGCGGACGCTCAAGTCCGCCATATTGCAGCTCCACGTCAATACGGGGCACCCTGCCAACGACGCGCTGGCCCGGGCTATCCGAGTGACGGGTGGATCCCAAAGAGCGGTCGAGATGGCACTCAACCTGCACTGCGAAGTCTGCGCCGCCCATCAGCGACCCCTACCTCACCTACCTGGGAGAATCAAGCTAGATAGGGACTTCAATGATTCCATTGGAGTGGACTTGTTCACTCTCGCCGACTACGCCGGCAATCAGTTGGTTTTCCTCAATGTGGTCGACCTCGCTTCTGGATTTACCTTATGTGGTACAGTTTCTTCAAGACACCCCTCGGTTGTATTCGCGAGGCTTTTGCAGGTTTGGATTACACCGTTTGGGGCGCCACAACGGGTACTTTTCGATGGAGGAGGCGAGTTTGAGAGGGAGTTCTCGAAAGAACTCGAGGACATGGGCTGTCGCCTTATGACTACTGCCGCGGCTACGCCGCAACAGAACGCCACCGTGGAAAGGCGCGGCGGCATGTGGAAGGTCCACGCCAGGAAGCTGATCGACCAGTTCAGCATCAGGTTCGATCAGCCCGCGAACGCCCACAAGATCCAGTGGCTGCTCGCCGCTGTCTGCTGGGCTATGAACAGCTCAATCAATGCCAGTGGGTATTCACCGGCACAGTGGGTACTCGGACGTGGCCTTCAACTACCCTACTGCCTGCTGGACAGCGCTGGGAGGCTCTCGCTACACGAGAGAGTGGTCTCTGACAAGTCCTTCTCTGAGAGGATTGCCCTCATGAAGGCCGCCCAGACGTCAATCCAGCATCTGCGTTTCAACCAGTCCCTATCCCGGGCTTTACTCGCACGATCGCGTGCGGATGGAGCTCAGCACGCGTCGGATGTCTACCAAACGGGGGACCAGGTATACTACTGGAGGGGGAACGGCAAGCCCAAGCGCGAATGGGCTTTGCAGTGGCATGGACCCGGTATCATCATCGGCTTCGAGGGCACATCGAACGTATGGGTCAGCCACCGTTCCACCACCGTCAAGGTCAACCGAGGACATTTACGCCATGCTACTGCCTCAGAGCTCGTGCCCTGGGGACAGGTGCTCAACGCCATGAACGGCAACCAGCCACCACCACCGCCAGGACAACCACCAGCTGACCAGCCCCCACCTCCTGACGGACCACGGCCACCAGGACCAGGAGGAGGGGGCGAAGGATCACCACATGAAGGAGGATACGGCGGTGGAGGCGGATTACCACCATCAGACCAAGGAGGAGATGGAGATACATTCATCGACCTCACGGGCGAAACGCCGAAGAAACGCCCGCGAGTGGAAAACGTTCCGCCAGCACTACCACCTCCGCCGACGGCGATCAAGCAGCACAACTTCGGCAACATCGAAGATACCCCACACAATCGCCGCGCTCATGCTACCCTTGAGTGGATTCGCCGACGGCAAGGAGATGAAGAATATACGACAAGTGGGGGCGCCTCAGGCAGCGGTTCAGCACAAGCACCTTCGGGGGGGGACCTTCCCGGGCTGCCAGCGCCTGTTTCTGACTCAGCTGCTGTCGCTAACCCCGCTCATGACCCCGCTCATGACCCCGCTCATGCTCAAATACAAGCCCAAGAGGACCCAGATCGCGCTGAATATCCAGCTCCAGAACCCGCCGTGCAACCAGAAGTACACGACGAACAGCCTGAAGAACGCGATGGAGTACGACTTCCACCACCAGGAGCCCGACGCACAGAAGCTGATGGACATTCATCGGATGCCGACAGCTCCGGATCCGAAGGGCAACGCGACTGGAGCAAGGCCGCGGAGGAGGAAGTTCGCAGAGAAGCCTTTGCCCGCAGACCACAACATCCTGAAGGACAACGCGGCAACAAGGCTCAGCGCCAAGCTCAACAAGAGGGCGCACCTCGCGCACTTTCAACGTGACAGACACGACCAGACAGACGATCGCAGCAAAGCCATCAAGCGCAAGGAATTCTTGGACAGTCTCAAAGACGACCTACCCAAGTGCTTCAAGAGGCCGAAAGACACACTCACGACCGACCTCTACTTGGACAACTACTTTGAGGTCAACGACGACGATTTGCACTCGACCATCCGACTCCGAGAGGGTATGCTCACCGGAAAGGCCGCTGCTAAGGAGATCAAGTACGACAAGCTCTCCGCCAAGGACAAGAAGCTCATGGACACGGCCATGAAGGTCGAGTGGTCCAAGTGGACCGAGTTCGGGGCCTACAAGAAGCTGCCGCCCAAGGAGCTGAAGGAGATCTTCCAGCGACACCCTGGGATACGACCAGTTGGCACCCGCTGGGTGCTCACGCAGAAGGCCGCCAACCTCATGAAGGCCCGCCTTGTCGTCCAGGGCTGTCAAGAGGACAAGTCCCAGATCCGTGCGGATGCGCCGACCGGGTCAAGGGACGCGCTTTACCTCACGCTTGCTGCCGCCGCCCAGCTTGGCTGGGACCTCACGTCGTACGACGCGATGACGGCTTACCTGCAGTCGGGCAACATCGAGAGGCTGCTACTGCTACGCATGCCAGCCAAGAACCCGCTGCCAGGCACACTGCCCGGTGAGATCGTGATGGCGACTGGCGCCATCTACGGTGCCCGAGATGCAGGACGTCAATGGTACCTCTACGCCCAGTTCCAGGAGCACGGCCTCATCGAGAGCAAGCTCGAGAAGGGCCTTTACTACTTCTACGACGACAAAGGGCTCGCTGCCATGATCCACTCCCATGTGGACGACTTCCTCATCGCCCAGCGCGGAAGCTCCAGCGAGTGGAAGCGAGTCATCAGCTCCTTGCAGAAGAAGCTGCACCTCAAGAAGGTCGAGGGAATCATCAAGTATTGCGGCCGGACCATCAACAAGATCAACGATGAGTTCCGCATTACCCAGGCGACGGCCGCCGCCCAGGTGGATTTCATTGAACTCAACGCTCAACGCGGACGATCACTAGAGGATCGGCTTACTACCTCGGAAGTCTCGGGATATCGCCACACACTCGGTCAACTGCTTTGGCCCGCAGTGCAGACGCGAGTGGACATCGCCTGCCCGGTGAGCCTTGCAGCTCGCCGCACCAACACCGCCACCGTGGCCGACGCCAAGACGCTGAACAAGACCGTCGCTTACGTGCACGGGTCCGCCGATTTCGCCATCGCCATCAAGCGCAACATCATCGACCTGCGCACTTGCACCATTATCTGTTTCAGCGACGCGGCCTTCGCCAATGTGGACGGGGTGAAGAGCCAGTGCGGCATGGCGATTGGGCTAACTCACAAGCCACGGGACGTCGTGGCCGGACGATATGATTTGTGCCTGCCCGTGGCCTGGCATTCGGGCACGGTCAAGCGATCCGTGAAGTCGACGCTGGCCGCCGAGGGCTACGCTACTCTGGAGGGCGCCGAGTCGAGCACGTGGTTCGGCCAGCTACTCACGGAGGCCTACAACCCGAAGAAGACGCTCAAGCAGATCGACGACCTCAGCACCAAACGATCCGGGGAGATCTACAGCGACAGCAACGGCCTGGTGACGCACATCAAGTCTGACGTGGGTCAATCCACGGACAAGCGGTTCCGCATCGCGGCATCGATGATCAAGGAGACGGTGCACCCCAACAGCCAGCTGAAGCTCTCGTGGATACCTACGTGAAGTATGGTCGCCGACGCGCTCACCAAGATCATGGAGACTGGAGTGCTCCTCGCTTTCTTCGGGGCCAAGAAGCACAACTTTGGCACTAGGCAACCACACGCCGCTATGCTTGCCTCAGTGCTGATGACCTGTCTCGGACGCGTGAAGACACAGCATCCCTCGCAGGAATGGCAAGTGCCGATATCATCTTGGGTCTACTATATGACATTCATCGCGATGCTCAGTGGAATCATGATTGGATTTACATTGTTCGCAGCGCTGTGGTTTGTTGTGCGAAGAGAGATATTTGGGTCAGGCGACCCCAATCCCATTCAGATCGGGACCATCAACAACACAGGCAATGGGTCCAAGGCTGACCACACCGGGCACGCAGACACTCCCTTGCCCGGAGTATATCCAGGATGGGATGGACGATACCTTGGACGCCGCAACAACGTACCGCCTACCATTCCCGAAGACGCCGACGGAGATGTCTACATGGAGCCGCCGATGATTGCCGTCGCAGCCCAGAGTTCATCATCAGCAAGCGGATCGGCAGCGCCAGCCGCACCGCCACCATCACCGGACAGCTTCGCGCAGGGAGCGAGTTCTGCGCCATCATCGCCGATGACGGTTCACAGTTCTTCGTCAGCCAGTGTGGTTTCGTGGAACGGATCGACGCCAACGGTTTCGCCGTCGGAGATGAACGCATGTGTAATCGCCGAGCACAACATACGCGTGGGACACAACACGCATAATGTTTACATAACCTGCAGGACGTGCCGGAAACATGCGTCATGGCTTCGCAGGAACCACATGACCCATGAGCCAAACTTTTCGAGGATGCATAATAGTCTGCGCTGGGATTTGCAGAATAGATGGAGGCAGCTACATGGGGTTGCCCGGCAAGGCGAAAGCTCAAAAAAAGATTTCGTGATGCACGCCGCCGCTCTACACCTGGCGCCACACTGTGTGGCAGATTACGTTAGGCCGCAGCGTTTTGTCAGTTCGGTTTTCCTACACTTGGCGCCACACCGTGTGGCAGATTACGTTAGTCCGAATTGTCTTACCAGTTTCGTTTTTTTACACCTGGTGCCACATCCTGTGGCAGACTACGCTAGTCCGCATTGTTCGAAGCTTCATTCAGTGTGCACAGTTTTTTCTTTATGTGGTGACGACCACACTATTAAGACTTTATCTTGATAAGATAGCGCTATTTGAGTTTTGTCGCATAGCGATCGGACTCGCGCTGCTGTTTGCTTTGAGAATGTACTTGTTCTTGCCGGTGCGTGTAGCAGCACCCGTTAAATGCCCAGAGGCAGCCGGATAGCATGCCGACAAGGCCGTTTGCCTGTGTTTGTTTTGGAGCGCCCTGATTAATGAAGTGAGCTGCGATCGGTGATCGTCGCTCGACGGCGCCGCGAGCGTCGATCAGGAGGAGTGTGATTCCCGCTCACTCCCCGTGCCCTTCTGCTCCTTCCCTGCTCCCCCGCTCTATCCCTCATGCCCGCCTTGTCGCTGCCGTTTTGTTTCGAACTAGGGCCCTTGGCCTTAGAGCTACGCAGATTGATTCGCCGCGCGATCATTCGACAAACGATATCAGCGATATCCATATCACACGGAGGAGCGTGTCAAAACCCGCCGCGAGCGTCGCCGCCGCGCTAAGCTGGCCCAAAGCCGCAAACACGTTTCCGCGATGGCGTCGCGCACGCTTAGGTGGACTCCGCATTTAAGCCCCTTCTCACGACTGGATGGGGTCTGGGGGGAGGGGAGAGAGCGAGGGAGGCAGGGAGGCCCGATCACCCAACGTCGTGATTTTTTGGCTAATTACGTCGGTTCCTGGAGGTCGGGACGCCTTCCCAAGGACCGATTTTTCACCCTCGTCTTTTGATGGTCCCGGGGCTGGTTGAAGGCCACCAGTGGCCGAAAACGGCTGCAAATCTCCCGTTGTGATCCTTTGACGACGCGAGGGGATCCAGGGGAGGGGAGAAAGGAGGGAGGTCTTCCGACGCCGTGTTTTTCTCGCTACACGTCGGCTCCCGGGAATCCGGACGCCTTCAACGGGACCGGCTTGTCATCCTAATCCAGAGATCCGATATCGTGATTTTTTCGATGCGGGGTCCCTGGAGTGACCCCGAGGTCCCGACAACTTCTATAGGCCCGGTGTTTCGTCCTACATGTTTGACGGTCCAGGGGCCCGTTGAGGACCTCAGGAAGCCAAGAATTGTCCGGAAGCTTCGGGATCGACCAAGAGTACTTGAGGGCGTCTGGAGAGAAGGCTCCTCGGAGCCTTTTGGGGCTTCTTGGTGGCCCCTTAGGGGCCGCTTGGGGGCTTTTTCGGGAGCTCTTGGAGGTTTCTTTGGGCCTCTGGGGTGTCTTTTGGCGGGAAGGCTGGAAATGTCGGATTGTGTACTCCTCGGAGTTCTGTCGGGGAGCTGTCTGGGGGCCCTCTGGGGCCGTCTTGGGGCCTCCTGGATAGTCCAGGGCTCCCCTGGAGCTGTCTTGGAGGCCTCTTTGAACTCTCTTTGGCCGTTTTGGGGCGATATTGTGGGCTCCTGGGGCCGTCTTCGACACGGTCGAAGCCGAATATGCGGATATCGTGAAAATGTACCTTCCGATTGGAATGGAGCCATTTTTGCTTCTGGAGGCGCTCTTGGGAGTCCTCTTGGGGGACTCTTGGGCCGTCGTGGGGGGTTCCCGGAGGCCGTCTTGGAGCCATCTTCGTCGTCATGGAGCGACAATTCGGGGATTCTGGGCTCTCTTAGACGTTTGAGGACCTCCTGGGACCCTCCGTTGGCGTTTCGGGGCTGTCTGGGGCTGTCTCGGGTGGGCCCCCGAGGCCCTGGTCCTCCCATGCCCCCCCGTGCCCCGGGCCAGGGGCGCCCGGGCCTCGTGCACAGGGATATCATATATATATATATATATATATATATATATATATGTATATATACATATATATACACATATTCATATATATAATATGAAAGATAGGGGGATAGACGGAAGAAGGGGAAGAGGGGGAAGAAAGGGTTGACGAGGAACGAAAAACGTATCAACTTTTGACGATCCGCGCGTATTTCTTGGATCTGCGCAGGACCACCCCTCCCTGGCGCGCGGAGCACGACAGGGAGCTCCGAAAGTTGTCTATGCCGTACTTCGCTCATCGAATGGAGCCGACTCTGGGCCTCCGACCCATGGCGGCCACTCTCGGGCGGTGGCAGAACTGGGTTTAGTGGAACCTGGTTTAGTAATCTGTACCGGGGGCGCCCCCCGTCCCATTTCCACTCACCGGAACTTCCGCCACCCGAAAAAACACCAGCTATGGAAAACCTGGCTTAGTGATTCTGGCCAATTGAAAGGCTCCGGGGCCCTACCACTATCGAGCTGGGCGAAAAGGGGGGATAGCAAAGGGGGTGGGGGGGAGAATCACCTCACGTAGGTGATTTTCCTGGAGCCTCCTGGGGCCTGAGGCGGCCATGTATCGAGGAATGGGCCCGGCGGCGGGGCCGAAACCAGCTGCATGCGGCAAATTTCGTACCCCCCCCTCTCCCAATCCCCTCCTTTCGTTCGGCCCGATACCACGAACCGGGTCCCCTTACCCGGGGCCCAGGCCATATTCGGCCACGCGCAGAGGGGGGTGGGGGGAGGGGGGAGGGCTGCTTAGAAGCACCCCTGCTTCTTAGGAGGCGCGGGCCTCATCTGTAGATGTAAGGCCGGCGCCTTCTACGAAGCAGCCTCCTTCTAAGAAGCCCTGCCCCCTCCCCCCACCCCCTTGTGCGCGCCGCCAAGCATCGACCCACAGTCGCCCACTCATGGCCGATGATCAGGGCATGGGTTCCCCAGCCTGCCGAGGACCGTGCAGTCTTGCTTCGGGAGGGGAAGAGAACACGCAGACACCATTAATCGTCGATTCCCAAGCAAATATGGGAACTGGGATATGGGAAAATATGGGAAAACATGGGAAAATATGGCAATTGTGCGCGCCGCCAACCTGCCCGACACTCAGAGAGCGCACCTCGCCCTCAGCGCCGCCGGCCCCGAGGCGGGGCGCGCCGCGGGAGGGGCGGCGCCCGGGCCGCGCTCGGCCCCGGGCGCGGAGGCCGGGCGGGGTCGCGGGGCGCCGTCGGGGTGCCGCCCGGGCGGCGGGCCGAGGGGCCGATGGTCGAGGAAGGAACAATTGGCATCGCGCGCGTGCGAGCAGTCCTACTCCTCCTCCTCCTCCTCCTCCTCCTCCTCCTCCTCCTCCTCCTCCTCCTCCTCCTCCCTCCTCCTCCTCCTCCTCCCTCCTCCTCCTCCTCCTCCTCGAGCGCAGGGGCGCGAGGTGGCACTGCGACCTCACGCCACAACCGGGGGGCCACGTGCGAAGCCTACCCCTGCCCCCCACGATTTCTGAGGGGGAGGGTGGGGTTCACTTCGTTTGGAAGCTCCCGCGCGAAGTGAACCCCACCCTCCCCCTCAGAAATCGTGGGGGTTAGGGGTAGGCTTCGCATGTGCCCCGCTAACAACTTACACAGGCCGCCAGCGCGGCACGCCGCACTGGAAGCGAGGGCGCTTACGCGCAGAGCTACGCGATCGCGCGGGAGTGTCGGTGAAGACGGTTCCGCTCTTCTGCGTCGCCCAAATGGTGTGTTCTTCTTGGCGTCGCGCATAAGGGGATAGGCGGAGAGGGGGGACGGCCTCTGAGAAGAAGGCTGCCTCCTAGAAGGCGCCAGCCTTCCATCTGCAGACGAGGCCCGCGTCCTCTGAGAAGCATGGGTGCTTCTAAGGAGCCCTCCCCCCGCCCCTATGCCCTCCTCTGCGCATGGCCGAGACAACGGCGTACCCCGAGATCCTGGCGTCTCGAGTGCTCCGAGCCGTGCGTCTTTCCCCCGTCTCGGGCCCTGGCCCTCTCACAGCTCGGTGCGTCTCCAAAGCGAGGGTGTAGGGCTCTGGTCGTGATGTGTTCGAAGTCGTATGTTTGTACGCAGCGTAGGATCGCAGGGTCGACATGCAGTCGAGGCGTTGACCTAAGGAACCCTACATAAGGAACGGTGCCACTTCTGTCCATAGGTGAACCTTCGATGTCCCATCGAAAGCTGAATGAAAGCCTTAGGCAAGCTGCGAAACAATTCAGGAACACCGAGCCCCTTCACAGCGAGAAAAGTTCCTTCTTCAGCGTCCCGATTGTACTCTGTTGGATTTCCGCGGGATTCCCGGATCTACGCCAACCCCCCCCCCCCCCCGGTGGGCTGCGCCGCTGGGGGGCGGCCCAGCGCCGATCCGAGAGAAATCTGCGCGGAGCCCCGAGGGTCCATGTTTGTGCCATTCTTCCGGGGGGGCACAGAGGTGGGGCTGGGGCAAAGGTGGGGCTGGAATGGAAATCGCTCCGAACGGCCCCTGGAGAAAGGAAGCGCGTGAAACGGGAGCATCCAGCTGGGCCCGCTCCCCAGCCCCACCTCGGGATAAACCTGTCATCGCTCGGACGTCCAGTTCCCCGTGCATGTTTCGGTTTCGCGCGTGTTTGTTTTTTTTGCTCGATGGTCCAGGATGATCCTCGATGGCTCTCGCCGAGGAAAACATGCACACGTCCGAGCGATGCCAGGGATAACCCTCCCCCTCGTCCCCCTCCTCCTCCTCCTCCTCCGCCTCCTCCTCCTCCTCCTCCTCCTCCTCCTCCTCCTCCTCCTCCTCCTCCTCCTCCTCCTCTCGGGCTGCTTAGTCCAATCCGCGCTGGCGCCGACTGTCTGTCGCAGCGAATCACGGCAGGAACCATGAGTGTCCTTGCCAGCCCACGCGTCCTTCAGGATGCACTCGCCACCGCTCGGACGTCCATCCCGTGTGTGTTTTTTTGGGTGCCGTGCGTGGTTTGTACGCCAAATGGTCAAGGATGCTCCTCGACGGTCCTCGCCGAAGGAAACATGCACACGCCCGAGCGATGCCGAGTGCATGGCCTTCTTGCCTGCTTGCTTGCCTGCGAGCCCCCGACTGTTCCCTCCTCCGATGGGCCTCCGGAGCGCCGTCGGGGCGCCCCTCGGCGCAGCCCTGGCTCGCGTCCAGCACGATGCAGGCCATCACTCCCTCCTCCAGGGCTGGGCCTAAGCAGTGCTTTTCGTTTTCGTTATGTCTTCGTTTTTCCTCGTGTTTGGGGAAACGAGAAGTGGCATAAGCATAAACAGCTCGGAGGTCCGCGCGGATTTCTCGGATCGGCGCTGGACCCCCCTCCCTGGCGCGCGGAGCGCGCCAGGGGCGGCGCCGGAGGCGCCGCCGGGGGGCCCCAGCACCGATCCAAGAAATCCGCGCGGGCCTCCGAGTTTTTATGTATATGTCACCCTTTGTTCCCCTGAAACAATGTCTTTCGTTTCCGTTTTGTTTTCGCTTCTCCTCGTGTTGTCTTGCATTCGCCTCTGCTACAGAGCGACATCGAAACGAAAAGACGGCCCACGAACTCGCCACAACACCGTTTCGGTCCACCCCCGCTCTCCTCGTCGCCCGCCGCGAGCGAGACCTCGTGCGCGCGGCCCGGCCGACCCCCGTGCGAGCCCGTGCCGCGACGAGGCCCCGCGGCCCCCGCGGCTCGCTCCCCCTGGGGGGCGCCTGCCCCGCAGGGGGGCCCTGGAAGCGACGAGGCAGGTGCTGGCCATCGCTCGGACGTCCAGTCTAGGAAGCTGGGCGAGGGCTGCTAAAACCGTGGCTGCTAAAACGGCCCTCCCGGAATGAAAAAACAACTTCCCGGAATGAGGCGTGGCACGCGAAGCAATCAACGGACTTCTTCCCGGAAGGACGAAGACAACTTCCCGGAGGTCGATTTTAGCAGCCACGGATTTAGCAGCCCTTGCCCGGCTTCCGACAGTCCCTGTGTTTTGTTCGGTCTCGTGCCTGGTCTTCTCGCCAAATGATCAAGGATGCTCCTCGATGGTCCTCGCCGAAGGAAAAATGCACACATCCGAGCGATGCCAAAATTGTTGGTACCGACTCCGTTTTGCTATTTTGATGGCGTCCCCCTTTTCCTCCCTCGATCCTGGCTCACGGGTCCCATTTCTAGAGCGGTTGCCTGACCGCTTCTGGGAACAGCTCACCCCGTTTTCAGGTTCCGGCATCAACTTTGGGAACACGGACTGCCTTGCCGCTTGCTTGCCCACGTCTGGGAGCGAGGCGAAGGGGTCGTCACGGAACATGTCATCCCGCTAGGGGTTTCTTAAGACACAACTCCTGGGAGGTGTTCGCTCGCAGGAAAGATTCGGTACATGGGGATATCTCGACACCTATCCCCGACTTCGTGAGATTTTCGACCAACCATATCAGGCCCAACTCGGGGAGATGCGTCGTGGGGCGTCCATCCTCGATATGGATGCGTCCAGATGTCCAACTGGAGCTATATCCCCGAATTCCCACTCTTTTCCAAACGGCAGCACGTGTTGCAGAACAATGTTGGACTGGAGGGGGGAATCGCCTGCGATAGAAAACAAATTAAGGCTAATTTAGGGGCCAGGAACTGAACCAATTGAGGCCATATCATGCCTACGATTAAGCCGTCGGATGCCAGCGGACCATGCGAGATTAAGCGGAATGTGCCTGGATTGTGCAGGTCTTCGACCAAGGATACGCCAGCGCCGATGCTGAAGTCAGCCTCCCAGGAATTGCATCCTAAGGGGTCGCTCAGGCCGCCCCTGATGACCGAGACGCAGTGAGGCACCACAGCGCCTGGGGCGTGTGGTAGCCTGAGGCCCTGCGGCTCCCAGTCCAGGGTGCAGAAGGAGGCGCCTGAGCTGCAGAACTTGTTGGCTCGGTCGCAGAAGTCGTCCAGGTCTTCCGGAAAAAGCCACGAGCTGACTGCCGATCCCGGTGGGCACGTGCCGAGCAGGGAGTCGAAGGCGGGGGAGGTCTTGAGGACCTCGAAGGTTGCACCGTCGAAGACGACAGCCAGCTCGGTCGACAGCCAGTCGAGCGAGCGCTCCTGCTCCGAAGGGAGGCTGAGGCCCAAACGAGAAGGGATAACCTGCCGAGATCCGTCGCTCTCAGCGTCGCCGGCTGGTAGAGGAAAGAAAAAACTGCGCAAGCAGAACACTTCACAGATTCGCGCGGATGTCCTGGATTGGTGCCGGACCCCCCTGCCTGGCGCGCGGAGCGCACCAGGGGCGGCGCCAGAGGCGCCGGCAGGGTGCCCCAGCGTAGATCCAAGAGATCCGCGCGGAGCTCCGAAAGCTTCTGCTTGTGCACTCTGTTCTCCCTCGAGCTGAGGCCCGGCTCAGGATATCGATACCTCGATCGAGCTCATCGCACAAAGCCTCAACGGTCGGCCGCCGATCTGGCCTCACCTGCGTGCACCGCTTCACCGACGCGCTGCACCAGCGCTGCAGGCTCTGCAGGTCGCCAGGGCCATCCGGCCAGGTCAGAACGAGCGGCCGCCCCCGATGTCAGAGGAACAAAACACTGCACGAGCATCGGGAGCGGCCAAGAGGGGGGTGTCCCAGAGGGGGGGGTGCAAATCATGACCGGCGACATGTGCGCGGCCCAGCGGGGGGGCCAGGGACGTACTGAAATAAGAAGAGGCGCCATGAAATCTGAGGAAATATCATGGCCCCCGCCATGATGTCCACCCCCCCCTCGTCGTCAGCACCCCCCCCCCTCTGCCGCTCCCGAGAGCAGAACAGCACCCTTCTGGGGATCCGCTCAGGCCTCCGGGGTCGGCGCCGGGCCCCCCTCCCTGGCGCGCGGAAACCGCGCCACGAGGGAGGCCCAGCGCCGACCCTGCGCGCGGACCGCCCCCGGGTTAAGTCGTGCCTGTCCCCCTGCAGGGGGATTCTCGACGAAAAACTAAAACATACCCCCAGCAAAGATTAAAAAATAGTCCAAGAATGATATGGGGACTACTTTTGGAGAATTTCTGGACCATTTTAGGGGCATTTTGGGGGTATCTTTTATTTTAGTCGAAAATCCCCCTGTAGGGGGACACGCCCGACATAACCCCAGGGGGGGTGCAGTGCTGGAGGCGCCGGCCGGGGGAGGCCAGCGCAGATCGACGAGCTCTGCGCGGACCTCTGGGGGCCTGTGCTCTTCGTGCGGGAGCCACCCGTCGGACTATTCACGATGACGCCAGCGCTCTGCACCGCTCCCCCCTCCCATTTCGGACGCCCGAAATGGGTACGCAAAGAATGGGCACAATGCCCAACAATAAGCGTTATGCCAAACCAACAGCGGCCGCTGTCGGGCAGGCGGCCCTCTGTCTCGAATGGACACAGGCCGCGGCGGCGTGGACAGCGAATCTGGTTCAAAATGAACAGGATCCACTGTTGGGCATGGTATCCATTCTTTCCGTGCCCATTTCGTTCGTGCAGATCCCCCTGGCCACGTCACGACTTGCGCGCGGGCGCCGTCTGGGAATTCGCAGATCCTAAACGCTCCCAGACGGCTGCGGGAATCGTGACGTTTCGGGGATGGACAGACCCACCTTTAGTAAAACGTGGTTTAGTGAAAACGACCTGAGGCCCGAACCTGGCGGGCGCAAGCCTGGAAAATAACGGCCACGGCGCCCTCTCGAGAACCGAAAACGGACAATTCACTCACTGTTGGGGGTTCTGTCCACCCCCGAACGTTATGGACCCCCTCGCTTCCCAACCCCCCCAGGGTCGCGCTCGCTGTCGCCGGCGAACAGAACCGCTGCCTCCAGTGGTTTGCTCCTTCGGGATGTCTGTTCTGGGCCAGCTCGCTGGAGGCCAGCCCCTCGAAGGGCGTCGCCCCAGTCGAGGTGAAGAACATCAGCAGGCCGAACGAATACACGTCGGCTGCCCCCTCTGGACGGACGTTCCTCCGAAACAGCTCCGGGGCCCTCCACCGCGTGGTGCCTCCCAGGGGCACCGCCGAGCGGGTGAGCAGGCGCGCGAGGCCGAAGTCCAGCAACTTCGCGCGCGCCACGGTGCCGCCACGGGCGCACACCTGCTGCACAAGGATGTTGGAGTCCTGAGATTAGCTGTCACGGCAGAAGTCGGGCCGGGCGAGAGGGGGGGATAGCAAAGGGAGGGCTTGAGGATCAGATCACGCAGCTGATTTTCCCGGCGCCCCCCGGCGCCGGGAGGCGCCCAGGTATCGAGGAATGGGCCCGGCGGCGGGGCCGAAACCAGCTGCATGCAGCAGATTTCGTAACCCCCCCATTCCCAATCCCCCCCTTTCGTTCGGCCCGATACCACTAACCGGGTCCCCTTACCTGGGGTCCTGGCCAGTCTCGGCCACGCGCAGAGGGGGGTGGGGGGAGGGGGGAGGGCTGCTTAGAAGCACCCCTGCTTCTTAGAAGGCGCGGGCCTCATCTATAGATGTAAGGCCGGCGCCTTCTAAGACCTCCTTCTAAGAAGCCCTCCCCCCTCCCTCTCCCCCCCTTTCGTTCGGCCCGAAACAGTCGCCTGGATTTCCGTGGCCGGCGCTGGGCCCCTGTCCCGCCCTGGCGCGCCCCGCGCGCCAGGGGAGTAGTGTGTGTGGAGAGGGGGGCTCCCACGCAGGCCCGAGAAATCCGCGCGGCCCTCGAGAACTGTACGCTTGTTCTTGCTGCTGTCGATGGGCCGAGGTTCCACCACCGCTACAGTAGAATGGAGAGGAAGGAGGAGAGCGAGGAGGAGGAGGAGGAGGAGGAGGAGGAGGAAGAGGAGGGCCTCCCCATCCTCCCTTCTCCACCATCCTACTTGTGGCAGCGGTGGTGGAACGTTTGCCCCTCCGCGGATCTGTCCTTCAGGTCGCCATGGACAATTGCCGGGGTCCGCGAATGTAGGTAGCGCAGCGCGCTCAGGGTGTCGAGCACGACCTGCTGCCGCTCGCTGGCGGTGGCGGTGCCGCTGCGAGGCTGGATCCTCGGCCCCCCTCCCTCGCCATCGCTGCCCTCGGCCTTGGGCGCCTGGATGAAGTGCGGCAGGGGCACGCCTGGAGGGACAAGGGAAACTGCACCAGCACAAACTCCTGGAGATCCGCGCGGACTTCTCGGATCGGTGCTGGACCCCTCCTGGCCATCGCTCGGACGTCCATTCCCTGTGTTTCTGTTCGGTTTCGTGCGTGATTTCTTCGCCAAATGATCAAGGATGCTCCTCGATGGTCCTCGCCGAAGGGAAAATGCACACGCCCGAGCGACGCCGAGCCTCTCGCTGCGCCAGAGGCGCCGCCAGGGGCTCCCACGCGCCGATCCTGTGAAAATCCGCGCGGGCCTCCGAGAGTTCATGGTTGCGTGGTCTGGTCTTCTTCTCGGGAGCGGCCAAGAGGGGGGTTGTCCAAGAGGGGGGGGGGGGGGGGGGCAAATCATGACCGGCGGCATGTGCACGGCCCAGCGGGGGGGCCAGGGACGTAATGAAATAAGAAGGGGCGCCATGAGATCTGGGGAAATATCATGGCCCCCGCCATGATATCCACCCCCCCCTAGTCATCTCCCCCCTCTTTTCCGCCCCCGATCTTCAAACGCCGTCGATGAGCTCCAGCACGAGGCGAAGTCGCTCGAACCTCTCGTCAATGATGGCGCCGAAGAGGAGCACGATGTTGGGGTGCCGGAGCCGGCGCAGGACCCGCAGCTCGTTGCAGAGCGCCGGCAACATCTGGCGGGGAAGGCTTGCCTCGAGGTCGCTCTTGGGCGCCTTCAGGGCTACGGGCGTGCCGTGGTAGGTCCCCGCGAACACGACGCCAAACCCGCCGATGCCGAGGACTTGGTCCGGCAGCGCCCTCGGGGCGGGGGGGGAGGGGGGCACGCCCTCCCAGGACGAGAAGCCAGGGCTCGCCACGAGAACGAGCCGAAGACGAAGACACCGGGCGCGAGGCCCCAGGACGAAGACCCTGGGACAGAAACAAACAGTAGTTACTCATCGGTCGGAAGTAGGTAGAAGCATAAAGTAGAAAGGCGTTGAAAATCCGCCGACCCCATGAAGAAGCGTGTGCGACATCCGCCGGCAGTCTCCCACCACGTCAGAACACTCCCAACCCCGACACCTCCCCACCACGTCAGAACACTCCCAACCCCGACACCTCCCCGCCATGCCTGACACCCCCGGTCTCCTGGAGATTCTGGGTGCCGGTTCTCCAGGATCACCCACACTGTGCGAATCGTCGCCGGCACCGCCCTACCTTATTTGACACTCCCAACCTTGAAGGGGCCCTGGGACACACAAAAAATTGACACAAATAAAAGGATTTCTCATTGTTCCTTATATATGTTCAGGGTTTTTGTCTTCCCCCCGCTTCCCATAATTTCCCCATATTTTCGAAGGAATCGACAATGAATTGTGTCTGTGTGTTTCTTGCCCTCCTGAACCGCGCTCGACACCGCCAGCATCGTGGACCCCCTGGCCACAGGTTCTTAGGGGCACCCAACCACGCCCGACACCGCCAGCATCGTGGACCGCCTGGCCACAGGTTCTTAGGGGCACCCTACCCTTCAAAATCCTTGTCAGGACCCCCCACCACACCCGACACTGCCAGCATCGTGGACCCCTGGCCACACGTTCCTAGGGCACCCCACCCTGCAAAATCCTTGCCGGGACTCCCCACCACGCCCGACACGGCCAGCATCGTGCACCCCCTGGCCACAGGTTCTGACGGGCACCCCACCCTGCAAAATCTTTGCCGGGACCTCCCACCGCGCCCGACACCGACACCATTTGGGACTCCCTGGCCACCGCCAGCATCGTGGACCCCCTGGCCACAAGTTCGTAGGGACACCCCACCATGCAAAATCCTCGCCGCGACCCCCACCACGCCCGACCCCGCCACCACTTTGGACCACCTAGCCACAAGTTCTTAGGGGCACCCCACCCTTCAAAATCTTTGCCAGGACCCCCCACCACGCCCGACACCGCCAGCATCGTGGGCCCCCTGGCTGAGGTTCCTTGCTGGGACCCCCCACCACGCCCGACACGGCCAGCATCGTGCACGCCCTGGCCACAAGTATTGAGGGACTTCGGGGCACCCCACCCTGCAAAATCCTCGCCGGGACTCCCACCACGCCCGACACGGCCAGCATCGTGCACCCCCTGGCCACAGGTTCTGACGGGCACCCCACCCTGCAAAATCTTTGCCGGGACCCCCCCCACGCCCGACACCGCCAGCATCGTGGGCCCCCTGGCTGAGGTTCATTGCCGGGACCCCCCACCCCGCCCGACACCGCCAGCATCGGGGACCCCCTGGCCACAAGTATTGAGGGACTTCGGGGCACCCCACCCTGCAAAATCTTTGCCGGGACCCCCCACCACGCCCGACACCGCCAGCATCGTGCACCCCCTGGCCACAGGTTCTTAGGGGCACCCCACCCTGCAAAATCTTTGCCGGGACCCCCCACCACGCCCGATACCGCCGGCATCGTGGACCCCCTGGCTACACGTTCCTTCCTGGGACCCCCCACCACGCCCGACACCGCCAGCATCGGGGACCCCCTGGCCACAAGTATTGAGGGACTTCGGGGCACCCCACCCTTCAAAATCTTTGCCGGGACCCCCCACCACGCCCGACACCGCCAGCATCGTGTACCCCCTGGCCACAGGTTCTTAGGGGCACCCCACCTGCAAAATCCCCCACCACGCCCGATACCGCCGGCATCGTGGACCCCCTGGCTACACGTTCCTTCCTGGGGCCCCCCCACGCCCGACACCGCCAGCATCGTGGACCCCCCCCGCCACAGGTCCGGGACCCCCCACCACGCCCGACCTCGCCACCGCAGTGGACCCCTTAGCCACAGGTTCTGACGGGCACCCCACCCTGCAAAATCCTGTCTTCCAACAAAGCAGTTCCAACAGTAGAAATGAACCATTGCAGGGGCCTAAGAAGAGGGAGCTTGGACGGAGGGTCTTCCTTTTCCTCCGCCGGGACCCCCCGCCACGCACGACACTGCCATCATGTTGGACCTCCGGGCCACAAGTGTTCCGGGGCACCCCACTTACAAAATCCTCGCCGGGACTCCCACCACGCCCGACCCCGCCAGCATCGTGGACCCCCTGGCCACAGGTTCTTAGGGGCACATCGCTTGCCGGGACCCACCACCACGCCCGAAAACGCTCCGCCGCCGACCTCCCCCAGCGTCCTCAGCGCTCGGGAGCTTTATTCTCGAGACCCCCCACGCGGCAATTCGTCGCCCGAAAACGCCCCGCCATCCACCTCGCCCACAATCCCCACGCCTCGGGAGCTCTGTTCTGGAGATCCCCCCTTCGAAACACCTGACGAACCCTCGCCCGAAAACGCTCCGCCGTCGACCTCGCCCACGGCCCCCTTCCCTGGGGGGCTCTGTTTTCGGGGCCCCCCCTGGACAACTCCTCGCCTGAAAACGCACCGCCGTCGACCTCGCCCACGATCCCCAGCGCTCGGGAGCTCTCTTCTCGAGACACCCCACTCGACAATCCCTCGCACGACACAGCTCAGCCTCGCCCACCAGCAAAGCCTTGGGGAGCCCTGTTCTGGCGGCCCCCCACTCGACATTTCTTCGCTCGAGAACGCCCCGCCGTCGACCTCGCCCACAAGCCGGACTCCTCGGGAGTTCTGTTTTGGCCCCCCCCACCCTGACACGCGCACGCGCACGCGCGCGCACGCGCGCGCACGCGCTCACACAAACACGCACACACGCACGCACGCACGCACGCACGCACGCACGCACACACAGACACGCACACGCACACGCACACGCACAAGCACACGCACACGCACACGCACACGCACACGCACACGCACGCACACGCACAACGCACACGCACACGCACACGCACACGCACACGCACACGCACACGCACACGCACACGCGCACGCGCACGCGCACGCGCATGCACACGCACACGCACACGCACACGCGAACGCGCACGCGCACGCGCACGCGCACGCGCACGCGCACGAGCACGAGCACGCGCACGCGCACGCACCAGCACCAGCACCAGCACCAGCACCACAGACACACAGACACACAGACATACAGACACACAGACAGACAGACAGACAGAGTCCAAGCCAGCGCAAGCAATGAAACGGCCCAGCTGTACCTGGGGGCCCCGGCCGGATTGCACCGGTGCGATCGCGGGGACTTCAGGAAACTGCGCGTGCCCGCCATGCAGGTTTGCATTCGCCTGGCACGCAAGGGGAGGGAGGGAGAGAGGGAGGGGACGGAGAGGACGAGGGGGAGAGGAAGAAGAGGAAGAAGAAGACGGCGGCGACCCCGAAAAATCAGCCGCCCGAGCGTGCCCAGAAAACAATGTTGAAAAATGCCGCCTCTTGGATGAAGCGGCATTTATGGCCGATACTTCCTGCGTGTGCAAAGACACGACGCGACGACTTTCATGGCGACAAAAAGCAACGGCACCGAAGCGAGAGCGCGCATTCGCGCCCGCACATTATTTTTTGCAATATAAGACGGGGCGCTGGGCGCCTCGATAATGGGCGGGCGGCGGCGGGGCAAATCTCTGGCCGAGCTGCCTACCGCGGGCGTGGGAGCCGATGCGTTCGTGAGGGGAGGGGCCATAGGGGGCAGGATGAAACTCGACTCGGCCGCCCACGGATCCTCCTCCGCCTCCTCGAAAACGGGCTCGGAGTGAGACGCGGCCGTAAAAAGTCACGCGGCCGGAACAAACGGAGGGTGGGAGGGGAGCTCACGGCATGAACAATTCGCAGCGTTGCTGCTCCAGCGCGGCCGCCCCGTACGCCGACAGAGCCAGCTGCGCGCTGCCAGCCTGAAGGACGGAAGACAAATCGCGCCACGCGGCCGCGGCGGACCTGCTGAACCCCGAGGCGGCGTCCACCGCGAAGCGGCGGATGAAGGCCTGAGCGCTCTGACCTGGCCGCCCGTTCGCCTCCAGCACGAAAGGAATGGCTGTGTTGTTGTAGCGGACCCGCTTCATATGCCCCCCTTCCCGCGCTGCGGCGCCGGCCTGCCGGGCTCGGATGCAGTTGGCGCGCTCGACGGTGCTGACGGCCGACGTCACTTCGACATCAACCCGCCGCAGCTTGGCATCGTGGTGGATAGCACTGTCGACCCGGCCCGTCTCGTCGGGACACATGTTCTCCGTGCTCTGGGTCCGTCCCTGGTTCGGCCAGGCGGCCAGCCAGCGCGTCGTGGTGCTTAATGACGAAGCCACCCACTGGGCAGACCTTGGCGTGATGCCCCGCGGCGTCAATCTGGTGCGTGCGCTGCCCTGCCGGGCCCACATGGCAGCACTGTTGGTCCGCCTGGCGAGGCCGGAGGCACCCGCCGAGTCGGCGGCAGTAGGCGATGCGGAACGAGACATCGTCCATGGCGGTGTCGGGGTTGCTGAGCAGCCAGAGGAAACCTCCCGCGCCCGGTCCGCCGGCCGACAAGAAGGCCGCGGCCGCCGGAGGGGAGAGCGAGGCCTTGAAGCGCCTGACAGACTCGTACTGCATTTGCTGCGTGAGGCGCTTCTGGCGGAAAGGACATGTCGGAGGAACTCCATGGGCCCAAAGGATGGAGGCCGTTGGCCCCACCAAGTCCCGCACGCATTGCACCGCGCTGGCAATATCCTGCGCGAAGGTGCCGTCGACAGCTAGTAACTGGTCGACCCCCTCGGGGCCGCAGACCCGGACCACGAAAGGATGGACCCGGCTTTGGGCGGCAAGAAATGTCGGAGCCGCCACTTTGCCAATCATCCCGAAGCCGGTGCCGCCTTCCCGCTGGGGGAAAGCTCCCTGCCGCCAGGCTTGCTCGGCGCGCGTCACGCCGATGAGGCAGTCCCACAGATCCCGAAGGGCATCGTCCCACAGGCTCGTCACGGCCGGAGGCACAAACTTCGCACTTGCGATGTGTGGTGTCTGCGAACAGACCATAGTGCGAAAGAGGCTCTGGCCGGTCTGGAGTGGGAGACCGTGCTCACGTAGCGTCTGCAGGCGGCCGTGCACATGTGCCACGTTCTGCTTGGCCGATTCGAAGTCCTTGTACTGGGATGGGAGGTCGTCAATGGTGGCCGCGGCGGGTGTGGTCTGGTCGTCTGCCGAGAGGCCGGGTCCAAGGCAGCGCAAGTAAGCCACCCGACATTGCTGGAAGGGATCTGGCAATGGGGCTGGGTCAGGGCTGAAGGTCTGCTGCTTTGCGCCATTGAATGAGAGGCCGCTGGGCGCCCACAACCGCCGCAACGTAGGCGAGATCGCCGGGAGCGCGGCGCGGGAGGTGACCAGCTGGAGGTCGTCAGCATCTTGGTAGACACTGAGCTTCGGGTCCACGCCCCCCGCTTCGGCCTTGAGGGCACGGGTCGGCTCGACAATGGCCACCGCGAGCCCAGCGTTTGCCAGGGGGTCGCCCTGCCAGAAGCCGCGCTCACTCGTGACCTCTTCGCGGAGGCCACCGTGCAAATACCATGTACACGTCGTCGGCCGTCCGTACCACGCTGCGAAAGGCTGGCAGAGCATGGGTGCGTGGGTGCCGTACTGGTCGAGCGCGTACTTCCGAGGCTCTGGTGCGCGCTCGAGCAAACTTCGGCAAAGAGCACGCGGCTCGGATCCAGCCGCAGCTGGGCCGAGGCGGCGCAGAAGATGCGCGCGCAGCCGTCCGGGACGCCGATGGCCACTTGATCTGGCCACACTGCAGCCACGATCTGTGCCTTCGCCTGCTTCACCACCGCGGACATGGAAACCCTCCGAGGGTATGGGAGCAGGTTCAGCGGGCGCAGCTTGGGCTTGCCAGGCTGCCTCATGGGGATGAGCTCAGCAACGACAAAGTTGTCCATCACCACGTCCGGCACCAAACCAAGCGCAAGGAAAGCGAAGATATCGCCAGTTTGCTCCAAGGCGCCCTCCACGGACAGACAGACAGACAGACAGACAGACAGACTGACTGAGAGACAGACAGACAGACAGGCACACAGACAGACAGACAGACACAGACACAGACACACGCACCACCACGCAACATCACACACACAAACACTCGACAATTCATCGCCCGAAAACGCCCCGCCGTCGACCTCGCCCACAATCCCCGCCCTTCGGGAGCTCTGTTCTTGGGACACCCCACTCGGCAAATCCTCGCCCGAAAACACCCCGCCGTCGACCTCGCCCACAATCCCAACCCCTCGGGAGCTCTGTTCTTGGGGCCCCCCGCGCGACAATTCCTCGCCCGAAAACACCCCGCCGTCGACCTCGCCCACAATCCCCACCCCTCGGGAGCTCTGTTCTTGGGACCCCCTTTCGGCAAAACCCGGCCCGAAAACCCCCCGCCGTCGACCTCGCCCACAATCCCCGTCCCATCAGGAGCTCTGTTCTTCGGACCCCCCACGTGACAATTCCTCGCCTGGCAACGCCCCGCCGGCGACCTCGCCCACAATCCCCACCCCTCGGGAGCTCTTTTCTTGGGGCCCCCCACGCGGCAAGTCCTCGCCCGAAAACACCCCTCCGTCGACCTCGCCCACAAGCCCCACCCCATCGCGAGCTCTGTTCTTGCGATCCTCCACTCGACAATTCCTCGCCCGAGAGCGCCCCGCCGTCGACCTCGCCCACAACCCCCACGCCATCGGGAGTTCTGTATGTGCGACCCCCTACCCAACCAGTCCCTGCCCGAAAACCCCCCGCCATCGATATCGCCCATTACCCCCAACCCCATCGGGAGCTCTGTTCTTGGGCCCACCACTCCCCCCCCAAACACGCACGCGCGCGAGCACGCACGCACGCAATCGACAATACCCCGATCGAGAACGCCCCGCCGTCGACCTCGCCCATAGTCCCCACCCCATCAGGAGGTCTGTTCTTGAGGCGCCCCCATCGACAACTCCTCGCGCGAAATCGCCCAGCCGTCGACCTCGCCCACAACCCCCACCCATCAGGAGCTCTGTTCTTACGCCCCCCCCCCACACGCGCACGCGCCCGCGCGCCTGCGCACGAACACGAACACGCACACGCACGCGCACACGCACACGCACACGCACCACGCACCACGCACACGCACACGCACACGCACACGCACACGCACACGCACACGCACACGCACACGCACACGCACACGCACACGCACGCGCACGCGCACGCGCACGCGCACACGCGCACGCGCACGCGCACGCGCACGCGCACGCGCACGCGCACGCGCACGCGCACGCGCACGCGCACGCGCACGCGCACGCGCACGCGCACGCGCTCGCGCATGCGCATGCGCGCGCACGTACACGCGCACGCGCACGCGCACGCGCACGCGCGCACGCACGCGCGCACGCACGCACACAGGCAAACGCACACACGCACGCACACACATAATTACACACAGAGACCCACACACACACCGACACACACAACACCACACACATAGACATAGACACAGACACAGACACAGACACACACACACACACACACAGACACAGACACACACACACACACACACACTGTCGGTCTGGCGGCTCCGTGGACGCCGTCGCCGCCTCGCGCCGCCCCGTCGCCACTTGACAACAAAACGTAGATTGCACCGCATGGGTTGCACCGCGTGAGTTCTCTTCTCTATCAACAAAAATAGCACAAACAGCCCTCCCAGGGCCGGACTCCTCCCCCCCCTGCGGGGATGTGCACATTACGTGTCACAGTGGCCCCTCTTTCACTGAAAATATGAACTCCAATGATCCCAGCAGGCCGGTACCCCCTCTTCCCTTGCGAAAAGCACTATGCGCGCGAACTCGTTTATCCGCCGACTCCTTGGGGTTCCTCGGCGTGTGAGATGCTCCCCCCTCCCCAAACTCTTCCCCCGGGTGCCCAGTCTAGTCGAACTGGAAGGGGAAAATCCCTCGGAGACCGCCCGAACGCGTCTGCTTTGAGGCCCGCGTCAAACTATATGAACTATCCAATAACTATTTGTGATAGGTAAGATAAGAAACTAGTTTGATACTATCTTATAATTATAATGTTTTGAGGAAGCAAAAGATTGCTTCATTTGTTAATTTCTTTCGAAGAAAAAGCAAAAAACACACAACCATCACAAACAATAAGCAAACAAACAATAAAAACGAACACCAAAACAACATAAAACGCGATCAAGCACAAACAACAACTAACAAACAAAACAAGAAAAACGACAACAAAACAAACAAAACATATTAACAAACCAAAAAAAACAACTAAAAAAACATACTAACAAACAAAACAAACACCAAAATAAAACAACGAACACAACTAATGAACATATAAGCAGGAAGAGGGAAGATGATAAGGAGGAGGGAAGAGGATGAGGAAGGATAGTGAAGGAGGGAAGAGGATGAGGAGGAAAGACGATAAGGAGGAGGGAGAGGGAGGGAAGAGGATAAGGAGGAGGGGAGAGGATTCTGATAAATGAACACAAACAAACAACAAAAACGAAAGGGAGAGCGAAGAGGATGAAAAGCACGTCAGCATCACTGCCTTCGTCGCCACCGAATCGGAGCGGGAGGGGACGGAGGAGGAGGAGGAGGAGGAGGAGGAGGAGGGGTGGGATGAGGATGGGGAGGGATGAGTAGGAGGATGAAAAAGATGACGATGCTGCATATGAGGGGTGATGGTGAGGATCATGCTGGTGATGACGATGATGTTGGTAATGATGTTGGTGGCGATGCTGATTGCCATGATGACGCTGTTCATGATGGAAATGATGATGAGGATCATGAGGATGATGACGGTGATCATGCTGATGTCCATGAGGCACGAGGGGGACGAGGAGGCGGAACAGGAGTAGGATTACTGCGGGCAGGGAATTGGGAGAGCAGGCCGACAGGGATCATTGGGCTAACAGGTCTCGTTGGGCTCGTATGTGATCCAGGGCCCCATAGGGCTCATCAGGCGAAGAAGGGGGCACTGGGGCTCATGAGGCTCACGCTTAAGGCTCATGCGACCTGTGTGCCCCATAGGACTCACAATATCCATGGGGGGCGTATGGCTCGTCATACGAATAGAGCGCAGAAAGCCCAAGGCTTTTAGGGCCTTTAAGGTGCATGGGGCTCGTACGGCTCATGGGGCTCGTCGGGCTCATGGTGAAGCGGGCTCGAAGGGCTAGGGGGGTGGAAAATGGGATGGTCGTCGTCATGATGCTTGGGTCGTAAAATAATCGGCGTGGTCGTGATCGTCATCGTGGCCGTGGACGTGGTCGCCCTGGTTGTGGTCGTGGTCGTTGTGGTCGTTGTGGTCGTGGTCACCGTGGCCGTGATGCTCGTCGGCGTCGTCGTGGTCGGGGTCGTGGTAGTTGTTGTAGTCGTAGTCGTTGTCGTGACTGTGGTCGTCTTCGTCATCGTCGTGGTCGTGCTCGTCGACGTTGTTGTTGTCGTTGTCGTAACCGTCGTGCGCGATCTCGTGTTCAGCGTGGTCGTTGTCGTAGCCGTGGTCGTTGGCATGGTCGTTGCCGTTTCCGTCGTCGTGGCAATGGTTATCGTTGTCGATGTCTTGGTCGTCGTCGTCGGGGTCGCGGTGGTCGTCATGATCGTCGTCGCCGTCGCTGTCGTCGCTACGACCGTCGTGGGCGATGCCGTCGTGGTCGTGGCCGTGGTGCTGCTCGTGGTTGCGGTCGTGGCCATCGTCGTGGTCGCCTTCATTACCATCATCGATTTCGTTTTCGTCGTCGGCGTGATCGCGGCCGTGGTCGTGCTCGTTGTTTTTGCCTTTTTCGTCGTCGTCACGGCCGTTGTCGTTTACGGTTGTTGACGCCGTCGTTGTTGTCGCCGCCGTGGTTGTGGCCACCCTCGACGTCGTGGTCGTGGTCGTGGTGGCTGTAGTCGTCGTGGTTTTGGTATTGGTCGTGATCGTTGCCGTGGTCTTGATCATGGCCGTGGTCGTTGTTGTTGTGGTCGTGGTCAGTCGTCGTAGAGGACATCGTCGACGTCGTGGTGGTAGTTGGCGTGGTCGCGGTCGTGATTGTGGTCTTAGCCAGGGTCGTGATTGCGGTGGTTGTCGTGGACCTCGTCCTCGTCCGCGTGGTTATCGTCACGGTCATGGTCATGGTCGTTGTCATTCCCCACATGCTTCGTGGGGTTATGGTTTGCTTCACTGCCGCGTCGCACCCGCGTCGTCCTTCCTCCTCCCATCCTCCCCTTCTCCTCCTCCTCCTCCTCGTCCCCCTCCTCCTCCTCCTCCTCCTCCGCCTCACGCGCACAGCGCAGCACAGCTCAGCACAGCTCAGCCCAGCTCAGTTCAGCCATCATCGCCGTCGTCGTGGGCGTGGTCGTGGTCAGGATCGGTGTTGTTGCCGTCGTCGTCGTCGTCGTCATGGTCGCGGTTGTTGTCGACGCTGCCGTCGTCGTGGTTGTGGTTGTCGTCGTAGTCGTCGCCGTCTGTCGTGGTCGGGACGGTCGCCACCGCCGTGGTCGGTGTCGTTGTCTCGGTCGCTGTCGTCGGCGTGGCCGCTGTGGTCTTGGTCCTGGTCGTGATCGTCGTGGTGTTGGTCCTGGTCGCGGCCGCTGTCGTCATGGTCGTCGCCATGGTTGTCGCCGTCGTCGTCGGAGACGTCGTCGTCGTCAAATCGCTATTGTAGTCGTCATTGTCGTGGTCGTGGTCGTGATGGTGGTCTTGGCTGTGGTCGTGAGTGTAGCCGTCGTCGGGGACCTCGTCGTCGCGGATGTCATTGTCGTCGTCATGGTCGTGGTCATGGTCTTTGTCGTCCTGGTTGTGGTGGTGGTTGTTTCCGTGGTTGCCGTCATCGTCGTGCTCGTGGCTGTCGTCGAATGCGTGGCCGTGGCCTGGCCGTCGGCGAAGTCGTAGTTATGATCATCGTCGTCGCTGTCGTTCTCGTGATCGTGGCCATGGTCGTCGTGTTTGGTGTAGTCAATTTCGCAATTGTTGTCGGCGTTGTCGGCGCGACCGGTGACGTAATTGTGGTCGTAATCGTCGTCGGAACCATCGTCGCAATCGACATTGTCGCCATCGTCGCCGTCACCACAATCGTCCTCACCTGATCGTCGACACCCTCATCCTCACCGACGCTGCCGTCGTCGTCGTGGTCGTCATCGCCACTGTCGTCGTTGTCAACGTCCTTGCTTTCGTCTGCAACGGCACTGGCTGCAAGAACCGTCACCATCGTCGTTGTATCCATCGCGTGGGTCATCGCATGTGTCATCGGCGTCGTGACCAACATCGCTGTCGTGAGGGATAGCGGACCTGCATTTTGGCAGTGAGATGGGGTATGCATGGCAGAATCGTCATCACCATCGTCATATCCGTCGTATTGTCATCGCCGTCGTAACAAATATCTCCGTCGCGAGGGATTGTGGACCTGCATTTTAGAGGCTGTGGGGGAAGAATTTGGCGACGAGAAGGGGTATGCCTGGCAGCGTCCATGGTGAAAAGATGCCGGACGGCAAACTATAGCAAGCTATAGTTTGCAGATCTGCAATGTATAGCAAGCTATACATTGCAGATCTGGAATGTATAGCAAGCTATACACTGCAGATCGGCAATGTGTAGCAAGCTATACATTGCAGATCTGCAATGTATAGCTTGCTACAGCTGTGTAGTAACATATGCTCTTGAGCAACCTATACATTGCAGATCTGCAGTGCAAAGCTTGCTACACATTGCAGACCTGCAATGTATAGCTTGTTATACATTGCAGATCTGCAATGTATAGCTTGCTATACATTGCAGAGCTGCAACGTATAGCTTGCCATAGTTTGCAGTCTGGCATCCTTTCACCATGGACGCTGCCATGCATACCCCTTCTCATCGCCAAATGCTTCCCCCAGAGCCTCTAACATGCAGGTCCACAGCCCCTCGCGACGGAGATATTTGTTACGACGGCGATGACAATACGATGGATATGACGACGGTGATGACGATTCTGACAGCCACTGCAGATGCAGATGAGTGCCTGGTCGTTGGAGACGACACCAGAGCCGATGACGAGTACTTCGATAACGACGGGGATATCGACGACCAAGTTAAGGCGATGCTGATGACGACGACGATGATGACAATGACGATGGCGGGGATGGTTCCGACGACGATTACGACCACGACTACGTCAACGACCGCGCCGAGCATGACGGCAACGAACACGAAGACGACGACAACCAAGACGACAACCGTGACCACGATTACGACAACGAACACGTCGACGACGACGATCATGACTACGACCGCGATGACGGCCATCAGCACACAGTCGACGACTGCCACGACCACGACGATGACGACGACCACAACAACAACCACAACCACAACGACAATTAGACTACCGAGGAACCCCACATACTGATGTAAGGTCGCGCGTGGTCACGCCTGCTGTGCCTGGACGAACGTCACGGATAGCGGCCGCGGTGAGGGACTTCCCCCTGCGCACCCCTTATGGTCTCAAGGATATGCCATGCCTGCTGTGCCTGGACGAACGTCAAGGATAGCGGCCGCGGTGAGAGACCACCCCCTGCGCACCGCCTCTGGCGTCGAGAAATTACCGCGCCTGCTAGGCTGTTCGACAATGTCATGGATAGCGGCCGCGGTGAGAGACCACCCCTTGTGCACCCCCTCCTGCGTCGAAAACTGGTCGCGCTGCGAAGCTTTTCGGCAGCGTCGTGGATAGCGGCCGCGGTGAGGAGACCACCCCCTGCGCACCCCCTCTGGCGTCGAGATATTGCCGCGCCTGCGATGCTTTTCGACAGTGTCGTGGATACCGGCCGAGGTGAGAGACCACTCCTGCGTACCCCCTCTGGCGTCGAGAAATTGCCGCGCCTGCTAGGCGTTTCGGCAGTGTCGTGGGTAGCGGACGCGGTTAGAGACCACCCCTTGCGCACCCCCTCTTGCGTCGAGAAAGTGCCGCGCCTGCTATGCTTTTCGTCCGTGTCGTGGGTAGTGGCAGCGGTGAGAAACCACTTCCTGCGCACCCCCTTCTGGCGTCGAGAAATTGCCGCGCCTGCTAGGCTGTTCGACGGTGTCGTGGATATCGGCCGCGGTCGCAGACCACCCCCCGCGCACCCCCTCTGGCGTCGAGAAACAGCGTCGTGGACGACGGCCGCGGTGAGAGACCACCCCGTGCGCACCCCCTCTGGCGTCGAGAAATTGCCGCGCATGCTAGGCTTTTCGGCAGTGTCGTGGGTAGCGGCCGCGGCGAGAGACCACCACTTGCGCACCCCATCTGGCGTCGAGAAGCAATGTCGTGGATAGCGGCCGCGGTGAGAGACACCCCCCTGTGCACCCCCTCTGGCGTCGAGAATTTGCAGCGCCTGCTAGGCGTTTCGGCGGTGTCGTGGGTAGCGGACGCGGTGGGAGACCACCCCCTGCGCTCCCCCTTCTGGCGTCGAGAAGAAGTGTCGTGGATATCGGCCGCGGTGAGGAGACCACCACCTGCGCACCCCCTCTGGCGTCGAGAAATGGCCGCGCCTGCTAGGCATTTCGACAGTGTAGTGGATAGCGGCCGCGGTGAGAGACCACTCCTGCGCACCCCCTTCTGGCGTAGAGAAATTGCCGCGCCTGCGAGGCTTTTCGAGAGTGTCGTGGGTAGCGGCCGCGGCGAGATACCACCCCCTGCGCACCCCCTCTTGCGTCGAGAAGTTGCCGCGCCTGCTAAGCTTTTCGACCGTGTCGTGGGTAGTGACCGCGGTGAGAAACCACCCCCTTGCGCACCCCCTCGGGCGTCGAGAACTTGCGCGCCTGCCTTGCTTTTCGACAGTGTCGTGGGTAGCGGCCGCGGTGGGAGACCACCCCCTGCGCACCCCCCCTGGCGTCGAGAAGCAACGTCGTGGGTAGCGGCCGCGGTGAGAGACCACGCCCTGCGCGCCCCCTCTGGCGTCGAGAAATTGCCGCGCCTGCTAGGCATTTCGACAGTGTCGTGGATAGCGGCCGCGGCGAGAGGCCACCCCCTGCGCACCCCCTCTGGCGTCGAGAAATTGCAGCGCCTGCTAGGCATTTCGGCAGTGTCGTGGATAGCGGCCGCGGCGAGAGATCACCCCCTGCGCACCTCCTCTGGCGTCGAGAAATTGCCGCTCCTGCTAAGCTGTTCGACAGTGTCGTGGGTAGCGGCCGCGGCGAGAGACCACCCCCTGCACACCCCCTTCTGGCGTCGAGAAATTGCCGCGCCTGCTAGGCCGTTCGACAGTGTCGTGGATAGCGGCCGCGGTGAGAGACCACCCCCTGCGCACACCCCCTTCTGGCGTCGAGAAATTGCTGCGCCTGCTAGGCTTCTCGACAGCGTCGTGGATAGCGGCCGCGGCGAGAGACCACCTCCTGCGCACCCCCTCTGGCGTCGAGAAGCAGCGTCGTGGATAACGGCCGCGGTGAGAGACCACCACCTGCGCACCCCCCTTGGCGTCGAGAAATTGCCGTGCCTGCTAGGCAGTTCGTCCGCGTCGTGGATAGCGGCCGCGGTGAGAGACCACTCCTGCGCACCCCCTCTGGCGTCGAGAAACGGCGTCGTGGCTAGCGGCCGCGGTGAGAGACCACCCCCTGCGCACCCCCTCTGGCGTCGAGAAAGTGCCGCGCCTGCTTTTCGACAGTGTCGTGGATTGCGGCCGCGGTGAGAAACCACCCCTTGCGCACCCCCTTTGACGTCGAGAAACAGTGTCGTGGATAGCGGCCGCAGTGAGAGACCACCCCCTGCGCACCCGCTCTGGCGTCGAGAGATTGCCGCGCCTGCTAGGCTTTCCGGCAGTGTCGTGGATAGCGGCCGACAGTGTCGTGGACAGCGGCCGCGGTGAGAGACCACTCCTGCGCACCCCCTCAGGCGTCGAGAATTGCAGCGCCTGCGAGGCTTTTCGGCAGCGTCGTGGATTGCGACCGCGGTGGGGAACCACCCCCTGCGCACCCCCCCTGGCGTCGAGAAAAAGCGTCGCGGATAGCGGCCGCAATGAGAGACCACCCCCTGCGCACGCCCTTTGGCGTCGAGAAATTGCCGCGTGTCCTCATCGCCTCTTCCCCTCCCCCTCCTCACCCCTCCTCCCTGCGTTTCACCCACCCAGTACAGCGTTTCGTGGCTTCATGAGGAGCTCCACCGAAGATCCAGTGGCAGCGTTCGCATGGCGGCCCCGCCCCATTTTGGCGCACCCCTCACGAGGATCGTTGCCCCATAGGGAGTTCCACCGCAGGCCCCAATGGTAGCGTTCGCATGGCGGCCCCGCCCCATTTTGGTGCGCCCCTCACGAGGACTGTGGCCCCATAGGGAGCTCCACCGAAGGCTCCAGCGGCTGCGTTCGCATGTGGGCCCCGCCCTATTTTGGGGCACCCCTCACGAGGATCGTGGCCCGACAGGGAGCTCCACCGAAGGCCCCAACGGCAGCGTTCGCATGGCGGCCCCGCCCCATTTCGGCGCACCCTTCACGAGGATCGTGCCCCCATAGGGAGCTCCACCGATAGCGGCCGCGGTGAGAAACCACCCCCTGCACGCCCCTTCTGGCGTCGAGTAACGGCGTCGTGGATAGCGGCCGCGGTGAGGAGACCACCCCGTGCGCAGCCGCTTTGGTGTCGAGAAAGTGCCACGCCTGCCGCGCTTTGCGAGCGCACAACGGATAGGGAGGCCACCCCCTGCGTTTCGCTGCGCTGTCCTGTGCAGTGTTGTGCTGTGCCGTGCCGTGCTGTCCCGTGCTGCGCCGTGCTGAGCTGAGCTGAGCTGTGCTAAGCTGCGCTGAGCTGAACTGAGCTGAGCTGAGCTGTGCTGAGCTGTGCTGTGCTGTGTGCGCGACGACGAGGAGGAGGAGGAGGAGGAGGAGGACGAGGACAAGGGGGGGGAGGCGGAAGGAAGACGCGGGTGCGACGCGGCAGTGAAGAAAACCATGACCCCACGAAGCGCGTGGGGAAGAACCATAACGACCGCGACCACAACCAGGACGACGACCGCGACCGCTACCTCGCCGACGAGTGCGAAGACGAAAACGGTCACGACCAAGACCACGACGACGGCCACGACCACAGCCACGAGCAAGTTGACGGCCGCGACGACGACAACGCCCACGACGGCTGCGACGACGACGACGACGACCGAAACCGCAACCACGACGACCACCGCGACCCCGACGACGACGGCGACGATCAAAATCAAGACAACGACGACCAGTGCCACGACAACGGCCGCAGCAACGCCCATGGCCACGACCACGACCACGACGACAACAACGACCACGCCCACGACGAAACCGATCACGATCACGAGGCTACGACCACGACGACAGCCGAGACGACGGCCTCGACCACGACGATGACGACGCCGACAGCGACCACTGCCATAACGACGACCACGACAACGACCGTGAAGGCGACCACAACCGCGACGGCGACGACCATCACGGCCACTGTGACCACAACGACCACAACGACCAACGCCACAGCCAAAACGACGACGCCAGCGCCCACGGTCTCCCATCAGGGCTTTCGGCCGGATTCTTCTCGAGCAAAACAGGCACTAATCGCGCAAGGTTGCGCCGAGTTGGGCGCGGCGGCGCCGTGCGGACCCTTTAATTGGGGCATTCGGATGAGCTCCATATGGTGCCACCGACGCTGAGGGGTGTGCCAACGTGTGCGCAGTGATGATGATGATTTTGATGATGGTGACGATGATGATGATGATGATGACGATGATGATGATGATGATTCATCATCATCATGTTGATGCTGGCGCTGGCGGTTGTCCTGGCGATGATTGGCGCGAGCTTTTCAATTGATGCCTAATTTCAATGGCGCCCACGGCAGTATTTATAGGCAAAACATGTTTTCAAAATCATGCAGCCGTCTGGTCAGCCCCCAGTGCGCAGCCCTCACGCGGCTCGTGCCCCCATTAGCCTACAGGGAACGGTAGCGCAGGGCCTTATGCATGAGAGGGTCCGCAAGGGCGTTGCCGCGCTCTTCTTCTCTGGGTCCGTAAGGCAAGGGCGGCACGGGCGGCAAAGGCTGCGGCACTCGTACCAATACGGCTATACAGCATAACCGATATCATCGTCGTCATCATCCACATGCACGCGTCAGCGTGCGAGCGATGCTCGCTATGCCACGGCATGATCAAGCCCACTCGGTTTCCGAGGCGAGCATGCTCGCGATGCATAAATGTGAGATCTGCCAGTGTAGAACATAATAAAACAACACATAAGACATATACGTAAACCGTATTTTCGTTCTTCGTATATAAACAATGTAAAAAAGAAAAGAGCACAGACAACTTAACTATGCGTTTTAAAGGAACATCAATGAAAATTTTAGTGTCTATGTATGAGTTTGCATTCGGATAGTTATCGAATACTTCGCTGCATGTTGATATAGATAGTTGTGCGATAGTTTATGAATAGTCGAACCAACTATTTATAAACTAGCACATGACTTTCCTACAACTGTTACTTAACTATAGCACATCTATTCGAAATCTATTATGAGATAGTTTGGGGCGGGCCTCAAAGTGGTGGAAAAGAGAGCCCCAAAACATGACAAGGGGGCCCCCAAAGGCCTTCCGAACGGACCAAGAGGGCCACGAGCCGCCGAAAGATGGATCAAAAAGCGCTCACGCTGGCCTCCGCACGGGCAAAGAAGCCCTTAAAACGCTCCAAGAAGCCCCCAAGAGGCGCCCCAAGACGACCTTCAGAAGCAAAAATCCTCCCATTCCCATGGGGAAGCGTTCATTCTGAACCCATTCGCCTCTTGTGCGTTCACAACGTCCAAGGCGGCCCGAGAAGCCTCTTGAATCGCCCCAACACGGCCCAAGAGGTGCCCAAGAAGGCTCCCAGGCGACCCAAAAGCCCCCAAAACCGCTCAAGAAATCCCCAGCACGGCCCAAGGGAACGCAGGACAGACCCAACAGGGCGCCCAGAGGGGGACTCCGAACGGACATGCCGAGCCTTCGGCCCCAATGCGCTCCCCGGGAGCCCCAAGAAGCCCCCAAGAGGCCTCAAAAAACAACCAAAAGGCTCCCAGGAGACCCGAAAGAAGAGCAGAGCAACAACTGCCTCCCAAACACCTCCGAGACGCCTCCTACGAAACCCCATTTGCCATCCGCGTGGCCTCCGACCCGCAGCCCAGGCACGGTGGTGGGTTCCAACGTCCAGGACCGCCCCTATCCCCGAACCACGTCTGACCTCCGCCCCTCGCCCTCTCCCAAGACAACCCCTGGCCTTGGGGCGATCGGGCATGCAGGCTCTTTTAGGGTCGGCGGCAGAGGCAGCAGCCTGTAGATCCGGCCGCTCCCGCCCGGCGGGTTGGGCCGTGCGAGACCACTCTGACACAGTGTCTGGCAGTCTTTGGCCCCCTTTTCCAGTGCCTGGTCAAAAACCTCCTGAAAGTTCTTTCGAAGGGGCCCCACTCTGCCGCCGGCCCCACTCTGCCGCCAGCCCCCTTGAAGGTCTCAAACGGCCCGGGGACGACCCAAGGGCGCCCCAAGCCGGTCCAAGAGAGTCCCGAGCAGTCCAAGAGAGCCTCCAGACGGTTCCAGATCGCTCCAAGACGCCTAAGATGGCCTCCAGACGGCCCAAGACGCCTCCAAGACGGCCCAAGAGGGCTCCAAGAGCACCCCCAAGACAGCCCCGAGAAGCAAAAATCATTGATTTTTCAATGGTTTTTGAAGGATTTTCACGTTCACGCCATTTCGGCTTACCCACGCTCCACGACGGCCCAAGAGGCCCCCAAGATCGCCCCAGGACGGCCCAACAGGCCCCCAAGACGGCCCCAAGACAGCCCAAGAGGGCCCCAAGACCGCCCAAGAGGCCCCCGGGACGGCCCAAGAGGGGCCCCAGGATGGCCCCAAGAGGAGGCCCAGAAGGGGTACCCGAATGAACATGTCGAGCTTTCGGCTCAAGAGGCCCCCAGGAGGCCCTCAGCGGCCCCCTGGAGGCCCCCAACAAACCCCAAAAGAGCCCCAAGAGGCCCCAAGAGGGCCCCCAGAGGTCTCCAAAAAGCTCCTGGGACGCCCCCAAGAGGCCCCTAAACTGCCCCGCAGAAGCCCCCGAGAGCTGTCCGAAGAGACTCCTGCAAGCGTCCATGAGGACTCTGAGCCACAACCCAGGCAAGGTGGCGGGATCACTCCCAGACGCCGAAGATGGCCTCTAGAGGCCCTCACGCGCCTTCAAGACGTCCCAAAAAACCTCAAAGGCCCCCAAGAGGGCCCGAAGCAGTTCCCAAGAAGCTTCCAGGAGGCTCCCCAGAGGCTCCTAAAATGCCCCGCAGAGGCTCCCGAGAGCTGTCCGAAGAGACTCCTACAAGCGTCTATGAGGACTCGGACCCACAACCCAGGCAAGGTGGCGGGATCACTCCAAGACGCAGACAAACTCCCAGGGAGCGGCCGGTGATGCGCCGCCGGCGTCCTCGATAGATTGGGTGCCCGCCCGCCCTCTGAGGACGGAAAGGGTGAAGCCACTCGATCCTTGAAGTAGGAAGGCGCTTAAAGTAGATTGGACTTTGGGACTCCAGTATTGGGTACACACGCGAAGCGTCCGATGGGTACACACGCGAAACCTTGGAACCAAGGGAAGCAGGAGGGAGCAAGGCAGGGAGCAGGGGCAGCAGGGGAAGGACCAGAGCCCAGAAGTGAGGGGTCCTGATTTTTCAAGGTCGCGGTCCCCCGAAGTCGAGACTTAAGGACTTAAGGACTCGCGGTTCCCCGATGTTTCCATGTTGCTCCTATCATACTGAAGGGCCACATCTCAGACAGAATTTCGAGCACCCAGAAAAGATATCGAAACAGTGTCGAACGAGTATCGATCGCCTCGCAGGGATTGGCACGCGAAAACCCTCCAGTTTCGATACGTTCTTGGTGCTCGAAACGCTTTCTGGTGATCAAGGCTTAAGTAGGTTGGACCATCATAAGTCGAAGCCATTCTTTCCAAAATCGATGCTTCACCCTGGAACGTGTTTCCGACGTTCCCAGGGCCAAGAGAGGGCCCTCAGAGGCCCAAGACGGGAAAACAGCTCCCCTGGTGTTTGTTTAGGACGCGAGCATGTCTGGGAGCAGCAGGCGGACGGTTGAGGAAATTCCTGGAGGCCTCGCGCGGGAGCTTGAGATTCCCGGGAGCGGCAAAGAGGGGGGTGTCCAAGAGAGGGGGTGCAAATCATGATCGGCGGCATGTGCGGGGCCCAGCGGGGGGGCCAGGGCCGTAATGAAATAAGCAGAGGCGCCATGAGATCTGGGGAAACATCATGGCCCACGCCATGATATCCACCCTCCCCAGTCATCACCCCCCTCTTTGCCGCCCCCGATTCAACGTGCGTCAGATCCACCTCGGATCTACGTAGGACTCACCGCGGACTGCGTCGGACTTGCGTCGGATCCACGTCGGGCTCGCGTCGGAGCTTCGCCGCGCGAACGGCGTCCTACATATCTCTGACGGGGCGGACGTGCGGACTGGACATCGCTGCCGTGGCGAGCCGCGCGGGACGTCCAGGGCTTTTCTCATGGGGAAGGTCCTGACTTCCCTGTGTTCGATGAGCCAGTGCTCTCTGATGCCGACTTCGCGGATCTTCGCGAGGCCGTCACCGCACTCCACGTCGAAGGCTAGCGACGTGGCCGTCGTGCCCGGGCGAGAGCCGATCGTGGAGATCGCCGTGAGGGTGCCCGAGCCATCTGTGGCGACGGTCGGCTCCTGAGGCGGCGCGCACAACTGGGATCGCCGCGGGGGTTGCTACAAGTAGAATGGGCGTTTATTAGCGTGGATTGCCGCGCTGGGATTGCCCCGCCGCCACATGTGGATTAGGGGCTTCTACGTGGATGCCACTGCGGATTATCGGAGTGAGGGGGCCGAACGGTCATTCATTGTCCCTGGGTGCGTGGCTGAATAGGGGATTCGTGGTGAGAATTATGCTTGTTGCGTGGTTGTTGTTGCTGATGTTGTTGTTGTTGTTGTTGCTGCTGCTGCTGCTGCTGCTGCTGTTGGATGTCAATTACTAGACAACTATTATTGTTGGACCCTCCCCAAGTGCTTTGACGCCCTCGCCTCGGCGCCGGATACATTTTCATTGAAAATGAGGCTCACGCTCGAGCGGCGCGAAGGGGCGCCAAAACAGGCCCCCCAACAACAACAACGCTCCCGCTCGAGACTTCCTCCCTTTTTGCTCAGGGCTGGTGCTCTTACTCGCCGCCGAAAGCCGCCCTCCCAACAAAACCAGCGCTACCACTCGAGACTTCCTTCCGTTTTATCTTGGACTGGCGCGCTACTCTTTCTGTCATCGGCGCCGCCCCCAGCAACAACAACGCTCCCGCTCGAGACATCCGCCCTTTTGTACTCAAAAAGGTGCTCCTCCTCGCCGCCGAAGACCGCCGCTCCGACAAAACCAGCGCTCCCGCCCGAGATTGTCTCCCGCTCTGCGCTGGATACTCCCTTTTGAATGGGCGCCGCTCCCAGGAAAAACAACGTTCCCGCTCGAGACTTCTTCCCTTTTTCCTCAGGACCGTGCTGTTCCTCGCCGCCGACAGGCCCCGTCCCGACAAAACCACCGCTCCCGCTCGAGACTTCCCCCATTCTTCCTCAAGGCGGCGTTCCTCCTCGAAGCCGGCAACCGTCGTTCCAACAAAACCAACGTTCCCGCTCGAGAATTCGTACTGTTTTACGGTGGACTAACGCCCTACTCTTTTCAGCATTGGCGCCGCTCCCAGCAACAACAGCGGCCCTTCTCGAGACTTCCCCCCTGTCTATTCAAGGCCAGGTCCTTGCCTCGCCGCCGACAGCCAGCATCGCCACCAAGGCAATCCTGTCGCTCGATACTTCCCTGTGCTTTACCTTTGGCTGAAGCCCCACTGGCGGTCTCGCATCGGCGCAGCTAGGCGCGGGCATGCGTTTTCGAAGCGGGATATGTTGAAATTCCTCGGAAGAAGCGTTTGCAATATCTAGTTGGGCGGGATATCTGGGAATAGGGATAACGGACCCCGCTATAGAACAATAATCCCCCGTGATTGGGATGCTTATCCTGATGGTCGCATGCTTCGTGTGGAAACATCGTGCATGATGGTTGACTGATTGTTGTTGTTGGTGTTGTTGTTGCTGTTTGTTGTCGTCGTCCCTCCCGCGGCCCACCCCGCGACACACCCGCGACCCAACCCGCGACCCACCCGCGACCCACCCGCGACCCACCCTGCGACCCACCCGGCGACCCATTCCTCGACCCATCCTCGACCCATCCGCGACCCACCCGCGACCCACTCGCGACCCACCCCGCGACCCACCCGCGACCCACCCCGCGAGCTACCCTCAGGGGAGGAAAAACAAACCTGACCCAACAATTGACATTTACGAAACGGTTCCAGGCGTTTACTGAACAGACCTGCCCTGATCGATTTACTCTGGGTGTGCGATTGCCAGACGGCTTCGCTTGTTGGGGCGATTCTTATGGGGTGGATTTTCTGTCTTCTACACCCGCGACCCATCCGCGACCCAACAACGACCCACCCGCGACCCATTTGCGACCCACCCACGACCCACCACCGTTTGTTTGAGGAAAAGATCGGCGCCTGCGGCGGGTTCGTCGTGCGGCGCCTGCGGCGGGTTTCTCCAAAGTCTCGCAAACTGCCGACGTCCCCACCGCCGCCTCCTTCTTATCCGCATATGCGGGGTACCACGCACCTGGATCGTAAATGCTCTAGCCCGCTGGAAACAAGGGTTTGAATACGTAGCACCCAGCAGATGCGGATAAGACTAAGGGGGCGGTGGGGGCGTCGGCAGTTTGCGAGACTCCGGGGAAACCCCCCGCAGGCGCCAAAGTTTGTCAAATTACACAAGGAGCCCGCCGCAGGCGCCGATTCTCGTCAAGCCCATGTGGGTCGCAAATGGGTCGCGGGTGGGTTGCTGGTGTAGAGGACAAACAATCCACCCCCAAATCCCAGCAGCCCTCTGGGCGTAGGTGGTCTAATGAGTTTCTTTTTCCTGAACGCATGAAAAGCGCCCCCCGCCCCCCACGTGCAAAACTTTAGACACATGGGACTGTCAAGCGACGCGCGAACTGCAAGCGGAAACAGCTCGACGGTCAGCCAACGACAACGCCTCGCAACTCAATGCGAGCAGCGCGCTGTTGGTATGCTGGTTGGCGTTTGAACTGGGCGTTGCCTACCGTTGGCACGCGGCCAATGCCCAAAGTCATCGCGGATATTCGCGCGCTCGTGCCAGGGCGAAAATCAAAGGCGCGTCGGCCCTTAGCGGCGCTGGCAAGAGACCGGGACGGCGTCCAGGGCCCCTCCCGCACGGGCGCGCATCGAAAAGTTTAGATCCACCCCGGAGACAAAGCTAAGACACCAGGCAAAAACATGATAAACTCTATATAAATCGATATGAACTTCGCCAAAACCAGAAAACTCGCGCGGAAAAAAACCCAAACAGTTGATATAAACAGAAAGCTGCGTTTATATAAAAGATGAACAGTTGCCTCAAGAGAAACGTTCCGGATCTAAACTTTTTCGTCGGCGGGTTACGAGAGGGCGATGGAGGCGGGGGCGGGGGCCTTCGGCTGGGCCAGCGGCGCTGGCCGTGCGAAGGACAGCGCCGCCGTCGCTTCAACCTGCGCGCCGAGGCCGTGGCACGCGCGGCCCTGGGAATGCCGGCGCGGGCGCGGCCGCGTCGAGTGGGCCCAGGATGTCGCCGCGCGCGCGGGCGCCCCTTGCGGCAGCTGGCAATGGTCTCGCGGACCTACACTTACGCACATGGTCCACACATGCAAAACGCTGACATGTAGAATACATAGTTGTGGGGGCTGCGGTCGGTTTCCCAGAGTTCGCTTCCCTCTTCAACAACAAGAACCCTCTTCCCCTGCGCGGGTTCACCCCTCCCCTTACCCCTCCCCTGGATTTTTGTTTCGGGGTTCCGCGATGTGTCACGGCGTCCAAAACGGTCTCGGCGAGGAAGCCAAAATCATTGGTTTTACCAAGGTGTTGGCCCCATTTGGGCCTTTTTTGGGGGGGCTGCACGTTATCCCATCTCCTCCTTTGATCGGTGGCCATCAAGATGGTCCCAAGAAGCCTTCCAGAGCTCCCAAGAGGGCCCCACGAGAGTACCAAGAGGGCCCTGAGAGGGCCCCAAGACCATTGAAAAAACAACCCAAGAGAATTCCAATACGCTCCCAAAAAAACCCCTGGAGAGCTCCACAAGGCGATTTTCAGGGCTCCTGGGAAAAGGGCCGAAATCGAAGACCCCCCATCTTTTGATCGACCTCTTCCCCCTGTTCCTCCTTTTCCCTTCGCCCCCACGCGGCCCCCAGTGATGGCCCGGTTGAGATCTCTACGGCCCAACCCCCCCTTCCCCAACGCCACCCCCTTGCTCCCAGAGATCTCTCGGTTCATCCTGGTTGCTCGCGCTGTTTCCCTAAATGTGACCCTCCGTCCCTTTTCCCATCAGTTCTCGTGGTCAACGCTTCGGAATGGGCTGGTGGGGATTTGTTTTGGTCGCGGCCGCAAACGAAGGCGCAGGCGGCGCTACGAGCGCAACCTAACTACCTAGCGCGAGCACTCACGGCTGCTGGAGCTGCCGCCGAAGGACGCCAGGCGGCGCCGAAGGATGAAAGCGGGCTGGCTGGCGGAGATACTTTTTTGGTCAGCGGCCCCGAGACTACGGTCAGGGAGCGAAGGCGACGTCCGGGCCACGGGCGAAGCTAATTTGCAAGACAATTCGCCGCAGCTGGAAGAGATACGCGAAGAGTGAAGAATAATCACCCCGACAAGCGAAGCCGTCTAGTAATCGCACACAAGGAAGGAATCGAACAGGGCAGGGCTGTTTAGTAAACGCCCAGAGCCGTTTAATAAACGTCAGTTGTTGGGTCCGAATTCTTCCTCCCCTGAAGACGGCTCGCGGGGTGGGTCGCGGGATGGGTCGCGGGTGGGTCGCGGACGGGTCGCGGGGTTGGTTGCGGGTGGGTCGCGGGGTGGGTCGCGGGTGGGTCGCGAGTGGGTCGCGGGTGGGTCGCGGGTTGGGTCGCGGGTGGGTCGGCGGGGCGCAAGGTGGGTCGCGGGGTGGGCGGCGGGGTGGGTCGCGGGTGGGTCGCGGGTGGCACGACGACAACAAACAACAAACAACAAACAACAAACAACAGACAACAGACAACGACAACAACAACAACAACAACAACCACCACAACAACAAAAACAACAACAACAACAACAACAACAACAACAACAACAACAACAACAACAACAACAACCACAACTCCAACAACAACAACAACACCAACAAAAACAACAACAACAACACCAACACCAACACCAACAACAACACCAACATCAACATCATCAACAACAACGACAACAACACCAACACCACCAACAACAACAACAATAACAACATCAACAACTCCAACAATAACAACTCCACCAACAACACCACCACCACCAACAACAACAGCGCCAACAACAACCACAACATCAACACCAACAACACCACCAACAACAAGCACAACAATCAGTTTACCGTCATGCGCGATGTTTCCACACGAAGCATGCGACCATCATCATCATCATCATGATAAGCATCCCCATCACGGGGGACTCTTGTTCTTTACCGGGGTCCGTTATTCCCATTCCCAGATATTCCGCCCAATGAGGTCTTGCAAACACCTCCTCCGAGGAAGTTTAGCATATCCCGCCTCGGGAACTAATGCCCGCGCCTTGCTGCGCCGATGCGAGACCGCCAGTGGAGCCTCAGCCAAGGGTAGAGCACAAGGAGGTATCGAGCGACAGGGTTGCCTTGGTGGGGATGGGGGCTGTCGGCGGCGAGGAAATGACCTGGTCCTGAATAGAAAGGGAGGAAGTCTCGAGCAGGGCCGCTGTTGTTACTGAGAGCGGCGCCAATGCTGAAGAGAGTGGGGCGCTAGTCCAGCGTAAAACGAAACGAGGTCTCGAGTGGGAACGCTGGTTTTGCTGGGATGGCAGATGTCGGCGGCGAGGAGGAACGCCGCCTTGAGCAAGAATGGAGGAAATCTGTCGGGACGGGGGCTGTCGGCGGCGAGGAACAGCACCGTCCTGAGGAAAAAAAGAGGAAGCCTCGGACGGGAGCGTTATTCTTGCTGGGAGCGGCGCCAATTCAAAAGAGAGCATCCAGCGTAAAACGGGAGGAAGTTTCGGGCAGGAGCGCTGGTTTTGTCGGGACGGCGGTTTTCGGCGGCGAGGAGGAGCACCGCCCCGAGTAAAAAAGGGAGGGAGTCTCGAGCGGGAGCGTTGTTGTTGCTGGGGGCGGCGCCGATGAGAGAAAGAGTAGCGCGCCAGTCCAAGGTAAAGCGGGAGGAAGTCTCGAGCGGTAGCGCTGGTTTTGTTGGGAGGGCGGCTTTCGGCGGCGAGCAAGAGCACCGGCCCTGAGTAAAAAAGAAGGATGTCTCGAGCGGGAGCATTGTTGTGGTTGGGGGGCCGGTTTTGGCGCCCCCTCACACCGCTCGAGCGTGAGCCTCATTTTCGATGAAAAAATGTAGCCAGCGCCGAGGCCAGAGCGTCAAAGCGCTTGGGGGGGGTCCAATGTCCAACAATAATAATTATTCAACATTTAACATTCAAGAACAGCAGCAGCAACAACAGCAACAGCAATAGCAGTAACAACAACCAAAATTCTCACCACGAGTTCCCTATTCAGCCACGCACCCAGGGACAATGAATGACCGTTCGGCCCCCTCACTCTGATCTTGGCTGAGCGGGCAAGACAGCATATCCGTATCCGCGGCCTCGCGGGCCAGACCCTGGGCCGCGACCCCGCGGATGAGAAGCGCTTTTGTTGCGCATGCCCCGCGCGGAACGTATCCGTGCGAATGCATACCAACGGGATCGCGCCCCGGAATCCAGGCCGCGAGCGCGCGGAGACGGATGTGCTCGCCGCTCGTCATCTGCGGCGGCCATCGGCTCCGCGGGGGGCGCGCCCAAAAAGGGTTCCCTGAGATACCAGCGCTTCGATGTCTCGAGCCAGGCATGTCAGCCCGGACAGATCAGTCCGCCTCGAAATGGCGCGGAAAGATGGGATCCAGGACTCTGGTCGTGTGCCTGTTCCGATCATCTATAGTCGGGCTGCTGAAAGAAGGAACGCCAAACTAGGAACGAAGCCCCTTCTTGTCCCTGTAAGCGCCTCCGTGCCCCAGGAGGGCAAGAGGCACGGCACTGGAGGAGCCTAAGGAGCATCGAGCCACTTCAGAACCCAAACTGTTCCTCACTTCAGCGTTTTGACTGTGTTAACCAGCCTCGAACGTATCCCTATCCCTAAGATGGGCGAGCAAAAAGCGAGGGCACTCTTAGGGATAGGCACTCAAAAACTGAGGGAATCCTTAAGATCGGCATCGAGGTGCGGTGATGTCAAACATAGGGATAGGGATATGTTCCAGGCTGGTAATGGATTGCTTTGCGACGTCAGGTCTCAGGGTAGCGCGAGGGGGGTGGTCGGCGAAGCGGCCCCAGGAGCCCCCGAACTGGCTCCAGGACGAGCCTGGATTTGTGGATGCCATGGCAATGGACACTCTAACAATCCAATCATTGAATTAAACATGTGTTTAGCATGTGTTTACCAGCCTGGAACATATCCCTATCCCTAAGATTGACACGCCAAAAGGAGATGACAATCTTAGGGATACACCCTCAGAAACTGAGGAGATCCCTAAGATCGCCATCGTGATGAGGCGATGCCCAACATAGGGATAGGGATATGTTCCAGGCTGGTAAACTCTAACAATCCTACCATTGATTTAAACATGTGTTTAAAATGTGTTAAACATGTTCTAACAACCTGTCAAACCGTTTTTGTAACATGTTTCAAACAGTGTTTAACATGCTCTGGACATCCGGAAATGATTCGGCAACGTGCTTCCTCTCCATGGATCGCCCTCCACAAGCCTGGATGCAGACATGCTCTGCTGGGTCCAGGGCCAGCGCGAAAATCGACTGGCTCGGTGCGGCAACCGCATCGACCGCCCGGCGCCACCGCAGAACCGACCGGCCCGACCCGCCAGGCCTGGCATTGCCGCAGTGCCGCTCCGGCAACGCTCTTCGCGGTAACGCCCCCCAGGGCTCACTGGACACCGACACCGCCAGAAGCTCGATCTAATGCAGTGGCGTGCGCCAGGCCGAGGTGCGAGCGGAAACCGGCACGATTCGCAGCCCAGGCCGCCAATGCAAGCCAGAAGTCGGAATGGATCTTATGCTCCTGTACCAATACCACATCAGCAGACGTCCTGTTGACAACCTGTGCGTGGCAGGTGGCCCAAGAGTTCGCGTTGGCCGTGTCGATGGTCCAAACGCCATCCGGCCCTGAACCAACGATGTCACTGTACACAGGGCCCGATCCGGCCTGAACCAACGATGCCGACAGTTCGCAGACCGACCGGCCAGGAGGGGGGGGTTGGTCTTCGAAGCTACGAGGGCAGCTCCTGGGAGGCCTTCGCCAGAACAATCAAAGGCTGTTCAGCCCGAAGTTCGGGCCATTGGACCAGACTAGACTGAATCAGGCTCTGGATTGAACCAGATCAAGCGGGATTAAGCCAAGTTGCGCGGGATAACATTGGATCTAGTGGGCTTACGCAAAATTAAGCCACATGCCGACAAGGGATATACCAGCGCCAATTCTGAGTGTAACCTGCCAGGAGTTGCACCCCAGAAAAGGATAGCGAGAGATTAGTAGCTTTTGAAGCGGCCCCAGAGGCCCCCACCATGGCTCCATGGCGGACCTTGACACCATCCTCAGCCACCTAAGTCGGCCACGCAGGCCAGATCACGCTCCCGAAAACCTCTGTGGATTCCCAATCGGGGATCTTCTGACCAGGGTCAGCAGGAAACCAAAGACTGCAATGCAGGAAAAAACTGCAACGCAGGTCCTCGCAAGCCCGGGTCAGCCAGTATGCGCGGCCGCCCTCGCGGCCGCGAGCGGCTCGCTGACCCGGGTCAGCCAGAGGGGGTCTCTTCGCAGGATACTGCAGGATCCTGCAGGATCCGTTGCCCTGGCTGACCCTCGTTTGCATTGACCCCCGTCTCTTGAGCCCCGACGTCTTAGATCTTGGATACCTCCGGACGCCCTCTTGGGCCAACTTTTGATCCTCTTGGAGCCATCCTGGGCCGTCTGAGGCCCCTTCTGCGGCGTCTTGAGGCCGTCTTGGACTGGCCATCGCTCGGTGCCCTGGCTGACCCCCGGTTTGCGTTGACCCCCGTGTCAGGGCTCCCGACCCGAGGGCGCCCAGGAGCCTCCGGGAGCGCCCACTCTCCGTGGGAGCCGGGGCCCCTTTCGGCGGGGCGGGGGGCCTCAAAGTCTGCCTTCCAAGAAAGGCCCCTGCCATCGCTCGGAGGTCCACTCCCTGTGCTTTTGTTCGGTGTCGTGCGTGGTTTTTTTTTTCGCCAAATGATCAAGGATGCTCCTCGATGGTCCTCGCCGAAGGACACACGTCGGGAGCGGCCAAGAGGGTGGTGTCCAAGAGGGAGGGGGTGCAAATCATGACCGGCGGCATGTGCGTGGCCCAGCGGGGGGAACAGGGACGTAATGAACTAAGAAGAGGCGCCATGAGATCTGGGGAACTATCATGGCCCCCGCCATGATATCCACCCCTACCCTCTGGCCATCGCTCGGACGTCCATTCCCTGTGCTTTCTTGGATTTCGTGCGTGGTTTTTTCGCCAAATGATCCAGGATGCTCCTCGATGGTCCTCGCCGAAGGAACAATGCACACGTCCGAGCGATGCCAAGTAGATGGGGTCGGAGTAGCTGGGGTCGGAGGATCGCACCGCATCGACAAGGCATCACCGACGCATCGTCGATGCATCGCGACGTCGGCGACGCATCTGCGACGTGTTGGCGACGTCGGCGTCCTCGCCGAAGGACAAATGCACACGCCCGAGCGATGCCAAGCCCTGGTCATCACACCCCTCTTTGCCGCCCCCGAAAGTGCACACGTCCGAGCGATGCCAAGAGAAAGGCAGCCCTGTGCTTTTTTCTCGCTGTCGTGCGTGGATTTTTTCGCCGAGTGAGCAAGGCTGCTCCTCATGCACACGTCCGAGCGATGCCGAGAGAAAGGCAGCCGCCTCCTCCATCCGAGGCCCACCGCGGCCCTCCCCGCGCCACCCCCTCGTGCGCGGCGCGCCGCCCGTCCTGCCGCCTGGCGAGCTCGTGCTCGGCAGCGAACCTCAACTTCTTCTCCGACAGCAGGCTCTTGAAGAGGAGCCGGTCCTTAAAAGGGGCCCCGGGACACACAAGTAAATACACACAAATAGCAGGACCCCTCATGATTTGTTTTATATTTTCTGGGTTTTCGTCTTCCCCCCCACTTCCCATATTTTCCCATATGTTCCTGGTGATCGACGATTAATTGTGTCTGTGTTTCTTCCCCTCTTGAAGAGGAGCAGGTCCTTAAAAGGGGCCCCGGGGCACACAGATCCGCCGCTCCGGCGTGGGAGTTTTTGAGAGCGTGGACCTGAGCTCGCTCACGCTTCGCTCTGCAGGGGGAGGGGGGGGCACGTTATTTCCGACGTCCTTTCCGACGTTTTTCGGTACACGGGGATATTTCCGACGTCATTTCCGACGTTTGTCGGTACCCTGGGACAGGGGGGTATAGAAAACTCCACTTCCAGAGCCCCGACCGCCCAAGACAGCCCAAGAGGTAGAGAGGCCCCAGAGGACCCCTAGACAATGCAAGAGGGCCCCGAATCGCCGAAACATCGCTCGAACCGCCCAAGATGCCCCGAAGACAGTTCCAGAAACCTCCAAGACGTCCCCAGGATCCCTCACGACACTTCCAAATAATGCCCAAAGACTGACAAATAGACCCACTCCCTCTGGAAAACTTATATTTTCTGCATATTCGTTCCTGGGGCCTTCACAATGTCCAAGACGGCCCCAGAGCTCCCTAAGACACGCCAACAGAGAGGGCTCCAAGACGGCCCCCGAAAGGCCCAAGACGGCCCAGGAGAGCCACAAGACGATCCAAGTCCAGAGCCCAGACCGCACAAGACGGCCCAAGAAAAAGCCAAGAGAGGCCCAAGAGGCCCCCTAGACGGTCCAAGAGGACCCCGACTCGCCGAAACATCGCTCCAAGCCGCCCAAGATGCCCCCAAGACGGCTCCAGAAGCCTCCAAGACGTCCCCAGGATCCCCATCATCATCTCGCTCTCACCCCCCCCGGATCGGCGGCACTGGCCAGAGGCCAGCCCAATAAATACACACAAGTAACAGGATTCCTCATATCTTTCCATATTTTCTGGGTTTTCGTCTTCCCCCCCACTTCCCATATTCCTGGGGATCGACGATTAATTGTGTCTGTGTTTTTTCCCCTCCTGAGTCCTGTACTTCGCTGTGCCGCTTTCCGACGGCCGCCAAGAGGGCCAGCGATACCGCACAGAGGGAGAAGAGTGGGAGGGTTTGCGGCGGAGATGGGCTGCCAAACGCAAAGATCGGCAGCTCGAACACAAGCACCAGAGTAATCTCCAGCGGGAACACAAACACCCAACGGACGGGAGCCAGGTGCCCGAATGACCCACACAGATTGAGGCAGAGCAGGTTCAGGCCGTCAGTGTACCCAAGATCGCGGCCCCACACTGCGCTGGGATCGTCGTAGCCCAACATTATCGCGAGATAGAAGCGGCTGCAACCGATTGTCATCAGCATGCAGACAGCACTCACCACGGTCGTGGTGAACTCCATGTACAACAATGCGACTCGCGGCGACACGTGGTATCGGTCTACCGCCTTCGCCGCGATCAACATCACTGCCAACACGCCCGTGCCGCCATAGAACACAGTCACCTGAGTGACGACAAGAAACAGGTTTTGCGGCATGATGCAAGAAGGCGTGTGGCCCTCACGCCGCGGCTTGCGCGGACCGGCAGCGCGGCACGCCACACTGGAAACGAGGGCGCTTACAGTCGGGGCGTTGACCTGAGGAACGATAAATAAGGAACGAGGCACCTTTTTCCCATAAGTTAAACTCCGATTTTCCATGGAAATCCTGAGGAAAACCCAAGGAGCGCTGTAAAACAACTAAGGAACACGGAGCCCCTCCCCAACGAAAAGGGTTCCTTCCTCAGGGCCCCGACTGTACTGCACGCGCGATCTTGCGCGGGCAACGTACGCCCGGATGTCGACGAAGACGAACCCGCTGTTCTGCGTGCTCGCCTGCCACTTCCTGGACCTCATAGCCGCATCTGTGGGGTACTGGTCAACATTCCAGAAGTTCTGCGCTAGAGAAATGCCGGAGCACAGGATGACTAGCCAGACCATCATAATGGACGTCCATTCGGTCAGCCGCTGCCTCCTTGAAAGCATGAAGCCCGTCTCAAGACCTGCGCTTTGGAACCTCAGAGTCCAGCGGCCAATCCCGCCCTCATACTGCATACAATCCGTTGGGCGGTCTCGGCCAGGAAGCCGACCATGTGGGCGCCGACGAGGCATGTCCGCTCAAGACGAGCTCAGACGAGCCACCAAGCTCTGAGCCAACAGGGCTGGGAGGATGGGGAGGATGGAGAGGAGAGGGCGGGCAAGGTGGGGGAAACAGATGGGCGGCAACTCCTGGGAGTTCTGCGTAAGAGCAATAGAGGGCGATGAAGCCCGATTACCGGGCCACTGAGCCGCACTGACCCACATCAGACCCAGGATTCAGCCGGATGGAACCAGATGAGGACGGATCGAACGGAACTGAACGGGACTGTGCCAGAGCAAGTTGGCTTCCAAACACGGATATGCCGGCGCCGATGATGAATTGACATCCCAAGAGCTGCATCCTAAACAACGCACCTGGAGAAAAAGAAGTACTCCGCGCGGACTCCTCGGATCTGTGCTGGACCCCCTGCCCTGGCCATCGGTCGGACGTCCACTTTCTGTTCTTTTTTCGGTTTCGTGCGTGGTTTTTGTCGCAGGATGATCCAGGATGCTCCTTCATACTCCCCGCCGAGAAAAAAGTGCACACGTCCGAACGATACCAAGTGCCTGGCGCGCGAAGCGCGCCAGGGGCGGCGCAAGAGGCGCTGCCACGGGGGCCCAGCGCCGATGCGAATAGTGCGTGCGGAGGTCCCAACATGGTGTATATGCTGTGTCTGCTTCGACTTTCATGGAATGCACCAGGGCTGGACCTAAACGGTGTTTGAGCGATTTCGTGGGCCGTTTTCGTTTCGACTTCGTTTTGCGGTAGAGGTGGATTGAGAACAAACGAGGGAAAACGGAAACAAAACGAAAACGAACAACACCGTTTGGGTTCAGCCCTGAAATGCATCCTGAACAATATACTGTTAAGCCAGAGTGGTGTGTTTAACTCTGCGAGGGCGATAATAGTCACTCGGTGTAATAAAGTTCGGGGTCCTGGCGGGGATAATAAAGGATTGCCTCGGGGAAGGTAAGTTATGATGATGGTACAGTTCGGCCTCCACGCCTATCTCCACAATTGAATCCTGTTGAACGGGGAAAATAAAATAAAAGGGGGTGAAGGGGGGGAGTACTTTATTATCGCCCGCACTCGGTTGATGTTAAGCCAGGGAAGTGGGTCTGACGCAGATTGGACCGCGGGAAAAAGTGCCACAGTATGTGCAATAGCTGGTGACTCGATGCAATGGTTTTCGCGCTTGGCGCAATAAGTGTGCGTGGGTACGCTAGCGTAGCTTTGTTTACATGCAGCAGAGTTCGTGCCTCCAGGTATAAGTACTTCCTGTTGCACGCAACAGTATACAATCCCACTAGCCCTCTGGGCGCGGGTGATCTAGTAAGGCTCCTCTTCCAACGCCCTCTTTCCACTTTGGGGAAGGGTTTGCGGCGGCGGCGGCTGCGGCGGCTGCGGCGGCGGCGGTGGCGGCGGCGGCGGCAGCGGCTGCGGCTGCGGCAATTTGGCAGCGGGGGCGGCGGCGGCGGCGGGCGGCGCGACGGCGGCGGCGGCGGCGAAGGCGGCGGCGGCGCGGGCGGGCGCGAGCGCGGGCGGCTGCGGGCAGCGGCGGCGGCGGCGGCGGCTGCGGCGGCGGCGGCGGAGGCGGCGGATTGGCCCTCAGTAGCTGCCAGACGACTGCCGAATATGCTGAGGCTCTGGCCAGACTCGGGTGTTACGTATGTGTTGGGAGGGCGGGTGGGAGTGAGCGAGAAGGCTTGCGGGCGGGGAGGGAGTCTTGACCCCTCCCCCTGATCCCCTCCCCTGGACCTGGAGGGGTGGGGTCGCGGGTCGTTGGAGCGTCCAAGATGGCCAAAGATGGCTCTAGGAGGGCATGAAGGAGCCCAAGATGACTTCCAAGATGGCCCAAGATAGCCCAAAATTGCCCAATATGGCTCCCAAGATGCTCCAAGAGGCCTCAAGGCCTCTGAACGGCCACGGAGCATCCCCAGGAGGCCACCAAGAAGCCCAAATCCTTCAACAACTGGATGAAGATCAATAAACTGTGCGTTCTCGTCTCTTCACTTCCGCCTGGCCTTCCGAGGCCTCAAGGCAGCTCCAAGAGGGCACAGAAGGGCCCCAAGAGAGGCCCAAGAGAGCCCAAAAATGGCCCCAAGAGCGCCCAAGAGCGCTCCAAGAGCGCCCCAAGAGGGGCCCAAGAGGCGATGTGTGGGGCTCCCGCCCGAGAGGGGGGTCGTAATTGGAGTTCCCATCTTTCTGGTCGATCTCCTCCCAAATGGCATCAAGGGCGCTCCCAAGGCTCCTGAGGGCGCCTCCAGAGGGCCACAAGAAGCGCCCAAAAGGCCCCCCAGAGACTCCAATGAGACCCCCAAGACCCTCCCCGAGGCAGCCAAGACGCTCCAGGAGGCCCCCGGCGTCCTCTTCTTCCTCCTCCGCCTCCGATTCCTCCTCCTCCCTTCCCCTCTTGGTGTACGACGGTTTCTCCAGCTCTTCGTTCCTCTGTGAGCTTCCCCGCTTGTCTGATCAAGGCAACTCGCCTGAGCATCGGTTCCGGATGGGCTGGTGGAAATACGGGAAGCGTCAAGAGTTCATGAGTGATCAGCGACTGCGCCTTTCACCGCCGACCCCTCTGCACCAGACCCACGACTCCAGCTTGAGTTTCTCAGAATTGATAACTCTGCGGCTGTTTGGTTTCGACCCCTCGGGGGTACACCCTGAGCAGCATATCGAAAAAAATGAAGAGGCCCTGGGACACACACAGAAATGCACACACATAAACAGATTTCCCATATTTTCCCATCCCCCACTTCCCGCATTTTCCTATATTTTCTGCGGAATCGACGATCAATTGTGTCTGTGTGATTCTTTCCTTCAGAAAAAAGTGGGATGCACCTCTGGTGGGCAACGTCACGGGGGGGGCCAACGCACGGGGACCAACACTGAGCCCGACTCGGTGATGCATCGCCAATGGGTCGGCGACAGGTCCCCCATAGCAAGTCCGCACGGTCCCTGGCGGGTGGCTCTGCGGGCCCTCGCCGGCGATGCGTGAGCCATTACAGTCGGGACGTTGACCTAAGGAACCCTAAATAAGGAGCGAGGCCCCTTTTCCCCATCAGTTAAAGTTCGATTTCCCATCGAAAACCTAAGGAAAACCTAAGGCAAGGTGTGAACCAATCAAGGAACACGGAGCCCCTCCCCAACGAAAAGGGTTACTTCTTCAGCGCCCCGACTGTAGGGGTCGATGCGTCCCCCCATGAGCCCTTCCCCCACTTTCGTCGGGGTCCCAACCACAATGCGGCGACGGACCGCGAGGCCACTTCGGGACCCCCAGCGACCCCAGCGCGCGGTCCGTCGCCTCACAGTTTCGGGGGCCTTGGAGGCATCGGTGGCCCGAGACATCCTCGGAAAACGACTCAAGTCCCAAAACCGCGTGGTAGCCCCGAATCCCGGCTGACTCACCACGCGGCATGGTCACAGCGCCGTTTCGGGGCCCGCGCGCCGCGGCCGTCCCCGCACCCGACGTCATGTTTTTTGGGGTTCTCGAAACGTCGAACTCCCAAAAGTCGACCCATCCCCCCTGACCAGTTCTTCATCGCGGGCTATACCGGACCCGGGCGCGCGGCCAGCAGGGCGCGCGGCCGCCTTGGCGGCGCCGGCACCGGCCTGCGGCGTCTGCGGGCGCGCCGCATCGGCGCTCATGAACTCGAGGTCGTCGGCGGTGATCTTCCCGCCCCCTCGCCGCCGGGCGGGAGGGGAATTGCCGGGCAGGACTGGCCCGTGTCCAAGCCAGCTGGGAGCTTCGGGCTCCCTTCCCCAGGAATCCGAGGGGCACTGGTAGGCGGCGACCGCGGGGGGAAGTGAGAAGGGGCGGGCCTTCTCAGAAGGCTCGGAAGTCCCCAAGCCTTCTGAGAAGCTTCCCAAACCTTCTCCGAAAACAAAGAACACTTCTCAGACGTCGCGAGGGCTTCTGAGAAGTCCCGCCGCCTTCTGAGAAGGCTATCTCCTTCTCACTTCCCCCCCTCGCGCGCCGCCGAACTGGAGGTGGACGAGAATCTGGCCCCTACGGGCTCGACTTTTATTCATGTCCAGTGCGCCCCTTCCAAGGAAGCCCAAGACGCACTGGATTTGCACATAAGTCTTGCCCGCACGGGAGGCCTGCAGTCAAAACTGATAGCAAGCATGCGCAACAAGGATGTAAGCCCGTTGTGCGCTCGTGTTGAGGCACGTCGGGCGAGGCTTGCCATCGAAAGGGTTAAGGGCGGACCGAGGAAGCACGAATGCAACAATACCCCTGCAACAATTACCTGTGCTTACCTAGGGAAACCTGTACCGGTACCGCTACTCCCTGGACCTCTCCCTGGGTGCTTTCTGGCAAAAACTTCGAGGCGAATGCAGCAGTGGCGACGAGTGCCTCCCAGGAGGCCCCCAAAAGGGACAAACGAAAAAAAGTAGCGGTATGGGTACTTTTTCTTCCTCTGATTACCACTGGTTTCGACTGGACCTCCAACGACTCGAGAAGCTCGAAGCGGATATCGAGCGCTGCCTTCGTATTCGCGACAGCGCCCATGATCCGCCACGCCCCCCCTGGTCTTGTCATTCGCGCTGGCGCCGTCCGGAGATAAGCCATTCTTGAGCCAGTGCTCGACCTAAGCACTAAGCATTGGTTTTCATGTTCGTTTTGTTTGTGTTGTCCTTCGTTTTGTCTTCAATCCGCCGTTGCTACAAATCGGGGTTGTACAGAACCTCCTTTAGTAAAACGTGGTTTAGTGAAAACGACCTGAGGCCCAAACCTGGCGGGCGCAAGCCTGGAAAATGAAGGCCGCGGCGCCCCTCGAGAACCGAAAACTGACAATTCACTAATCGACGTGTCAGGGTGGGGTGTCTGTCCACCCCCGAACAAAACGAAACCGCAATGAAAACGGACCACGAAATCGCGAAAACACCCTTTAGGTCGACCCCTGTCGTGAGCTCTCTAGACGGCGTCGGCGCGAATCGTGATGTCACCGGCCCCCTTCCCCCCTTCGCCCCCCCCCCTCTCTGCCACGCCCTTCTCGACAGGTAACGAACGAAGGTCTCTCTTTTTGCACGTTTCGTGCCCAGGGTCCGTCAAAAACGAGTCAGGGTGGAGAGCTGGCTTCGAAGAGAAGGCCCAATCCTCCCAGGACCCCGCGGGGGGGATGGGAAGGCTTCGGGCTGCGCGCAGACAGCCCGCCCAGGTACTCCTGGCGCTGGCCTCGACAGGTCCCCCGAGCATACCCAACTGGCCTCGGCAGGCCCCGCGGGCAGCCCGGGGCGGTCTCAACACCCTAGGGCACCACCCCACGCGGCCCCCCCCTTGAGCGCTCCGCGCCCCAGGGTTGGGGTGTCGCTATACATACAAACATGCATACACCCATACATACATGCATGCATGCATGCATACATACATTCTTTACGCCAAGACCATAATAACTGGAAACGTATGAAGATGCTACCTTGGGAGCATCGCCTGCCTAATGACTGGGACCGAGCGAATCAGACACGTGAGAGTTGTCAAAAGCTGCGAGGCCCACAACCCAGAAGGAAGCGGTGGAGGAGAGGAGGCAGGTAGACCCTGAAAAAAACTTGAGCCGTAAGCTTATGGGCCAGAACATGTCGTATGAAAAGCCGCCGTTAGCTTCAAAACCCTTTGGCACCGAAGCGTTTCAGACGAGAGACGGCCCAGGCTCCAGGAGCACCCCATTATTCAAGCACTCCTTTACGCCAAGACCAGAACAACTGGAATCGTATGGAGATGCTACCTTGGGAGCATCGCCTGCCTAAAGACTGGGACCGAACGAGTCAGACACGTGAGAAAGGCCAAAAACTGCGAGGGCCCACAACCCGTCCCCAGCACCAGAGAGCTGTTCTAATGGGGGAGATGACGGAAGGATGCGACGACAGAGGTGGAGATAGCATTACAAAGAAACGTGGGATATGGCTCTGCTCGCCGGGTCCAGAACACCCCTGAGGCGCCCTTGCCTTCCAGGGCCTGGTGGCGGTGGCCAGTGCGCCGACAAACTCTCCTTGTGCATCGGCGCTCCCGCGATTCTATTCCTCGGAGCATGCCGAGGAAACGAGTACATTTCCTCCAAGGCATTCCATACATGCAGTAGTCTAAAACAACGGAAGACGCGCTCTTCTCAAGGTGTCGCATCTCGCTCAAAAACCACAGACGAGACGCGCAGGGGTTCTCAATCACCCAGGGGATAGTGTGTTTAATACATTCACGTGCGGGACTACACACACTGCGCACCAATATGTTTGCAGCCTGTACGCGTGCATCCTGCTTCGCATCAAGCTCAGGAAGGCCGTACAAATATGAGTGTTAGAACGGAGGGGGCGTGGCCCATTCGGCCAATCCGTGGCCCGGGAAAAGGTGTTACAAGGAACTCCTAACCACATGAAACAGAAAGAACATGACCGATTTTTTTCTCGAAGGTGCCTCACTACCTCCGGCCGAAGGAGGTCGCCACTGGGTCCATCGGCGACGTCGTAGGCCTCGGCGGGGATACCGGCCCTCGCCAGCCCGCGCGCCAGCTGCCCAGATCCTGAGAAGATCTCGACGGCCCATCTCCGTTTCAGGAACGGGGCGGTCGCAGCAGTCGGCACGGCTGCCCGCGGGGAGCACCCTCGATGGAGGATTCGGCAGCCGCGGCGGAGTCCAGGATATTCTTGGGACTGCTGGCCAAGGTTTTTTGCATCGCACTGCGCCTCTCGCACCTCCTCACCGACAAGATGGTGGCCCACCTGCCGCGCTTCACGAGGTCTGGGAGCAATCGACGAACGGAGCGAGCATGTCGGCGGGGGCCGCTGTGGCGAAGCTGGCAGCTGGTGAGGTTCCAGTTCGCGAGCCCGAGGTCGGAAGGGGCCTGGTTGAGGAACCTCCTGAAGCCCCTGGGCGCCGTCACGAACAGCGGCTCGTGTGGGGAGCGCTGGGCCTTTAGCAGCAGCAGCGCCGGGGCCGTCGGGAAGTCCCAATCCGCCAGCCTGACTGCGTCGCCCAGCACGCTCGTCTTGGTGGGGATGCTGGCGCCCGAGTCGAGGATGAGCGCGCCGCGCGCGCGGCTGCGGCGCCCGCTCACCAGCGGGGCGAGACCCCCGGCCTGGAGCCGCGTCGCCTCGCCAGTGCGCAGGTACGCCTCGTGCATCACCACCCCCCCCTGGGCGCTCTCGAACCTCCCGCGCCCGGGCATCGCCCCCCGCCACCCGCGCATGCGGCAGCCGGAAGCGGCAGGCGACCAGCGCTGCCTTGCGGGACCCGCGCGGGGCGCGGGCCGCGCGAGGCAGGTCGCCCTGCCCTCCCTTGGAGAGCCAGTGGACGCCCAGCTTCGCGGCGGCGAGCAGCTTCTCGCCCTGGCCGACCTGCCGTCCATCCAAGTATAGGAGCTTGGTCAGCTGCACCAGCGCCTCGCCCACGTCCTCGCCCGTGCTGAAGTCGAAGCCGTGGTCGACCACGAAGTGCAATAACCTCCCGCGCTTCTGGAGGTAGCGGAGGATCGACTGCTTTCCGACCGACTTCATCTCGAGGAGGCTCACCAAGATCCCTCTCAATTCGAGCTCCTCCTGGAGCTGGCGACCCCCTGCCGCAGCTGGGCGGCCGCCGGCGGGCCCCAGCAGGCGACCAGCAGATGCCTCGCCATGGGATCCCCTGAGTTGGCTCGGGGGGGGCAGCCGCCTCATCCACCGCGATCCCCGCAGCCAGTGGGCCAGCGCCCGCGCCTCGATGAAACTTGAGACGCGCAAGCCAACGCTCGCGGCTGCGGTGGGCGCCGGTGAGATAGCGGCGGGAGGCGGCGCCGACGACATTGATCTCTGAGGGAATCCATCGCCAACGAACCGTCATGTCCATGGCGACGGTGAGGGCTGCATTTTTTCTGCGCAACATCAGCAGGCCAAAATTGTCAGCACGCCCCTTGGACATGGCGAGGACCATCCCCAAGTTGTCACCTAACTTGAGATGCCGCATGCCGCGGTTGACCACCGACCGATAGGTGCGCCGCGCAGAGATCCGCCCCGCGCGGCCCTCCAGCATCGCAAGGTGCTCCTCGTCCCTCCAGCGCCCGGCAACGCACTCCCGCCACTCGAGATCCTTGAAGATGGACGT